>JAMPIV010021651.1:0-461997 GCA_024509875.1 Oreohelix idahoensis
AGATAAGAAGGGGAAAGAAAAAAATCTATCATGTGAATCTCCTGAAGAAATATTTGGAAAGAGAACATCAGGAAGAGACACACTTGTTGACCTTGTCCATCGCCATGGAGATGAAAAAGGAACCACTTTCATCATTTGAATATCCATTACACCCCTGTGAGACAGCAGCACAGGTGAAAATCAGTACACATTTAACGAAAACTCAGAAAGAGAGAGTGCAACAGGTTCTAAATAATCATGCAGAGGTGTTAACAGACCGACCAGGGCATACAAACCTATTGGAATATGATATGAAACTGATAGACCCACACCTGTCTGTATGAAACCATATTCGATTCCGTTTGCTAAGGAGAAAGCTTTGAAGGAAGAGATAGACTATCTGTTGAAGGAAGGAATTATTTCGCACAGTGAATCTTCGTATAGTTCCGGTGTTGTACTCTTAAGGAAGCCCTCTGGAGAACATAGACTCTGTATAGATTACAGGAGACTGAATGCTATTACAGAAGGACAGGTGGATCCATTGCCGGATACAAATCAGCTGTTTGCCAGACTAAATAAAGCTAAATATTTCTCAAAAGTGGATCTGAGTAAAGGATACTATCAGATTCCAGTAAAGCCTGGGGTTAGACCATACCTAGCTTTTAGTACCTCAGAAGGACACTATGAGTTTAATAGATTGCCATTTGGATTGAAGAATGCGCCTAGTGTCTTCTCTAGAATGATGAGAAAATTATTGGATCCTCTGAATAATCCATGTATAACAAATTTTATGGATGATATCCTTATAGCAACAGAAACATTTGAGGAACACATTGACTCTCTGAACATGCTGTTTGATCGACTTAGGGAGGCAAATTTAACAGCCCGACCAACCAAATGTTGCGTTGGATGTAAAGAATTGGAATTTTTGGGACACACAGTTTATCAGGGAAACATGACCCCTGACCCAAAGAATTTAGAGAAACTAAAGAAAGCCCCGAGACCACAAACCAAGAAGGACGTGAGATCCTTTGTCTCATTATGTGGTTTCTACCAGAAGTATATCAAAAACTTTAATTCCATATGTGCACCGTTAACTGATTTGACACGTAAAGGACATCCAGATCGCATTACATGGACACCACAATGTGAAATGGCTTACCAAGAATTGAAGGAAAAGCTCACAAGTAAACCTATTTTGAAATTACCTGACTTAAGTCAAGAATTCATAGTAAGGACGGATGCCAGTAATATTGGGTTAGGTGCAACTCTACTACAGAAATCAGATGCATTGGATGGGGAATTAAGCCCAGTGGCATATGCTAGCAGAAAGTTGAATAAAGCTGAAATCAACTACTCAACTAGCGAAAAAGAATGTCTTGCAGTAATATGGGCAATAAAGAAATTCAATATTTATCTGTATGGGAAGGCATTTAAGTTGCAAACGGATCACAAACCTTTATCGTTTCTAGCACAGGCTAGGCATGAGAACTCTAGGTTACTCCGATGGTCCTTACTTTTGGCTCCATATAATTTTAGCATTGAGTATATATCTGGAAAAACAAATTTGGGAGCGGATTTTTTAAGCCGCCATCCGTGTGATGAGAATCACCGTAAACCCCAGAAATAATAATAAATTTCTCTATGTGTATATAGAATAAAGGACTGACATATAATGTCTGTTTTAAGAGGGGAGATGTCGTGAATTATTCTAATCCCCATATATAAATTAAAACGTAAATGCAAAGCCTAACAAATAAATTTAATAAAAGGAAAGAAGAATGGTAAAGAACAGTGCTGTCACAATGACTGTACTCGAAATCCCCCTTGTTTTCTACTTCGTCTGCAAATTGTAACGCTTTCACGTTGATAGTAAAAGCCTACTGTATTATTACCCGCTTTCTTCAATGAAACGTGTACTGTATTTCTTGGAAAAACCTTGAGATACGCAAGCTGATCAATGACCTAAATTTAATATTTCATTCATTCCATTTTATACACGGCGTAACTAAAAGACAGATGGACTAAAGGATAGAGAGAAGGGAGAGGCAGAAAGCAGGGACACATGCAACACTAAACACGCGTCGCGCGATACACAATTGCTGCCATCACGCGTGTAAGGCCACATGCACTAACTTTATTTCAAATCGACAGTGATAAAATTCACTACCCTTCCCAGAGTTAGGTTTTAAAATCCTGAAAAACGCTTATTGGGAAAGATGACATTAGATGGGTTTACGTTTGAAAACATGACAGTACCCAGACACCACATGGGGATTGAAGTAAACAGGAGGTGGTAGAAAATGCACATTTTGAACGCAGCCACCTAGCTCCCTTAAATTCGTATATTTGGGTTCCTTAGGGTTTGCTGACAAAGAATATGTAAAACGTTACGCAAATAGTCTAGGAATTACCAAGTTATGGCCAAAATAAAATAGTGGGGGTGCCTGACAGCATGAAATCATTTCTGCTCATAAAATTTTTTTATAACGTGTTTGAAGAAACATTACGTTACGGAAATAGCCTACCATGTTAACTCCTATTTGATTGGAGCGCAACAAATGAAAGACTAAACACGATTGGTCGGACTATAAATACTATCTTGTGTTGTCAGGGGAAACGTGAGAAAGGGGTACTTTTTTGAAAAGATGTGTAGACGTGGTTTGATTGGGTAGAGCTGCGAATATACTCAATTCAGAGCGTCTGTTCATTGCCACATCTTGTAATAAACCTACTAAGAAGCAGTGCGTTGAGCACCAGTGTATATTTTTTATAAAATAAAGCCTGGGACATCGGCAGATCGGAGTTGTGCTATATTCATTGCCAGTCAACGAAACTGTTTTTATTATTTCCATGAATTGTGGTAAGCTTGAAATATTCAATATCTTTTAATGAAAATTGAATGTAAATTGATAATTTATGTCTGTATATATGTGTGGTTCAGTAGCGAACATGATGTAAAGCCTATAGTGCTCCAGCCTGAACAGAAGGTGTCGGAGGAAAGTAAAACTGCATGGAATGGCCAAACAGTACACTGACACCTAGATTATTGACTAGAAAGAAATAATGCTGGAATTGCAGAGGCGTAGTAACCATTAGGGAGGGAAATACTGGTATAAAGTATTTCAGATGAAGCTGACAGTTGGCCTAACGCTCTGAACTCAATGTTTGTGATGTATTGTGCTCAGTGTAGAAATAGAGTATAAATTAGTTCTGACGTAGAAGGTACAACCTTCTTGTTTCAGGGACCGTGGTCTTAAAGTTATTGAGCAGCACCTGGTCAGAGCTTTGCTGAAGCCAGAGGTGGACAGCATACTCCTTGGTCCATATAGCAACCAGTGGGGTGGCTCCAGAACTCATTAAAGTAATCGAGCAGAGGAGTCTTTTACTGCAGTCATCACGCAAGATAAGAGAGTGTGGCCATGGAGCTCAACATTATGTACCCCCATCTTAAAATGACATTGTAAAATAAAATTAAGAGGGGAATTTAATTGTTTTAATACCAGGAACTGAGAACATCTCCAATACTAGTTCCAATAGAAACAAACTATTGAAGTCATGATGACAAATACCAACAGAGCTTGAACAAAACAAAACCAGTATTACCTCATATTACTACTACACAACTGACACACATAGGATACCATTAATAATATATGTCACTACAAGAATCATATTAATAAATTCTGTACATATAACTTGTAATTAAAATTGATTGTGATTCCTGGTTCCCTTTGTATTTGAATCAGGACACATATACATTCATGACAGCACTGAATACATATTGTTATTTGAAAAGTTATCAGTGACTCCTTTAAGATATCCTCTTAGAGTGTTATATGTATGTGAGTGTCACAGTGTTGTCAAGTGTGGTGGAATAAATTAAATTGTTTATCTGTCTGTTGTTGTTATGACTTACACTTCATCATACACATACCCTAGACATATAACGTAGTCATCACACTATTCCAGAATAATTCTGACTGAGGTATACATATGTGGCAGTAAGTAAGGTTATCTATAATACATTACTCTTATTAGATATAGATACCTTCACAGCTGATCTCAGTCAGTACACTAAGTCCCCTATAAATATTTATAACATCCCACTTTACCACAAGCGTTAAAGACGGAAAGGGGAGAGTACTTCGTTTTGCGAAATTAAACGTTTACCTCTTTGTCTGGTAATAGATACAACCAGAGTTTGAAACTAGATTTTCATTCTTGCTCCTAAATTTTGCAGTAGACAGATCGCTGTGCTAGATCATTATATCTGTGTTTTGGCGAAGTCTGAGTTTCTTGGCCATTTTGCCGAGCTCTAGACTACCATTAGATTGCAGTATTCTAGTTCATGGTTTAGTCTGTAGTTCTGTGTGGGGAGGTAAATATTATATATTATACATATTATCTAGTATTTTGTGAAGTGTTTAAAGTGTTAAATCGCTTATTTTATTTCACTAGTTAGATTTGGTGCAGAGCGCTTAATTTATATAGTCTGTATTATTTTATAGTGACGAGTTACAGTGGAAAACAGAAATTATATTTCTAGCTTAAACTCAGTCGGCTATTAAGGAATTTAATTTTACTGCTAAAATAATCAGACGAGAATAAACTTTCTAAACTAACTTTATTAATGCTAGATGCTTCATGAGTGGTGACGGAACACGTAGGTAGTCCTAATTCATGATGATTGATTTTATGTATATAACTTATTTCACAGGAAGGTTTAAATGATAAGTCAAGTGGTACGCTTGCAGTTTTAAAAAAAATGTAAGTTATAGTGAGTACATAATATGTAAAATATTTCATATGTGTTTTTCTTTATTCAGTGAATACTGGGTAACCCAAATTTTGCCGGCGTTTAGTACAGAGACATACCTGTGAGAAACATAAACAGTTTTATCTTTTAACCACGGGGGTTTACAAGTTAACACCTGTCTGACAGTGCGTGTGTCTTCAGAAATAGACAGAGTACAACTCTCACTAACGGGTTTTATTAAAGACTAACTGTTTTATACTGGGCCTTTGAGCCAGATCAAATTTTCTGCACAAACTCTATGTACAAATTTAGCCGTGGTGCGCAAGTAACATATTCACGTCAGTAACATTCCGACGGAGTTTCGACTAGTGGTGTGGTGACCAAATATAGTCCTTTCCTGAAAGTAGACACCGATCTGACATTCCTCAATTCTAGAAACCTAAGCTATTGACACTGTGCTCGTGTTTAATGTTTCGTGCCCGGACAATTTTAATGTGACTTAAGCAGACATCCGAAAAATAAGAACACCAAAGGAGTCGTTTCCGGAAGCAGAGAATTAATCCTGTCTTTTTGGAACTGGGGATTTCTTGGTCAAAGACTGCCCTTGACGAGTCTGTGGGTGAATGTCATAAAAATTGTATTACCAGAAGTGGCTATCTAAGCTGTGAGTATGAACATGTGCACGTGTGCTCGGCTGAATGAATAAAGTGAATGCAGGACGGAGTGAATTTTTATTGTTGTAATTGGGCACCCAATTTGCTATCTTAACTTTCTGTATGCAAGTATTGCTAATCATATTTCCCTTAAAATAGAGCAGAGATATCAAGTCTGTCCATACCTTAAGAAGGGGAAATATTAGGCCTAATCCTATGTATCCTTGTTTCCTTGGGGCTATCACTTTCTTCCAACAGGACTGTGGGCATACCTCGAGGGATAAGATCATACTGTGGGTCTATCATTTTGGTAGCAATTCCTTGATTTTTTTATGACTATGTGTATATGCTTTGATGTAATTTCTATGTGTTGTGAAGAAATTTTAGATGATAATTAAAATTTCTCTTGAAATTAATCAGCGTGTTGGTCAGCTCGTTCGAGAATATTTATATAATCATTTGTTATAGTTTTCCTACGTCTGTACGTATAACTGTCGTCTTGTATGTGCGTGCACGTGAGTATATATATATATATATATATATATATATATATATATATATATATATGTGTGTGTGTGTTTAGACTGTCTGACTCCTCGAAAGCTGTCGTAGAAGATAGGTGAGAGAGAGAGAAGATTTCTCGATCTCAGAGACAGCCTCTTGATCACATTCTACCATCTCACTCGTGGGAACCTATTGCTATTACTACTTCTCACTGTGACTATCACTTTTTCAAATCTATTCAGAAGGGACGAACCCAAGTCTTAATTCCCCTATCAAAAATCTACGACACACAGCATCCCATGTACACACCCATCCCATGTACACATTTCTAATAATGAAAGGAGGAAATGAGATCAAAATCAGAACAACAAGTTTTAAAACAAACAAAATGTAAAGATAGATCTATAGCAGATACTGCTGTAGGGGAGTGGAGTGTTAGAGACTTCATCATTCTAGGCGCAGCGTTATGAGTTTAGCTGACCAGTTCCCGTCACTGCTGCCTTTTCCTTCCCTAAATCAAGAGCACAGTCTGGTGCTTATTTCTAGCTGGGTAGATGAGCATGATGACACCAGGTTTAGAACCCTGTACCTTCAGCCGGGAAGAGTTGATTGTAGAGGAAGACAGTGGCTGTAAGTGGGAATTAACATCTAGCGATAGACAGGAAAGATTATCAGAGTGCACTATCAAGACAAGAGACAAAAGATTGAGATCTATTCAATGCTAAGATGGCGGATGATGGATCAATATGGATATTTACAGAGGAAAAAAATGCCACACACTTCTGCACATTATGAAATTAGAACCCTGCCACCCAGCCCGTAAAATTTCATTCCCCTGGGCTCCTGAGCAAAAAATTTCACTATAAGCCGCCGAGGCCAGCGACAATGCCGGTGCGTTTTATTGAGACGACAAACTTGGTCGTAAACATCGCAGCCACCCATGAATGTATTGTAGCCAATACAAAGTTGTGGAAATTGAACATCCACAGTTGTGAGACCAACCTGTATCAAATTTACTTGATACATTATGTGGGATACGCCCCTTTCCACGCCCCTGCACCACAGGGTTAGAACTAGCTTGATCATAACCTGATTCACAAGTTCCGTCACTCGATTCAATTTCAGAATAATCACCATCTAAATCTATATTCATCATCCTCCGAATCACTAAGCACAAGTTCAACAGCTTGTTCCATTGTTAGCCTTTTAGAATGGCTATTTCCTGGATTTTCAACATGCCTTTTTATTGTGAAAACAATTAAAAAATTGCAAAATATTATCACGTCGTGGGCGCCGCCATTTTAGAGTAACATTCCACAAGACGTATACTTCCTGACGTCATTATTTTTTACACATTTCCATTCCCACCCCATTTTGCTAAGCTAGGTGTGTCAGACCGAGATTACGATCTCTCGGGGAGAGGATTTTTTACGCACGGACCGAAATTTCGGGACCTCGGGTTCAAAAGGTTAAAAAAAAAAAACACACTATTTGAAACAAACAAGGGACATAAAACTGCCTGAGAGTACTTTGAAATTCAGCTGTGTGCCTTAATACAGTGTTGTGTCTTTCATGTCTCAGTTAGTCTAGGAATCAGAAACTAATTTAATATTACAGTTTGTGAAAGAAAAATACATCATGGGTTGGCAATGTGCAGATCTACGAGTAGGTACCACAAACTGATTTTTCATATTTGTTAAATTGACGATTCAATGAGATATTTAGACAGTACAGTAAAAAAAAAAAAAAATTTAAATAACATCATCAAAATCGGTCTATAAATAAAATGGTAATTTCCTATTACTCGTACCTTTTTTCTTCGCACAGAATATTCACTTGGAGTTATTTCCCTTCCTCCCCTTAGAAGAGTTTCCTGGATATGTATCGTAGTGTGCAAGTATCGAATATGAAAAAAAGGAAATTAGAAACAGAATGTAGAAATAATTGTCTTTTTAAGCTTTGATGCTTTTGATTTATAGTTTAATACACTTTTATTTGTCACTATTAATATTTTATAACAGCCCCCTCCCACAGAAGGACAGACTCACAGACTGACGAAATATATTCAAAGTCCAATTTATTAACGTACTGATTCATGTGTTGACTGACACACCGAGGATTTGACTGATGTACTCCTTTTGGTTGGCTGAGTGATAGACGACGGGGAACTTCCAGGATCTACTTTTAAAATGATGTAACAGGCGGATTGATTTATGGGTGGACTGAATGAATGGATGGCGAGCTATCTGACCAATGCATTGATAGAGTTATAGTTGAGCAGACATAATTGAATGGAGGGACTTACTGACACATAAACTGACAGACTGACTGGTGGATATTCCAAGGGGGGACAGGTCCACTTGGGTCATGACAACGAAGTGACAGCCTCCTGTCCATAAAGTGATGAGGATTGAACCCACTCCATTTTTGTCGCAGCTGTCAAGTTTCACACCTGTTTTCTGCCAGCTGTTGTGAAAGTAACCCTTGTTGTGAAAACATTTTACCGTCTAGAGTTCCATAGCCAGTTACGTGTATTTAGTACCTGACTGAACGGGCTAGATGGTAATGTCTGAATCGATAAATAGTCATTTGCTTCAGTGGGATAGTAAAAAGGTAGTCTCATAGCAGATGCTACCGTAGAGGGGTGAAGTGTTAGAGACCTCACTATACTAGGTCATGCACAGAGAGGTGGGATGACCAGTACCTTTCCTCGCTGAATTTTCCTTCCCTAACTCAAGAGCGAGGTCAGGTACCCATTTACAGCTGGGCAGACTGAATCGTGTCGATACCGTGAATCTTTTTAGTTTTCAAATGCTGTATAATACTAAGTATGGGAGTTCTGGAGTGAAATGGCTGACTTTACTATAATATTGTAACAGGTCAAATGATGTAAAGCACTAGGGAGGGAAGTCTGGAGTAATGTTGTAATTTGTCAAATGTTGGTTATCAATAAGGAGTAAAATTGCTGCCCGTACTATAATATTGTAACTCGTGAATTATTGAATGGCAGTAGAGAGAGAAGTCTGTAGCAACATTGCTGCTTTTACTATATTGTAATTTGTTAAAAGATGTATATCACTAGGGATTGGAATTCTGAAGTGAAATTACTTTCTCTCTTAGAACATTGTTATTTATTAAATTTTGTTTAGCACTTAGAAAAAGGAAAGCTCTGGAGTGAAATTGCTGCCTTTCTCAGAATATTGAAACTTGTCAAACTTAGCATTGTGGGGGGAGGTTGTGCAATGAAATGGATATTTATCCTAGTAAGCGGAGTACGTATTGGTGATTTTGACGAATATAAAACTGATACAATTTTTTATTGTCCGTGCAGGCTGTGATCTCCGAGGAGACAAAAGAAAGAATATATTGACTTCTCCCAAACTCCGCATAGGTCGGTCCCAAGCCGGCTGAAAAAGGAGGAGGGCGGCCTGCATGGAGGCCGTAAGGAGGGAGCTCCTCCACAGTGCAAAGGCACAACAGGCCAATCACCTGTTTGCTTTAAACTTTTTATTACGAGAACTACAAGAGAGAACACCGGACTGATTCTAAAGACGACGAACTGGAACGGACTACGGACTAAGCCGATAGGATAGTCTGGCGCTCTCTATCCCAAACCTCTACACCTCATGGCAGAAGAGGAATGACTAAGTAAGTAAGAACTTCTCTCGTTCACGTCGTAAGAGTAATATGACGTTTATGCATGGGACTGGTAACCTTATCATTGTCGCAGAGTGAAGATAATTTGTCTATTAAAAATTTTCTGTCCTTCCTGTATATTGCTTTATTTTCTGTCTATCCTAAGTTTCTGAAAAACATGTTTCTCACGCACTTGCCTTTCCCACCTTAACTCAGATGAAAGTTCGGTCAACCAGCGTTCATGTTTGTTAGGATTTTCCAGACTCGGCTTTCTAGATATTTATGTCTTCTTTCCCATTGTTAATACTGTGACAGCGCCATCTTGAGATCTGTCGTTCTCGGCGCCAGCGCCATCTTGTCACTACGATTGCCCCCGTGGTTCACTGCCTGATTACCACATTATCTTCAAGAAGAAGATTTATTACAAGGCCACAATAAAGCCTACAAATTAGTTGTGTATATTTGTGTTTTTGCTCTAGAAATAGTTGTGTATATCTGTGTTTTCGTGCCTTCTAAAGCAATAATCGCCAGTGTTATTTAAGTGGCCAAATTAATACGCGCAGCGCACTAAAGTCGGGTGATAAGCCTAGTGCCTATATAAAGAATGCGATGGCCAGCAGCAATAAGAAAACAATAATGCCAACAATCCCACTACCAAAGAGAGCAGAAACAGATAAAGAAAAAGCTAATGCCCTAGCTGAGTATTTCTACAAAGTAAGTGCAAAAAGTAGTCTTGGACAGGAAGAAAAAGACAGAAGAAAAAGACTTAGGATACAGTTTTCAAAAGAACTACCAGACCAAATAGATGAAACAAACTATTTAGATGCTGATATAACAGAGGAAGAAGTAACTAGTGCAATAAATGAGAAATCTAATACTGCCTCAGGGCATGATATATTTAGTTATAAATCCTTAAGAAAGTACCCCAAAAATCTATAAACAAAATAACTTCCCTCTATAACAAAATCTGGAGCTTAGGAAAGATACCAAAAGCATGGAAAGTAGCTATGATAGTACCCATCCTAAAACCTAATAAGGAAGCCCATGATGTAAGTTCATATAGGCCTATCTCCTTAACATCACAACTAGGTAAAATACTGGAAACTGGTGTGAATAAAAGAGTTAAATTCTACCTAGAAAAAAATCAGTTATATAGCCCAAACCATTCAGGGTTTAGAGCAGACAGAAGTACAGTAGACCAGCTTGTAAGATTAGAACATGATGTAAAGCTAGGGTTCAAGAGGAAAGAGAAAACAGTGGCAGTCTTTCTAGATGTAGCCAGAGCATATGATGAATGCTGGCGAGATGGAGCTCTTTACAAAATGAACAAGATTGGCATTACTGGTAAAACCTATAGGTATCTAGAAAACTTTTTACAGAACAGGTATTTTGCTGTACAGGTGAATAATGATAGGTCAAAAATATATGAACAACAGAATGGGATTCCTCAAGGATCAGAGATTTCTCCTTCAATTTTCACTATAGCTGTAAATGATTTAACAGATGAATTTAATGACATAAAGAATGCAGTATCACAATTTGCAGATGATTGTGCTATTTGGCGATCTGGAAAAAACTTGAACCATGTTTACCAAAAAATTCAAAAACAAATGGACAAAGTTTCAGAGTGGATGAAAAGTTGGGGCTTCCAAATTAATGTAAACAAACAGTAGGTATGATATTCAGCAAAGGAAATTTAAAAAACAAAAACAAAATCAATATAACCATTAAAGGTCAGAAAATATGTACATCCTCAACAACAAGATTTCTGGGCATAATTTTAAATAAACAACTAAATTATAATAAACATATAGACAATTTAGTAGAAAGCTGTAGGGGACCCCTAAATATACTAAGGATAGTAAAAAGTAATGGATGGGGGCCAGCAATAAAATAATGCTTATGTTCTACAAGTCTTTCATCAAGGGGGAAACTGGATTATGCCAGCATAGTCTATGACTCAGCTGCAGCTTCTAACAAAGCAAAACTGGACAAGATTCAAAATGCAGCCATGAGAACCATTACAGGTGCATTTATATCAACACCAGTAGAAGCGCTAGAAGTAGCTCTTGGCATACCACACCTTGGTCTAAGACGGAAAGAACTGAGACTAAATTATTGGAGTAAAGTAGCACAAGAAGTGACCCACCCAGCACATAATGCATTTGTCAAAAACCAAACAAGTGTATGGGACGTCCCCTTAAACAAAGATAGATATCCAACAGAGTGGAGAACCATAGAAGATCTAACGCAGCTCAAAGAACTATCAAACACAATTAAAAATAGTAATAAATATAGAAGCAAAATACCACCCTGGGAACTAAAAACACCAATCATAGACTACTCGCTTACTGAAAAGATCAAACAAAACATAGAAGATAAGGAAGCCAAAATGATAAGTGGAAAGTTCATTGATCAACTAACTAAAAAAAGTCTGGCCGTCTACACTGATGGATCCAAGGGTGATAGTGGGCAACTAGGTGCCTAAGTCGTAATATCACAGTGGGGAATAAAAAAGAGCTACAGTGTAACTGAAGGGACTTCATTTTTTACCGCAGAGATGGTAGCAATTCTTAAAGGTTTCGAAATAATCGAAGATAACCCACCAGAAGCTGTTACGATATTTACAGACTCACTATCATCTCTACAAGCACTAGAACACCCAGGTAAATGTAGCCGGCCAGACATAAAGGAAGAAATTTGTAGCAATTAATACATCACTAGGGAACAGAGGATGTAGTGTGAGGCTAGTGTGGGTTCCAGCACACATAGGTATTGCTGGTAACGAGTTGGCAGATCAAAACGCCAAGAATGGAAAAACAAGTAAAAAAAATATAAGAGCAGGACTGGGAAGGTCGGAGATCAAGAGCCAAGTGAGGATAAATATAAACGAGGAATGGAAGACAACATGGAAGGACAGAAGAAAAGGCAGACACGCGTTCAAACTGCTGAAAGAACCAACGAGGACGTGCCAGGTCATAGAAGAATTAAAGATACCATCAAACAAAAAACTGTGGCGTCTCAGTCTCGGTGCAGCATACTTTATGATAGAAGAACCACACTGCCAAGAATGTCAGGAAGAGAATGACATAGACCACTACCTGATCCACTGTAAAAAGTATGAACAACAAAGGCTTGAATTAAAAACTTACTATAAAAATCCCAATATAGACTTGACAGGTGATAAGGTTTTAAGTATAGATGCCCCAAGAGATGCCCAATCAATAGTTAAAAGATATATACATAAAACAAAGGAAAACATATAAGGTTAGTAACCAAAAAAAAAAAAAAATTACTAACTACTCATAGGACAAGGAAAGACAACAAGATATGAAATAAAAAATAAAGACAACTCAAAAAGAACAAATACTAATACAAAGTAAAACCAAGTGTAAAGGACAATAGTTATCAAGAAACAATACAAAAGAGAAAATAAAATGGACAAATACTAATATAAATTGAAATCTGCAACTGCTAAAGACAATAGCTATTTAAATTGAATACAAAATTAAAAAATAAAATGACACTAAATACCCCAATTATAACCAAATTTCAGGTTGAACAGGGTAGACCAAGATGGAACGAGAAGAGGCAATAACGGTCAGCTGTTAAGTGCCCGCTCTCCACCCATCACCTCATCAAAACAACAACAACAACAAACAACAACAACAAGCAGCGGGCCTTTTTTGCAAGAGCCGCCCAGAGAGAACAAACGAGACGAGGCGCCCTGTGCGTGTAGCAGATGGACAGAGAAACCAGAGCACGTGAGCTATAATTGTTAGCGTATTTTATAAGAGATTAGCTTTAGTGATCTAGTTTTATTATTAGTATTTAGCGAGTCTGTTCTAATGTTTAAGGAAATATATAGATGTGTTTCCTGAGGAGATTTATGTTAGGACATTTGTTACGACAGGTGGTTGTCGTCTGCTATAGTTGGCAGTGCGCAATTTTGAGGTTGAGAGATTTTTAATAAGAGAATGGTTTTTACTCTTCATGGTTCTTTGTTGAACACAATCGCAATGGTCGATTGTGATGCGGTAGCGTTGATATGGTCACGCTTGGTGACTAATGTATTTGACTCTTTTTATTCTGACCGTCAAGCCATGAAGACGTGTGTTTTTATTCCTTCCAATGTTAGGCTTCATAATGCCGAAGTTATATTGATATACGGACATAGGGTCAGTCCAGGTTATGATAATGAATCAGTGGAATTTAATGGTTAATGTATAACCATCTTATGGAAGGATTGTTCGCTCATTTCTATGAGATATATTTGTCAAAACTAATGGGTCTCATTTCTGGTGGTCTACCTAGTTAGCCACGCATGTATCCAGCCTATAATGTTCTGACGACATTTAAGGAATTGGACACTGGCGGTAATATATATTTTGAATGCAATACTATTTACTCTGTATGAATCAATTATTATGGATGTCTTCGTCATTTCGTTAAATAAACTGTATCCATGTGGACTCAAAACCAAACCCAGGACTTATCAAGAATCAAATCACGTTAAAGTTGGGTTTTGGCTGCTACGCCTTTTATTGACATTTATTCAAGCACGATGAATCTTTTCTGTATGAAAATTACTATTGACATTGGTAAATGGAGATCTTAAGGAACTCAGAACATTAGTCAATAAAACATGCTAATCGAGCTGGGACAATATAATTATTGAACCTTCACTAATAATGATTAAGCCAGAAACCAGCTTTATCAACATTATAGTTAGCTTTGAAGTGATAGATTAAGGGATAGGTTTTATTAGGCACGATTAAGTCCAAATCACAGATGTGAGAGTGTAGGGGCAATTATTTCATTCATCAGACCGGGCAAGAAAGGCAAATATAGTATGAAACTATTTCATACATGAAACCAGGCAGAGAAGCGATCTATTACTTGAATTTAGATGATATTAACTGTTATCAAGATGGCAGCCGGGGGGCCACGTGGTGATGACTTTAGTTCTAGTTGTTAAGTCAAGAGTAATTTTATTTTATTCTTTAATGCAACAGTAATTTAGTGGTATTTCACGATTATTGATTATTCTACTGTATATCTTTCGTAAGTTACTTTGAGTGAGGTGAGAATATGTATTTAGATTTCTGGAGAGCACGAGGCTACTCCTTTGTGCGTAAAGCAGGTTGAGACAAGTGTTTCTCTGTTTGCTCCCTGCGGAGCGTGGAAACACCAATGCAGCTGGTGTCCATTACAGAAGCCTGCATGAATCATTTATATGCTATGGCAGTGGTTTGTTTCTGTAACAATGTGTTTTATATGATGAGTTCCCAATCTCATCAGGGGTCATATACGACATGCTTGTGGCCAGGCGCACCAGTCGTCACTTACGACATGTTCAGAGTACAGGAACGAATATTGTTTGGGATCCAGGAAATCTTCCATGAGCTTATGTAAATCCGACACGTAGTTGGTTTGAATAATATTTAATTGTGGCGCGATTTAGATGTTATATTTATTAATTACAGTGCGGATGCCGAAATAGTTTATTTTAGCGTGGCGAGTGCTGCAATATATTATGTTACAGCTTACTAGGATAAAGTCCTGTGCTTTTTCAGTAATGTTAGACTGGTTATGTGGTTTAAGTAATAGTAAGATCGGCTAGCTAGTTGGTGTTAGCTTTCTTAGTTTCCTAGTCTTTCATACTGTGTAAAATCTCTATTGGTTAATTCTATGTTATGCATATTTCATGATTATTTAATTATTGTTATATGAAGGATGGTTTGTGAGAGCACGTGGGCTCACTTGGAGATACATATTTCCGTTCTCCGCTCCTGAGGGAGCATGGGGCCACCAGTGTGGTTTGCCTCCGCATGAAGCATTCAGATGCTCTTGCAGTAGTGGTTTCGGTAGCAACCGATGTTACACGGTGAGATTGCCAGCCTCATGCACAACACCAAACTAGTCTCATTGGACGATATGCATGAGTGTGTGAGATAGTTGGGTGTGTCAGGTGGGCACACGTTTTCTGTATGTTAAGTGTTATTATCTATGCTATTGATTTTCACTTAGACATTGTTTTATATATTGTTTCTTTCAGAAAGTCTATACACACTGCCTGGGTGTTCGGTAGTATTAAATGTTGATCTGTATAAGGCTTTGTGTTGCTTGAATTGTTAAGTCTGCTGCTGAGAGGGTTGCAAGCAACCAATAATTGCAACCCCTGTCAAACGATCCTTAATAATTTTTCTTAGTGCATGGGTCTTGGGTGTGAGGTACACCTAGCCCCTGTCACAATACTTTGAGCTCGGAATCACAGCACGTACAATAGTGACATTTAATATACAAATTAATTTGCGGCGATACTTTTGCATATCGTGAGAACTTTAGAAATGTAGCGGGTAAATCGAAAAAAAAATTCTTTTTTTTTTAAGAAACTAGGTTTAGACTTCACTTGGTGATAAGCATCAACATCTCAACCCGTAACCCGTCATGGGTCGTAGGGGTGTCATGGTGGAAGCATCAGCAGACAGGGTCCTCCACTGCTCTCTATCCTCAGCAATGCGTACAAGTGTGGAAAAACCGTGTCCTGCCCATTCTTTGATGTTATCAGCCCAGGATTTTCTTTGCCTTCCTCTTCTCCGTTTACCTTCGACTGTTCCCTGGAGGATCGTTTTCGAAAGGGAGTCATGACGAGTTACATGCCCAAACCAGGCAAGCTTTCGACGTTTCACCACTGACAAAAGTGGTTCTTGGTGGCCTGCATAGGTGTTTATCTTCTCTCTGACATAGACATTTGTTTTGTGCTCTTTATAGCAAATGCGCAAAAATCTTCTATAACATTTATGCTCGAAAGCCTGAATCCTTCGCTCCGTATCTGCAGTGAGTGTCCAGCCCTCACACCCATACAAGAGAATAGATAATACAAGTGATTTGTATAATTTGATCTTCACAGGAAAACTGATGTTACTTTTCCAGATCACATTCAGCCTTGTCATGGCAGCTGAGGCCATCTCAAGTCTTGTCTTGATTTCTTTACTTGATCTTCCATCACTACAGATAATGGACCCGAGATATTTAAAGGTGTTAACTTCTTCTAACGTCTGCCCATTTAACGTAATGTTGGTCGGAACATGTTTCTTATGGCTATTCACCAATATCTTGCTTTTTTCTATATTAATTTCCATCCCATATGTTCTTGTTACTTTCTCCAGTCTAGAGGTAAGGTCTTGAAGTTTTGATTCTGTTCCAGCTATAAGATTGATATCATCAGCAAAACGTAGGTTGCAAAGAGGACGGCCTCCAATCGATATGGTTGTGTTATAATCGTAGAGAGCCTCCTGCATAATATGTTCTAGATATATATTAAAGAGCACGGGGGACAGGATACATCCCTGACGAACTCCTACAGTTGTTTTGAACAATTCTCCAATGTCATTGCTTGCAAAAACAGCACTGCTTGCGTCCTTGTATAGTGCTTCAATGATATATATGATGTTGGTATCAAAATTGAATTTTCTCATTATATGCTATGAGCCTTCATGCCAGACTCGATCGAAGGCTTTTGTGAAATCGATAAGCATACTGAAAGAGAAAGACGCACTTCTTAGTCTTGTAAAGTAAAACTGTACATAGGGAGACTTGCGTTAAACAAACAAAGTGCCCTCTAGTTTAACTTACAGACTATAAATTCCGGTGCGTGTATGTATTCGCTTTTTCAGTATATAGAATTAGCTAAGATATATAGATATGAAATATATTACTATCATGGTGAAAGTCTAAGTGTATTATATAAACGGGTTTCCTTTACCATGTATGTATCATAAATGCTTGCAAAAATTTATTTATTTTCAATGCTTGTATTTTAAAGCGATGTTATGTTACAATGTTTGTATCATTCATAATTTCAATGATCATTTTACTTTTCAATGTACTTACTTACTTAGTCGTTCCTCTTCTACCGTGAGGTGTAGAGGTTTGGAGGAGAGAGCGCCAGACTATCCTATCGGCTGTCTTCCTCCTGGCCTGGTTCCATTCTAGTTCTCGGTCCTTCAAAGATTGTCTAATTTTGTCCTCCCAGCGGACACTGGGTCTTCCTGGGGGTCTGGATCCTTGGCTCTTTGTTTCCCATGCTTGTCGTGGTAGCCGATCTTCTCCCATTCTGCAGACATGGCCAAACCATCTTAGTTGGTACTGTTCTACTTGGGTCTGCAGGGGGTGGGATTTAAGGCCTTGACGTATCGTCTGGTTGCGTACCATGTCTCTTCTTGTTACTTCAACCACCTTCCTCAGATACCTCATTTCTGAGGTTTGGATCTGGCTTTTGTGGGTTGTAGTCATTGCCCATGACTCGCATCCATACGTCAAGACTGGGACATAGGTGGAGCGGTATACAGCCATCTTCGTTTTCTTACCAACCTCTCTCTTGCTGAGGAATCCTCGATTTATGGCCTGAAAAAGTCTTCCAGCTGCTGCTTTTCGAGTGGCCAACTCTTCTTTGATGCCTCCCTTTCGGTCAATAATAGCTCCGAGGTATTTAAAGTGGTCTACCTGCTCCAGGACCTGTTCTCTCAGCTTAATCTGATGTCTTCTTTCTTCTTGTGATATCACCATGGATTTTGTTTTAGAGCTGCTTATGACCATCCCTCTCTTCTCCAGCTCTTCCTTGCAGACTTGCAGTTTGAATTGGAGATGTGCCTCTGATTTAGCAATCAGGGCAACATCATCAGCAAATGCCAGCTCCGAAATACAGACCTGTCTCATCTTCCAGTACCCCACTGAATACTTTCTTGTTCTCTCCTTACATGCCTTATGACATCGTCCATGAGGAGTATGAAAAGGTAAGGTGACAGGATATCACCTTGTCTTACACCAGTGGTGGTCCTGAACTCTTCTGACTTATGGTTTGCTGTCCTCACATAATTTCTGCAAGACTTGTAGAAGCTCTGTATAGCATGAATCAGAGGTGCTGGAATGTTCTTCCTTGCCAAACAATCCCAAAGTTTGCTCCAGAGGACCCTGTCAAACGCCTTTTCCAGATCTATGAAACAAAGATGGATCTCACTCTTATACTCAAGGGCCTTTTCACTCAGCTGTCTGAGTGTGAAGATTAGGTCTTGAGTACTTCGGTTTGCTCGAAATCCGCACTGGACCTCATCCAATTGTGGCTCAGCTAGGCGTCGGAGTCTCTGCTCTAGGATTCTAGAGTAGATTTTACCAGGGACACTGAGAAGGGATATGCCTCTATGGTTTCCACACTGTCGATTGTCACCCTTTTTGAAAATTGGTGTTATGATGGCAATCTCCCAATCCTTTGGTATGGTCTTGTACCACGCTGCCTGTAGAACCCTTAAGAGTAATAGGTCGCCTGATGCTCCCATGTACTTAACGATTTCTGGTGTTATACCATCATGCCCTGCTGCTTTGCCCATCTTGATTTTCTCCAGTGCTGCCTTCAGTTCTTCCATCTTTATGTCATCTTCACCATCATTGGTTTTCTCTTTCTGTGCTAGTGGTTATCATTTCTGATGCTTCACCATGCTCACCATCCAGGAGTTCTGAGAAATATTCTTTCCATCTTTCTATTACATCCTTCGGGGCAGTAAGCAATTTGCCTTGCTTGTCCTTTATAAATTTGAGAGGGCATTGCTTTTCCTTTCTCATGTTCTTTAGGGTCTTATAGAACAATTTCTTGTTTTCTTGTGCATCTTTTCTAGCTTTTCTCCAAATTCTTCCCAGGACTTCTGTTTTGCTGCTAGCACTTTGTTCTTTGCTTCTTTTCTGAGTGTCACATATTCTCTATATTTTTCCATCTGTCCTGTTGTGTTTTTAGCTCCTAAGTATTGTTTCCATGCCATTTTCTTCTCTCTTATTTTCTCTTTGACTTCCTCTGTCCACCAAGGTGTCCTCTTTCTCTTGTTCCCAAATCGGACTTCACCGCATGCTTCTGCTGCAGCTGTCTTTATGATATCCTTGAATTTATTCCAGAGGGTTTCCAAGTCATCAGATCGTTCTTCTGTGTTGCTCACCGCTGCAGCAATAAGCCCCTGATATCTGGTCTTAATTTCTGGCTCTCTCAGCTTGTAGGTCCTAATGCTCATTTCTCCCGCTCGTTTACTTGGTTTCTTGCGTGATGTTGGGCAGTTCCTAGGCTGAGCAACTCTTTCAGTTGTTCTTTTGATTGTTAGCAGGTAGTGATCACTTCCAATCTCTGGCCCCCTCCAGACTCTAGCATCCCGGACATATTTGAATGAGCTTCTCCTAACAATGGCATAGTCGATCACTGACTTCTTATTCTTGGTTGGTTCACATCTAGTGTATGCATGTATGCGCTTATGGGGGAACTTTTTGTTTGTGATGATCCGATTCTGCTCACTGCAGGATCTAAGGAGTCGCTTTCCATGTTCATTGAGAGTATCTTCTCCATATCTTCCGATAACTCCACCCCATCTAGCATGGTCATTTCCAACTCTGGCATTAAAATCTCTGAGCATGATAACTTCATCTAGGCAGTCATCCACTGTCCTTTGAAGCAGCTCGAAGAATTCCTCCTTGACCTTTGCTCTCTCATCCTCATTTGGCCCATACACTATGACCAGGTTGACTATGGTTTCTCCTTCTTTTAGTTTTACAACCATAATGCGCTCCGAGACAAAGTTCCATCCCTTGATACTATCTTTCTGGTTTTTGGCCACAATGCAACCCACGCCCCCTTTAGCTCTTTCAGATGTGGGTACACCACTGTATAACAGCGTGTTGCCATCGAGATCCATGACTCCTTGTCCCTTTTTCTTTGTTTCGGTAATAGCCAGGATTTCAATTTTGCTTTCCTCATCTCTTCCATCAGCTCCTCTTCTTTCCCATTTATACTTCTTGTGTTCCAAGTTCCATAAGTCGTAGTCCGTAGTCCGTTCCAGTTCGTCGTATTTAGAATCAGTCCGGTTTTCTCTTTTATATTGCTTGTAATCATAGTTTAAAGCAAACAGGTGATTGGCCTGTTGTGCCTTTGCATGGTGGAGGGGCTGCCTCCTTACGGCCTCCATGCAGGCCGCCCTCCTCCTTTTTCATCCGGGCTTGGGACCGGCATAGGCGGAGTTCTTTTCAATGTTTGTAACATTAATGTATGAGCATATTATTATGAATGCTGGAAGGAATGAACGGTGGAAAGCAAAGATGGATTCTCTAGCGCGCCCTCATGTGACCCTTGTTAGTGTGTATGTACCTGTACTGGCCAACTAATTCATTCACAGCAGATAGGAATGTTTAAGAATGGACTGGCCTATTTTAGGAACGAGACGCATGCATGGATACCAACTTGCCTACGCTGGACACTGCTTAAATTGTTTCTGTAGTTATATGCGTGTTGCAGCAAAAGAGTAGTTACACATGTATTTTTGTTTTGTCTAACAGATTTATGCAGTGCAAGTTTTGTCTCTTATTGCTGAAAAGAGGTTACCTTTGGCCAGTGGCCATATAGTCCTCGTCCACCAGTCACAATAATTTCCTTCAATTACTGCAATTATTGCAAAGATTCTCAACACCAGACATCACCCTTAACAACCATCACCCGTACCATACTCCACCCATTGTAACCCGCCATCCCACCTTTGGAATTAAATTCGTTTTTTTTGTGGATATCTCATCAACTGTAAATACGTTACGCCAATCTTGGATTTATAAAATCGTGTTCAGATTCTGTGCCCTTCGAACAGTGAAGTAAATTTTAAAGCATTGGATTGCGTTATATTTTTTCCAAGAGAGCACTAGGATACAATTTGTTTCCAACATTCACACCAAAGGAATAAAGATTAATTTTCACACAAACAGTATTTCACATATTTTCCTGCAAAGCCTCTCAGGCCTGAAGGGAACTTTACTAACACAATGTCGTAAATTTTCCCTGAGAGAATTCTGGTGGATAGTGGTCCCGTTAGAGTGTAGAATGATAGTGAAGGCACTATGATAGTGAAGGGGTTTAGCAAGGATGATAGTAGATTCACAGAGTGCTGGGGAGAGTAAGGACAGACTTTTCACGACAAATCTGGTCTCTCTATCTACTCCAAAACTCTCCTGGCGAACTTATTATTTACCAGTCTCCAGACACACACTAGCTATCACACCGATTTGGTGCTTATAACACACTGACGCACGTGAATACAAACTACGAATATAACAGATATGGGGTAATTTGGGCTTTGAGTATTCCAACACAAATGCTAAAGTTTATACTTTTATTTATCAAATAAAATCACTCAAACATCTATCAAGTTACAGGCATAAATCATGGTTTACAGAAAATAAAATACAGATGCAAAGATGGGGGGGGGGGGGGGGGTATGAAGATTGATCTCCCTTAAGCCCTTCCCTCTTGTACAGACAAATGAAAAGAAACCAGTCCAAAATGACAGGTAGTTAACAGAAATAGATACGTTAACCCGACAGGGGATTAATCTATCCTGAAAAGAAAAAAAACGTTACACTAGTAGGTAGGGGGATTAAGAAACTTGTCCTTTGATTCTTAACTGGTTTTCTTTCCACTAACAGATTAGGAAGGGGAAATAACAGAGTTAAGAAACCTACTTATAAAGCGAACAATACAAGAAATAAAAAATACAAAATGTCCACCAGGTAGGCAATTAAAATCGCTGCACGTAAAACTCATTCAGTCATGCACGCTTGTGATTGGCCAATACACACAAACACTTATCCAGACGTACCGAACTTGACATCTATCACTCCATGGAATTATACAACAACATCAATTTGCACTTGACCTAAGTAAAGTGTTTGTTACTTCGGTGTCCAGCCCCAGATGTGGCGAGGTCGGCTGTTAGCAAATAATCTCACTTATCGCCGGACGTGAAGCTTAAATGTTATTGTGTTTTTTATTCTATACAAAGAGTCTATGGGATGGCACAGTCACAGTTAGATTCCGGTGAGAATGGGGTGTGGCTTTATTAGATTTCGCAGCTGGTGGTGACACTTCTTAAACGAGGTGACATAAACTATCCAGTGAGATAGGTTTTAAAATCCAGTGAGGAAAAACTAGGCACCGTCACAGTTCAGGTAAATCTGTACTCTCTCTCAGTAGCAGTAAACCAATAGAAAAACTCTGGCAATTGTTCTTCTTCCAGTTATAACTTAATTTAGTTGATGAGGTATTTAATTTGTCTTTAGGTGTGCTTTCTTTCTTGAAAAAATTTAGATAGCGGAACCCCAACATAGGATCGCCTCAAAGATTTAAAATTTAATACACAGTCTCATCAGATTCTGGAAGGGGTTTTAAGTACTGAGTCTGGGGACTCTTTACCAGGTTGTACTTCTTTGCTGGGATCGCAAAGGTAATCATCACTCTAGAAAAAATAGAAAACATGTAATTCATACCGAAAATCAAATGACATTCTAAAGTGCGATAAATTTACAGTTAACTATTTATACACTCGCGTCTTAAATTTTATAAATTCAGGAAGAACTCCGCGCGAGTTAATAGTTAAAGCACACATATAAATAGAACTTAACTCAATTAAATTTAGTTATAAATTCCTTCGCGTCTTTAAGATGTTACTTTAAGCATGTAAGTATCTATCAACTTGGAAAATAATATAATATATATTTCATTAACTTTTCAACTGGAACTATTTGAGATAAGTTTAATTTAATAGCTTTAAACTAATCACAAAATCCAGTGAAGTAAAATGAATGAATGAACTAGTCCACTGATCACTTTAAAACAAATATATTATACCGTTTAGCACAGAATAGAATTCACTGCATAAGTGGAAAATCCATCGGGAATCAAACAAGATTTCACTATGCTAGTGCTTCTGTCAAGGTCTGGCGAACGAGGATAAAGTTGCATTTTCTCAGGTTCTATATATATCTAACGGGAATGCAAGATGAGTGGGACATGTTAGATTTTCGCGCCTCTTAAGAACCCAGGAAGAATCGAGGTTTCTAGCCGTCGTGTTAACAGACATGCCGTCCTTGGCTTCTGTATTCCTGTTCGCTGCCTCCGCTTTCTTCTGACCGCTCTGGTCCATCTTGCGAGCGGTTCAGTGTTCGCACGGAGATGAGAAATTTCTGCGAGAAACTAGCTTCTCTGTTCTGGGGATCGTCTTGCCTTGATCTCACGCCGCCTCTACGTCTTTCCCCGTCCGTCTTTGACTGCGAGCACTTCTGCGGTTCACGCTGGGATGTGAAAACCGGCGAGACTCTGCTTTCCCTGTTCTATGGACCACCGCTGCCTTTGACTGCTAGCGTTTCCTGTGGTTCGCACCAAAATGCGAAATGCCGATGAGAACTAGCTTCGTTCGCTCTTAGATTTCTCAGTGTCTTTGATTGTATACTTAATGAGCCCAGGTGGAACGTTCCAGGCTGATGAAAAGTTACAACAAATGTTCAGGGGTTCTAATGTTATACGAGGGAAAATACCTTGTCATCCAACTTTCAGGGAAGCTGAGATGTCCATCACACACAATTCATTCATAATCCTTTTTCTTTTCACTATTTGTGTAATAGTTTTCTTCTTCTTTAAAATCATCCAGTTGTTGTGAGTTTGTTTTCTCGTGATAATGTTTATAATTTTTTTTTTGCTGTAAAATCTTTATTCATTTATTTACATCGCTAAATTGAAAAAAATTGAGTTAGCCTCGATAGGATTGTTCGTTCAGTTCAGACTACCAAATCCTCAATCTAACTTTACTTCTTTACACTACTATTTGTGAGTGACACGGTGTGTGCAAAAGAGTAATATTGTCGCCAGAGAAAACAAGGAGAGCTGTGTGTGTGGTTTTCTTAGTGAAGCACTTACTGATTTAGTCTGTGCCTTCTGTCTTTCTCTCTTGCACATCCCTATCACATGTCCGTGTGCACTATTGTCCCTCACCCTATACAGCTGTCATGCTTTACCTACTATTAATTAAATTTTCATGCGACAATCATGCACAATAATGTACTATAGCACGTTTCACTAGCTTTGCCCTCAAACAAATGTAATTATCTGATTAACCGTCGAACGTATTAATGCCATTTTTTTGCATACGATGTTATATTGGGTTAGTACCAACAAGTATATACTTTATATCTGTGCATCTTGTCCAGTTCCCGTAAACGATAGAAATCCTTTGATCTTTGTCGGCATACTAATTATTGTGTATCGAGAAAAGAAATGCTACTACTTCATTCACAGATTCTGTGAATTGATTAGGCATAGGCGTGTCTACTATTACAATAACGTGGCCATCACGTTTGCATATGAATACCTGTTGAAGATGATTTCTTAAATGATCTGCATGCGTGATACTCGTGACATTGTTTGTCATTGACATTTAGTGCGCTACCAAACTGGACCTTCATTGATCTAATTATTTCAATAGGTATCACCTCTTTGCGGTTCATAAATATCATAATGGAACGTTGCTCCTCTAATGTGCTTGTAAAAAACGGTAAGGTCATCTTTAAAGAAATTAAACTTCATCCGAATCATAATCAGATGTCTCTGAGAAATTGATAATCAATCTCGGCTGAATGAGGGACAAACCATAATTCTTCCAATATTCCTCTTCCTCTAGTAACACATGGTTCTCACATTTCTTCCAATAATCCCTGGCTATACTGGAGATGGAGGCCTTTGTAAGTATTTCAACATCTTTTAATTTGAACGTTCTATTTTCTGTTGCTACCTGTTCCTTAATTTGAGCCCAGACTAATTCTATTGGGTTTAAGTGAGAATGGTAAGGAGGCAATCTTAAACATCTGTGACCATGTTCATGGATTGCCTTGTCTATATGAAATATCTTTGTATGCTGTGTCTTTTTTACAATTCCAAGTAATTCAGGCTTCAGGGACATTTCGTTGAATGGAATGTTGTTTTTGGTCAGCCAAATCTTTATTACATCTTTAGTACTTGATGAATTGCAGAAATATTTAAAAATCCTATTTGTGATTTGCTGTAATGTCATAAAATGTACTCGCAGACTCATTTTTCCTACTCAATCACACAATACTTTCTGTAGACACACCCCTGATTGACAATGTGTGAGTAACACCAGATATAAACTGTTTTATGTTCAAGAAGTGCAATTTCACGCTAAAATCATGCCAATTGTTTAATAAACCAGTGATGCGCAAATGAGGTCGTATAATTTACTGTGGACATTTCAAAATGTGTGTGTGTGATGTGTGTTGGCAGTAGACTTTTGATATTATATCGCAAAGAAACGAAAATTGAAACCAATGGCTGCATTTTAATGAAAAAATTAATTAATATGGTCTATACCATTTCAAATTCACACACAAAATTTCACTTATATGCGTTATATATTCGCTGAGATATAGCATTTTGAAGTTGGGCAAAGCTAGTGAAACGTGCTATACAATAAATATCACCACAGGAGCACATTCATGCTGTAGTATAAACTTGCTAAAAGGAGCTGCTGCAACTTTGGCTCTGTGCTACTAAGTGAGCGAAAATGGAAATTGTGATAATACTGAGAATAGAATTTTATGTCAAATTTCAGTAGGTTAAAAACAGATTAGTAAAACTTTCCTCTTATCTCAATAGATTTCCCCAAGATATTTATCATGCTAATGAGTGAACCAGAAACTGTGGCGCCATCTGCGGATTTATCATTTTCATCTTCGTTTTCATTTCTTATAGAGCATAGAACCATCACTACAGCTGATCACCTTATGGAGCATAGAACCATCACTACAGCTGATCACCTTATAGAGCATAGAACCATCACTACAGCTGATCACCTTATGGAGCATAGAACCATCACTACAGCTGATCACCTTATAGAGCATAGAACCATCACTACAGCTGATCACCTTATGGAGCATAGAACCATCACTACAGCTGATCACCTTATGGAGCATAGAACCATCACTACAGCTGATCACCTTAGGGAGCATAGAACCATCACTACAGCTGATCACCTTATGGGGCATAGAACCACCACCCCAGCTGATCACCTTATGGAGCATAGAACCATCACTACAGCTGATCACCTTATTGTAAAAGTCTGGGTTATAAGACTGATAATGACTGGTTCCCAGATGATAAACGTCTTTATGATAAACACTGGTAGTTACAATCTTAAAGTCACAATCTGATTGTTTTACAACTACTGTTCGTTGTCTGATACTGACGTGTTTAGTGCTGGTGCGTTTGGTGAAGAAATGAGTGTGTGTTGCAACCGTCACTCACAGTAACGTACATAAGAGTCATTGATTGCAGAAAAGCCTGGTTACGTTTCTCAGACACTTTAATCACGCCACAACACCATACAAATGACATCAACGAAATACAGTTATAATAGATGAAATAATACCGGTAAGTTCTCAAAGTTCACCCTGCATATGAACTAACAAATAACACAGGTAAGTTCTCAATGTTCACCCTGCATACGAACTAAAGGCCTGTACTCCTCCGACCTCGACGTATCGTCAAGAACTTTAAGATGTTCATGGATCCTATCAGCGCTATCTCATCCTGTAGGCTACCAACACCGCAGCCCTACCAATATATGTTCCTGGATCCACTCAGTAGTAATATATCTGAAATCCTTAGCGCTCTCCCTTTCTGTAGCCTGTAAAGATCCCAGTGCTACTAATCTATACTCATGGATCCTCCAAATAATGCATATGGCCTCAAACAGCACCTACTGACATAGCAGTGCAAGAATATATTTATGTTCATGGATCCGTCAAATAATGCATATGGCCTCAGATAGCACCTACTGTCATAGCAGTGCAAGAATATATTTATGTTCATGGATCCGTCAAATAATGCATATGGCCTCAGATAGCACCTACTGTCATAGCAGTGCAAGAATATATTTATGTTCATGGATCCGTCAAATAATGCATATGGCCTCACATAATGTATATATCTCCATGGATCCTCTATCGACAATAATACGTATCAAATCACAGCCTGTGCACATCAAAGCCTATTACACAGCTGTATCAAATAATGGACATTATATCTCCATGGATCCTCTATCAACAATAATACGTATCAAATCACAGCCTGTGCACATCAAAGCCTATTACACAGCTGTATCAAATAATGTACATTATATCTGCAGATAAATCACATATTAACCTAATGGATTCACACGTAAATATCCATTAGTAATTCTGGTACCAACATATTCCCAGGTACACTCCGAAAAACATGGCCACTACACACTTTAACATGGCCACACCATTCTTCCCCGAACACCCTCTGGGGACTCAATGTCACTCAAAAATTCTTACCCAGAACCCCTCAGTCGAAACACCTGACCCGGGCAAGCTGGGCGAATATCGCTCACCTCAAAAAACTTAAACAAACTCATCTCACACGGGACACGCCGTGAGATGTTTGTAGCGATCAACACGCTATATTCTCGTCCATACGAGCAAACAATAGATTTATATTTTTAAATCAATTAACCAAGCGGGACAACCAAAATCCGGCTTGTATCTCCTAAATTCCTAACACTAAATTCCCTTGGACTAGGAGTGAGGTAATTCTGCCTGCAACACTTATGGAGCATAGAACCATCACTACAGCTGATCACCTTATGGAGCATAGAACCATCACTACAGCTGATCACCTTATGGAGCATAGAACCATCACTACAGCTGATCACCTTATGGAGCATAGAACCACCACCCCAGCTGATCACCTTATGGAGCATAGAACCATCACTACAGCTGATCATCTTATGGAGCATAGAACCATCACTACAGCTGATCACCTTATGGAGCATAGAACCATCACTACAGCTGATCACCTTATGGAGCATAGAGCCATCACTACAGCTGATCATCTTATGGAGCATAGAACCATCACTCCAGCTGATCATCTTATGGAGCATAGAACCATCACTACAGCTGATCACCTTATAGAGCATAGAACCATCACTACAGCTGATCACCTTATGGAGCATAGAACCACCACTACAGCTGATCACCTTATGGAGCATAGAACCATCACTACAGCTGATCATCTTATGGAGCATAGAACCATCACTACAACTGATCACCTTATGGAGCATAGAACCATCACTACAGCTGATCACCTTATAGAGCATAGAACCATCACTACAGCTGATCACCTTATGGAGCATAGAACCATCACTACAGCTGATCACCTTATGGAACATAGAACCATCACTACAACTGATCACCTTATGGAGCATAGAACCATCACTACAGCTGACCACCTTATGGAGCATAGAACCATCACTCCAGCTGATCACCTTATGGAGCATAGAACCATCACTCCAGCTGATCCCCTTACTTGAATCCTGCACGAAACATGCACATACTCTTGCAGCAGTGTATCTGTGACAATTTGTTTCATATTTTCACAACCTCACATTAGTCTTATACGACATACTTGAGGAAACAGTAATCTCATTCTCTCTTTACCACATCAGAGATCTCGGCGAGCCACGTGCGGCAATTTCTAAACTTGTGATTAGTAAATTTTCAAATATCTCTAACGTCGATATTTGTTGTTCTCATTTGTCATGTAACGACTACTCACCGACATTTTTCTTTTGTCTATTATTTTATCCCTCTACAAATTTCTCCTATCATTAGACAAAAAACCAAAAGTCTCTCTCTCTCTCTCTCTCTCTCTCTCTCTAGTCTTATATTTCACAGTATTCGCTAGCTGATTCTCACAGCCAAAAGGTAATAAATTATTCCATTAGCCAGCGAATGTCATTCCACTTGAAAGGTGAATAATTGTGCTACGAGCAGTCCGGAAGTTGACCCTTTGTTTGTGTCACGAACTGGACACACGTAAATCAAGCACACACCGGGATACCAGGGCGAGTTAAAAAGAAGTTACTCGATACCCCTGGGACCAAGATAGAATTTGCAACAAGGCCACCTGTTAAATATACTCTTTGTTGAATTCCACCAGAGTTAAATGCTGTTTCTATATATACTGTTGTATGGTGTATAGATATGAAGTTGTATTGTTCCTTGTTCACACTGACATCAACTATTTACAGAACCACAGTGTTAAGAGGTATGGTGGTCTGTGGAAGCTCCAATGTTAAAGACTTGTTGTTGGCCCCAGCGTTGCTCGTCAGAGTGGTTGTTAAGAATAGGAATATCAACTCGACCTCCGCAGTGGTGTGTAGACATAGAGTGAGAGTATAATACGTGAATGATGAAAGAGTTCGAAGAGTTGATAAATGTTCTTTTTCTCACTCATGTATGGCTGGAAGTCATCGACGCCAACTGCTGTGTACTTTTTGTTACAGTTTAATTGGACGTACACATTCGACAGCACGGATACAGTGACAAATCACAGGTTGGCATAATACATCATGGTACAATTGATAAATGGTCTTGCAATGATACATGGGCACTCGTTGCATAATAGCACAATGGAATGTCAGTAGACAAGCATTCAGTATTGCCCATATATATATATCATCTGAGTTTACTGACAAAGCACGTCAGTTTATAAACAATATTCAAGATGGCTTCTAGACCTAACCTCGTCTAGCGAAGATTCCTTTAAATAATGTTCAGCACATATTTTTCATATAATCATATTGAACCGCTAGTAATGGGTTCTCATCTGTAGCAGTGATCTCTGGACTCATCAAGCATCCCTTTCTCTTCCTGATAGTCCTTAAATATGTGTATACAAGATGGCTTCTGGTGAGCTGTCACTCACGTTTGGATACAGACAATGAATCTGTATTAAAGTTAGTCATTCATTAAATGTTCTCATTGCTCTGTAGATTCTATCATGATACAATTGACTTCATCATACAAGATATAGTGCTGCTAGAAATGAATGTCATCTTCATCTGGTTAAATGTTCCCTCAGACGTACAAATCGTGCGTCTGCCTATCGAAAACGATGGCTTCGTAAGAGAGTTCATAAGAAGTGCTTTTGTTACCTTGGTATCAGAAATATGATTCTGCCATTCCTTGGCAATAAGAATAAACACTGGGGTAAAGCATACACGATAGGTCTAGACGACTATCACTTTCCCCTACACATATATCAATCACTTTTTCCGGCGACAAGCCGATACAGAAAACACGACAGCCCCCCATCATCAGGGCGAAGCCAAAACACAACTCTTTAGCGACACATCCGCCGAACAGCCTTTGACCTTTCTAGCGACAAAGAACATATAGTTCGACTTAGATATGTAAAGATATGCAGATATAAGACAGACTCGTCCTACCTAGACAAACAATACACATAAATTCAGGCCATAGATATACTGAAGCAAGAACAATCTATTTCTACCCAAACAAAGAATAAATCGCAGTAAAACTGGATTCGTCCGCGGAGTTCGATCTGAAACTCCTTTCAAGGGGAAGTAACTCAATATTGACTTTTCCTTAAGCAAAAAAGTTTCTATTTTGTTTACAAAATATTTGCGAACATAACAAGCATACAAATGTATAATATTGCAAGATATCAAAGACTGCACGTAACAGTCTTACCACCCCTCCCGAGAAAAAAAAATGAAACTTTTTTTTTTGAAATACATCTAGGAGCAACGTACAATAGGCTCACAACGCATGAATTATGCGCAGATGAAAATATCAGGAATACCTATAACGCCTAATATGAGGCTAAGTCGACTTATGGAGCGACTGGTGAGAATGTGTCTCATAAACTGAGAGAAATTATTTCTCTACAAGTATATTTTTCCAGGAAGGTGTCATCCAAGTATAATACAATTCTGGCAATTACACAATGCCTAAAAAATTCATATCATCATTTCGTATTAGATATCTTAAATTTATGATTTATGAAGAAAAAATCATCAAAGCACAGCGGTGAATAAACATCAATGAACCGCTAAGTAGTGATACAATCATTATATTATTAAATTACAAATGTGTATCTATCATGATATAGAAAAGGAACTACTATAGAACTAGACATATCAAGAAGTCTAAGACCTAATAGTTATGTGGAATCATGTGGGCATCTTGACAGAATGTCTGCCATCACATTATCTGATCCACGAATAGCTCGCACAGAGAAATGAAAAGGTTGAAGAGCAATTGCATATCGAGTAGACCTCGAGCTCTTCAAATTCTTACTCTGTATAGCAGTAAGAGCTTTTTGGTCGGTTTCTACTATGAAATGTGCGCCTAGAAGGAATCTCTGTAGTTTGAGGATCGACCAAACCATAGCTAATAGCTCACGGTCTAAAACCGAATAATTCCTTTCTGCCGCATTAAGTTTTCTGGAAATATACATTACAGGATGCAGAGTTCCAGAGTACTCTTGCATTAGTGCCGCTCCAATCCCAGTGGATGAAGCGTCACTACGAAGAACGAATGTCTTATCTTTAGTAGGTAACACTAAAATAGGTGGTGTTGAAAACAATGTTTTAATCTTATCCAAAGAGCATTGGCATTCCTGAGACCAGTGGACCACATTAGGCGAACCTTTCTTTAGAAGTGTTGAAAGAGGTGCCATGATAGAGGATAGATTCTGAATGAATCTGCCATAAAATTGAATAAGACCTAACAGACTTCTCACCTGTTTTTTAGTCTTAGGGATTGAGATGTTAAGTATCTTACTAGTATTATGGTCCTCTGTCTTTAGGAAACCATGACCAACTCGGTGGCCTAGGAAAGAAATTTCGCTAAAACCAATATAGGCTTTAGAGGGTTTCGCTGTCAGGTTGTGCTCACGCAAAGTAGACAGCAATTCATCTAACCCTGAATAGTGATCTTCCCAAGTATCGCTGAAAAGACAGATGTCGTCTAGATATGCAATGACATCTGACCGATAAGATAGGATTCGGCGCATCATGCGTACGAATGTAGCTGGTGCGTTCATAAGACCGAAAGGCATAAAATTCCATTGGAACAAACCTCTAGGTGTTGAAAAAGCCGTGAGAGGTTTGGCGCGTTCAGATAAAGGAACTTGCCAATATCCTTTAGACAAATCAAGTTTAGTGAAAAAATGAGATTTGGAGAGTCGAGTAAGTAGCTCTTCCAGTAAAGGCATAGGTTCGGCATCGAACTTCGTTACTTGATTCAATTTTCGATAGTCAACGCAAAGACGTATGTTATTGTCTTTTTTCCGAACAATAACCATCGGCGAAGAATATGCAGAGGTGGATGGTTCGATTATTTTCAAATCTATCATCTCATCCAACTCTTTCTCGACCTGTGCTTGAAAATGTATAGGTATAGGATAAGGTCTAACCCTAATAGGAGTATGGTCAGTTAGAACAATGTCATGTTCAATGACATTCGTTTGTCCAGGGATGTCAGTGAGTACATCCTGAAATGTTTGCAACATAGTTGAAACTTGTCGCTGTTCTCCTAGAGACAAATCAGGAGAGACAGTAACGTTCTTCCATGATTCACTAGAATGAAGTGGGATCATTGGAAGAGGAAGATTTACATCTGAAAAACTTGTTTCCTCATCCTGTATCACGGACAGTGATGAGTAATGACCATGTTGTACTGGAGAATTGTCCGTTGCTGGAAAATGGGTTGCAAATAATCCGGACGTTCATGGAATTCAGTAAGCATATTGATGTGGAAGGTTTTATGCTTCCCATCAATATCGACAATATAGTCGACATCGGAAATTTTCGATATTATATCGTACGGACCTTTCCAAGAAATAAGTAATCTGTTTTCCCTACAAGGTAGTAATACAAATGCTTTGTCACCAGGACAAAGTTGTCGTAAGCATCTCTTCTTATTGGCAAATTGCCTTGCCTTCTGTTTCGCAAATTCAGAAGAAGAAGTTGCTAATTTGCATGCTTCGATAATCTTTTGTCTCAACGCGATGACATATTCGTAGGATGACTTTGTGTCATCGTCAATATTGTCAGATGTTATGAGATCGTGAAGCAACGACATAGGGCCACGCGGACGCGCGCCAAAGACGAGTTCAAAGGGAGAAAATCCTGTATGTTCATTGGGTACCTCTCTGTAAGCGAAGAGGGCCGCAGGTAAAACTCTGTCCCAGTCTTGAGGATGATCCTCAGTTATCTTCCCTAGTAAGTTTTTAAGTGTTCTATTAAGGCGTTCGACCATACCATTAGACATTGGATGGTAGATACTACTTAAAGATCTATCTATCTGCAGAGTAGACATTACTTGAGACATGGTATCTGATATTAGTTGGGTGCCATGGTCTGACAATATCTCTCCGGGGAAACCCAGACGAGAAAATATAAGCCAAAGAGCATCTGCAATATCAGCAGTAGTAATGCTCTTCAGAGGAATAGCCTCTGGCCAACGTGTGCACATATCAACACACGTCAAGATAAACTGATGTCCTCTGGCAGACTTGATCTTAAATGGACCAATAATGTCTATGGCCATTTTTTGAAACGGCCGAATAGGAATGTCCGCCGCCTGAATGGGTGCAGCATGCCGTGGACCTTTGGATTTAACTTCCTGACATACTTTACAAGATCGACAATAAATCCGTATGTCCTTGTTTACCAATGGCCAAAAGAAAGCCGCAAGGACTCTTGACTTAGTACGGGAAAAACCCATGTGTCCAGCACACTGAGAGTCGTGAGCGTGCTGCAAAATTTTAACTCTCAAATTCTTGGGAACCAGGATTTGAGAATGACTTGACGTAATGGAGTCTTGAACCATACGTACAAGTACGCCATTCTTCTTTGTAATCCACGATTTACGACTTGTGTCTTTATTCGGATCACCTTTAGTTGCAAGAATGAAGAATTTCTTCAGAGTGGGATCATCTTCTTGCTGTTTTATAAACGAGTCACGAGAAATTACCAAGGGATTATCTTGGTTATGCACTTCATTATCTTCAGTAGATGAAGTTTGAGGCATATTAAGAGCCTGAGCTCTAGTGACTACAGTGTTAGCAATCTGCATGTTTTGCCTTTCCCACGTGGAAATTTGTTGCGGAGTGCATTCTTTGACTCCATGAATGCGACCGATGATGAGGTCAGCGATCGGATTCGGAAGAAGACATGCGTGTACATCTCCTGTAAAGAAAGGAGTAGCAATCCTAATGATAGCAGTAGAGTATTTCTCTAATGTGCCGCCAAATGTTACACATTTGACTACTTGTCCAGTGGCACGGGAAGGATCTACGAGTGACTGCCTAACACCAATTGTGGTGCATCCAGAATCAAATAGCACAGAGACTGGATTGTTATTTACTAAACCCTTATGTAAGACAAGAGAACCTCTTCCATCATGCGCGACTGATGCAGGAAGAGCAGGAAGAGGATGGCCACAGCTTAAAGTAGACACTGTGGTTGGCTCAAATAATGTTTTGCATTGGGGGCACTGAGATGCTCTCCCAAAATCAAAAGCGGAACATGCCATATTACTAGCATCATTATTATCTTTACTCTGTTTATAGGCTTCATGAGACTCTTGTTGTGCAGAGTTTGCCTGAAAATGTGGTTTATGTCTTCTGTTTTGAGATCTACCTCGGTTATTATTACCTCTGTAGTTATTGTTACCTCTATTGTAACCCCTATTTGGGTTTGAGTCATAGTTCTCTTGGTTACCATTATCATATTCATTATAATGAGTATCTCTGTAATTATGATCTTGTTGACTCCAAGACGGATAACCCGGATAGTTTCTATAATTACTTCCTCTACGGAAATTCCTATAATTATGACCACCCCTGTGTCGAGAGCTATCAGCTCGTCTCCAGTTCTTCGAAGAAGAACCCTGAAATGATTGGTTACCTTGGTTTTGATAACTATTATGGTTACCTTTTTTATCAAATCTGTTTTGGGGTCCCTGAAATCTGTGTGAATAATTGGGATTGTATGGTGTTGCTGAAGCAACTGGCATACTCTCCTTAATCTTAGTGTTGCCAAAAGTCACGTCGGGGTGTGCAGTGACATATTGGGAACAATATTCTTCCATTTCCTTTAGTGATTTGGGTTTACGCTCATGTATAAATTCAAGGAATGGTTTGTTAACACATGACATAATCTTATCTCTGAGCAACAAATCCATAAGTCCTTCATACGTTTTTTCTGTTTTGGAAAGCTCAATCCAACGATCAACTGTGAGACGTGCCTTTGCAATGAATTCTGAGAATTCTACACCTGTCTCAGGCACCATCGTCTTAAACAAAAGGCGATAGCCTTCCTCACTTAGCTGGTATTTTTTTATCAAAGCCGCCCTAATGACATCATAATTATCCTTATCTGCTTCTCCTACAAGGCATAATCTAGTCAGAGATTCACCTTTCAAGTTTTCTGCTAATTGATTAGCATATTGTGATTTATCCACATTATGAGTACGACAAGAACGTTCAAATCTATCCAGCCAGAATGTAATATCGTCACTGGACTGATTGAACGGTGGAACCTTAACCTTGTAAGTAGAAGGTTTACCATTACCACTAGATGCTTGATTAACATTACTTATGTTTGTTAATTTTAACTTTTCTAACTCAAATGCTAAAAGTTCTTTTTGGTGTTCATGTTCTCTTATTGCTTTTCTCTCTTCAGCAGCAGCAGCAGCAGCTTTTCTCTCTTCAGCAGCAGCAGCAGCTTTTCTCTCTTCTGCAGCAGCTTCATCTTTTCTTTTTCCATTTCCATCTGGAATCTTTTTTCTTCAGTCTGTATCTGCAATTTCTTTTGTTCAGCTTCTCTTTCTAATCTTTTCTCTTCAGCTGCTAATTTTTTCTCTTCAGCTGCTAATCTTCTCTCTTCAGCTAGAGCTTTTCTTTCCTCTGCAGCAGCAGCTAATGTCTTGTCATATTGAGCAACTGACCATTCTTCTAATTGTTGACCAGTCTTATCAAGGGATTTCCCTTGTGCAATGAAGTATTCTAATATAGACATGATGTCTAACAATAATACTAATTACTTGAAACAATAATAATACTATATATATTTCAAAGTAATATAACTTGATTAACCAGCACACTATTCCAACCTCTGTGGGTCACAAGCCTTAATAAGGTCTTGTATACTTCCTTATCTAACAGTAATAATAATCAAGTACTGGTTTATACCATAATCCAAGTGCAGTGCACAAGCAATAGTGTCTTATGAAATATACCTATATAACATATGTCAACCAATAGCATACATAAAGTACAAATAAGACTGACAATACGAAAACGTTTGCAGAAATCAAATAAATCAAATAGGGAAATCAATGAAAATAATCACTGAATCTGCAAGGAATAACAACACAAATGACGTCACAGTATATGAATATAAATTGTGAATAGAACTGAAAGATAGAAAAGGGTAGACCAACAAATTACAAACAAATCAAAACAAAACTAAAGAACAAAGAAATATTACAAAAATAACAATAATTACAGTCTTCACAGCTAACACTAATAGCAACTAGTTGTTGCAAGCAAATTTCCAATTAAGGAAATTGCACCTAAAGAAAACGCCCACAACGGACCCTCTATGACGTGGGATATTCTGTTGTGAGGACACCGCCCAACCTAAACACAACCCGCTGACATATAAACTAATATACTATACAAATAAATAACATATAACATATAATCATAAATGCATATATCATGTGTGTAATATATAAAGCACTGTGTTGCAGATAGGATGCTCAGTTATACATTAAATAATGAAATGTGTTGGAAAGAGTTTCAGTTCATAAATATAATGGCACAAATAATAAACAAAGTAAACTGCCACTTTAATCAATACTAGATTTTTGATTTAATTTATTACAATGTTCAACAATATGAGTATCAGAAGGTCCAACGATGAAATTTACGCACTTATGTTCAACAATACTGCAACAATAGAACAGTTTATGGCCTTCAAAGTATCATCTCTGTACTGTGAAACTCTGTAATGTCTAAGCGTAAAAATGTCAACAACGCTGACCTAGATACTGCATTCACTTGATAGGTCACGTGACAAAGTGTTGACAAAGAGCAAACTAATACTGCAAGTGTGTCGTATCAGCCACAGGAAACGGTCTGGTATCGGTAGTCTGTTGACTTCTCAACTTCTGCGAGGACAAACCCAGAAAGCTGGCTCACCAGTGTTAAATATACTCTTTGTTGAATTCCACCAGAGTTAAATGCTGTTTCTATATATACTGTTGTATGGTGTATAGATATGAAGTTGTATTGTTCCTTGTTCACACTGACATCAACTATTTACAGAACCACAGTGTTAAGAGGTATGGTGGTCTGTGGAAGCTCCAATGTTAAAGACTTGTTGTTGGCCCCAGCGTTGCTCGTCAGAGTGGTTGTTAAGAATAGGAATATCAACTCGACCTCCGCAGTGGTGTGTAGACATAGAGTGAGAGTATAATACGCGAATGATGAAAGAGTTCGAAGAGTTGATAAATGTTCTTTTTCTCACTCATGTATGGCTGGAAGTCATCGACGCCAACTGCTGTGTACTTTTTGTTACAGTTTAATTGGACGTACACATTCGACAGCACGGATACAGTGACAAATCACAGGTTGGCATAATACATCATGGTACAATTGATAAATGGTCTTGCAATGATACATGGGCACTCGTTGCATAATAGCACAATGGAATGTCAGTAGACAAGCATTCAGTATTGCCCATATATATATATCATCTGAGTTTACTGACAAAGCACGTCAGTTTATAAACAATATTCAAGATGGCTTCTAGACCTAACCTCGTCTAGCGAAGATTCCTTTAAATAATGTTCAGCACATATTTTTCATATAATCATATTGAACCGCTAGTAATGGGTTCTCATCTGTAGCAGTGATCTCTGGACTCATCAAGCGATAATACGGGGCATCCCTTTCTCTTCCTGATAGTCCTTAAATATGTGTATACAAGATGGCTTCTGGTGAGCTGTCACTCACGTTTGGATACAGACAATGAATCTGTATTAAAGTTAGTCATTCATTAAATGTTCTCATTGCTCTGTAGATTCTATCATGATACAATTGACTTCATCATAAAAGATATAGTGCTGCTAGAAATGACTGTCATCTTCATCTGGTTAAATGTTCCCTCAGACGTACAAATCGTGCGTCTGCCTATCGAAAACGATGGCTTCGTAAGAGAGTTCATAAGAAGTGCTTTTGTTACCTTGGTATCAGAAATATGATTCTGCCATTCCTTGGCAATAAGAATAAACACTGGGGTAAAGCATACACGATAGGTCTAGACGACTATCACTTTCCCCTACACATATATCGATCACTTTTTCCGGCGACAAGCCGATACAGAAAACACGACAGCCCCCCATCATCAGGGCGAAGCCAAAACACAACTCTCTAGCGACACATCCGCCGAACAGCTTTTGACCTTTCTAGCGACAAAGAACATATAGTTCGACTTAGATATTAAAGATATGCAGATATAAGACAGACTCGTCCTACCTAGACAAACAATACACATAAATTCAGGCCATAGATATACTGAAGCAAGAACAATCTATTTCTACCCAAACAAAGAATAAATCGCAGTAAAACTGGATTCGTCCGCGGAGTTCGATCTGAAACTCCTTTCAAGGGGAAGTAACTCAATATTGACTTTTCCTTAAGCAAAAAAGTTTCTATTTTGTTTACAAAATATTTGCGAACATAACAAGCATACAAATGTATAATATTGCAAGATATCAAAGACTGCACGTAACACCACCCAAGAGGTCAACCAAAAATACAGCTGGTATTGGAGGGAATTTTTATAACCATCGCTCGAAGTAGAAGCGTATATGGGCCTCAAGCGAGGCTACTTTGTGGGTTGCGAATATTCGTAGTGAATTCAGTTGAGCGAAGTGAGTAATCTAATACTGCAGATTTTATAACATGAATAATAATCATACTTTTATCAGCAGCATATTAATTCAGTAGCAGATGTGGCATCAGATCACCATCTTCTGATAGCCAAAGTAAAAATGAAACTCAAGAGATATGCAACAATGCAAAATTATAGACAACAGTTTAATGTAGGACAGCTAAGAAATCAAGAAACAAGAGACAAATTTGCGGTCACAGTATCCAACAAATTCCAAGTGCTCCAACAGTTGGAAGATGTAGAGAATACAGAAGACTATTGGCAGCAGGTCAAAACGGTATGGAAGGAGACATGTGAAGAAATACTGGGGAAAAGGGAAAGACAACAAAAAGCATGGATAACAACAGAAACCATCAATAAGATAAAAGATAGAAAAAACAAGAAAGCAGAGTTAAACACAAGCAAAACCAGAAGTTCCAAAGCCAAGGCTCAAGAAGTGTACACAGAAGCAAACAAAGAAGTAAAAAGAAGTATCAAAAGAGACAAGAGGAAGTATATTGAGGAGTTGGCAAGAGAGGCAGAAGATGCTGCAGCCAAAGGAAATATGAGAGAACTGTATAGCAGCACAAAGAAGCTAACAGGGAAATACAAGCAAACAAGTTGCCTCATAAAAGATAAGAATGGGAAACTGCTCAGCAATATACAAGAGCAAATGAAGAGGTGGACAGAATATTTTGGGGACCTTCTCAATAGACCAGCTCCACAAAACCCGCCGGACATCCAGCCAGCAGAAAAAGAGCTACAAATTAACGGTGAAAGACCAACGAAGGAAGAAATAAAGAAAGCCATAAAGCTTCTAAGAGATGGAAAAGCGTCTGGACCTGATGGCATTCCAGCAGAGGCCATCAAAGCAGATATCGACACGGCTACAGAGATGTTATATAAATTACTTGGTAAAGTCTGGGAAAAAGAAGAGATACCAGCAGAATGGAAGGAAGGATATCTGGTTAAGTTGCCTAAGAAGGGAAATCTACAAGAGTGCACAAATTATAGAGGAATAATGTTACTATCAGTGCCAGGAAAGGTATTGAACAGGATTATCCTTGAGAGATTAAAGGAGTCCATAGATAAGAAATTGAGAGATGAACAAGCAGGTTTTCGACAAAACAGATCATGTACAGACCAGATAGCCACTTTGAGAATAATAGTTGAACAAAGTCTGGAATGGAATTCACCACTATACATCGGATTTGTGGACTACGAAAAAGCATTTGACAGTGTGGACAGAGAATCACTTTGGAAATTGATGAGGCATTATGGAGTTCCCCTGAAGATCATTAATTTAATAAAGAAAACCTATGAAGACATGACGTGCAGAGTTCTTCATGAAGGACAGCTTACAGAACCATTTGGGATAAGAACAGGAGTGCGACAGGGATGCCTCTTGTCTCCATTTCTTTTCTTGCTGGCAATAGATTGGGTTATGAGATCATCGACAACACACAACAGAAATGGAATCCAGTGGACTCTGACTAAGCAGTTGGATGATCTGGATTTTGCTGATGATTTGGCTCTCCTGTCCCATAACCGTAATCAGATGCAGGACAAATTGAAAACACTCGATGAGAGGTCACAGCAATTGGGTCTGAAAATACACAGGGAAAAGACAAAAATAATGCGAATAAATGCAGGTAATGAAAACAGGGTTGAACTTGTAGAAACGCCAATACAAGATGTAGAATCATACACATATCTTGGCAGTAATATAGATAAAGTTGGAGGGACAGACAGCGATATCAAAATAAGAATACAAAAAGCAAGAGGAGCTTTCATTGCATTGGGAAATATATGGAGATCAAGAGAAATAGGATCCAACACGAAAATAAGAATCTTCAACTCAAATGTGAAGTCAGTACTATTGTATGGCTCGGAGACATGGAGAACAACAAAGACAACAACCAAAAAGCTACAGACTTTCATAAATGGGTGCTTGCGTAGAATAGAGGGATTAAAATGGTATGACAAGGTTACCAATGTGGAACTGATGACAAGAACTGGACAAGTGCCAGTGGAACAAGAGATGAGAAGAAGACGATGGCGAGGATAGGACACACACTGAGGAAACCTGTTGATAGCATTACAAGGCAGTCCTTGTTCTGGAACCCCCAGGGCAAGAGAGGCAGAGGAAGACCAAGAAGTACATGGAGAAGAGAGTTGGAAACAGAGGTGAAAATGATGAGGAGAACATGGAAAGAACTTGAGATGATGGCACGTGACAGGAGGACTTGGCATGTGTTTGTTGAAGGCCTATGCTCCTTTGGGAGTGGAGGGTTATGAATGAATGAATGATATTAATTCAGTATATTTTGTTAGGCATAGTTCTACATGGAATTTCCTTTCAGTGACAAAGTGTTATTTCATTACATACATGCGACTCAACAAATTTAATGCACGAGTTCGCAGAAGTCAGTTACTTACTGCTCTTCTTCTCACATCATGGTAGAAACAAGACAGGGTTAAATTGTTGATTATTTCCTTATTGTTACTGTGGGGTGTGTATTACTAAACTAAGCAGAACAGGAAAATACTAGGAGTCCTTATAATTCATATTTCTTATAATGATTCATTGTTCTTTAGTCACAATCATACAAACTTGATAAGTATGTTGTTGTTCACATTTTTTATCCGTTTGCCTTGATTGGGATATTAGTATTTTCAGCATGGAATATTCTTTCTATACAAATACCCTGCTGATGATTTCTGAACTATCCTTATTGTATTTTAATGTGTTTATGTGGATGTGTTATGATGGTATTGTCAGGGTATATGACTTTATAACATAACCATAAAACTATGTAATATGTTGACTGACTTTGCAAGCTAATGGTTCTCAAACCTTGAGACCATGACTACCCTCCAAATGACTACTGCTCGAGTAGCAAAAATGTAAATCATTGGTTCTCAGACCTTGGCAGTAATGACACCCCAACATGTTAAAGCAGCAAAGGAAACTATTACCCGGTGGTTCTCAAACCATTGTTGACAGTGACCCCAGAATTAAAATACTGCTCTATGGGCACTAGGTGAACCAGTGGTTCTAAACCAGTTGATGACCCCAGCCCATACCTCACAGTTTATGAAACGCATGGCCCACATGGGGAAACCCACTGCTGTAAATAAGCAGACAGCCAGATAGAGACTGAGAATTCAAGATACGCTATAATGTCATAGATAATAGATCACACTCTTTACTGAATGGTAGTTAACCTTGTGTTAACTTAATTTCTGATGGACGCTTACCGGCCGTCAGACTTAGGAGATGATTGCTCTTGAAACCACTAATGGGATTTCAATTGTTTCCAGTCCACCCAGGTTGTGGTTACAAGGTACCTAAACCAGGTTATGGGTCCAGGGTACAAACCAGGTTACGAGTCCACGGTACCAAAGATTACCCATACCCACCATACCCTAATAACCAGGTTACCTTACCATACCAAACCATATCCTATCACCCAGTAACCATACTACACATCACATAAGAAGAATATGTATTCAGCAGAGGTGACTTACCCCATCCTTATCTGTGATGTGCACTGAGTCCAGGGAAGCAAACTCTGACAACCTCTGAACCCATTAAGTTATGAGACCAACGTGCTGGGGCAGACCAAACCAAGAGAGTCTGAAACAAAATCATCTCCGCAGCTACTACAGGCCTTCGAGGAGATGAGTATAATACTTAGCAAAACTACCATAGAAGAGATCTACTGTCCATAGGATGACTTACTAGATGTTTTTTTTTCTAAACAGTAGAGCTAAACTCCTTTTTCATATTTATATGTATATTCAAATTTGTGAGAATCTATACCGCTTTATTCCATTTAACTTAACAGCGTTTGTTATTTTTCTTGTTAACTTTATTTGGGCTGTATTTTGTTTTAAATACAAATCTACACCCTGGGGGTTCAGTCATACTTCAATTAACTTCTATTGGGTCGGGATATTTTAAATGTGGCTGGACACCAAATCTCTTTCTCTACCTTATGTGCTTTACACAGTCCTTTTGTAGGATTCCTGAGGAAGAATGTATCGCCCAGAAAATATCATGTTTAGGTGCCAGAATTCTCTTTTAAGTAAATTTTTTGTACACTAATTCCCGAGGAGAGACAGTGCATTTAACCCGCAGTCTTGAAGATTTTCCTTTAAGACATTATTATCTTTGATCTTCCATTCCATCCAAGCTGTCCTTTTCCTCAAAACCTCCCCACGACATCATTGAGTAACACAGTTTTTGAGACCAATATGGGAAGACTGGCCATACAGAATTCCTGTTTCCTATGAGCCTGTAATTTCACAAAAGCAGGAGGGAGAGACTTTTTATTATTTCAACGAACTATTCCAACATTTGAATAATGCTATTGTGGCCAGCAACTTGAGCTGTTGGCAGAACAGGGACTAGTAAATATTCAACCGTTTAAGGAACATTTTCTCGGTTTTTAGAGAAAAACACACCGTGAACTCTTTGCGATTTGGAATGAAATAACAATAGCCGTGAGCTATTTGATACGTTTCGAAGCGATATCTTCTTCCTTCTTCCTCGTTCGTCCTGAAAAGGACGTTGGTTGCGTTGTTTCTGTTTACGCCGGAGCTGCGATATCTGCACCTTTCGGTCGGCACATCCGACTTCAGCACGGAATTTTTTGGGACCGGGTTTGCCTTTCCTCTGCGATCCCTACTCTCTCCGTCAGACTGCAGTGATGCAGCCTGTTTCCAGGACCACCACGCGGAGGTGAAGTGGGGTCTCGGTCAACTCTGGTTCACTGACCCTGATGCAAGCAGTCAATCTATGGGTCGCTGACTGCATTCTCTATTGCTGCATCTTTGGGTCCCCGAAGCGGTATGATCGCTTTGAGTTCCCCCTGTCACCCCGGTCGCGACCTCTGATTGCAATTTACTCTCACTCAGGTGAGAAACTGTTAAAAATGTAATAATAGTGCCGCTATTTTTACGATTTGGACCAGGAAGCTCAGGGACTGGGTATAAGTGAAAGTTTTGCTGCGGGCTCAAAGGGTTAAGCACCCTTGTTCTTGACTGTTCTTTAAAACACGTCAGTCTCAGTCAGCGTGACCTGACCCAAAGATGCAGTAATAGAGAATGCAGTCAGCGACCCATAGCTTGATTGCTTGCGTCAGGATCAGCGAGCCAGAGCTGACCAAGACCCTACTCCACCTTCACGTGGTGGTGCTGGAAACAGGCTGCATCACTGCAGTCTGGCTGAGAGAGTAGAGATCGAAGAGGGAAGGCTACCTGGTCCCAAAAATTGCCATGCTGAAGTCGGATGTGTCGGCCGAAAGGCGCAGATATCGCGGCTCCGGTGTAAACAGACACAACGCAACCAACGTCCTTTTCAGGACGAACGAGGAAGAAGAAGAAGAATTTCATGCAGCCACGAGACCTCTTGCACCTAGCTCAACGGTGTAGTGACCCAGTCACGTATCAGGTCCATATGTTACGGAACTGCTTCCTCTGCTTTGCAGTAGTGGTCCTACAGTGGCCAAAACTCAAGAGTATCTAATATGGGTCTTCAAAGGTGTCTACCTTCACACAAGATTGCTTTTGGCAGAGTTGTAGATAGAAGAATAATGATGCTTCTATCTCAAGGGAGTGTTCATAATATATTTCCGAAGTCAAGAACAATCCTGCTTTGGCAGGGCAATTGTTAACTTATTATATCTGATCCGCTGCCTTTTAAGAAGATTTATGTAATGATTAATTTCAGCTCGTTTAAGCTTCCACCTCTGATTTACTCGGTGGAATTCTTACTGTTATAGAACAGCTCTTTTTAGAGTGTATTTAGTAAATGGACTGAGACAAACATGCAGTACATTGAAAATGATTAAATTGAGGTTCAATTTGTATATTAGCAACTAATAGATTTAATAATCATTTGTTGAATCAATTAAAAAAAATTGAATAATCTTTAACATAAAATACGCATCAACGTGTGATGGCAAAGTGTTTTATGAAAGAAGTCATGTGGCAGGTTAGAGGTTTCACTTAGCTGCGAATGGCTGTTTCTGCTTCCGCTGGGTTGTTGGGTTATGTGCAGATAAGTCACTAGAGTTCACACGTATCTGGTCAAAATTAAAGGCGCAGCACGTTCGAAGTAAGATCAGGGAGTAAGTGCAAAGCTAGTCATTGCTTCTGTAATACCATCTGCTTGGTTTTGATTATAGGACAAACTACAGCACCAGGCACTATGTACAATAGCTGGAGCCTCAAGATCAACATCATTAGTAGCACTTGGTGTAGCACTAGAAATAATACCCCTCAAGCTAAGAAGAAAAGAATTGAGCCTATATTACATGGGCAAAGTCCATAATGGACACAAACCACAGTCATCCTGTTTGTGCTATTGTCTTTTCTTGCTCCATATATATATAAAACATCTATATTACTATCTACTATTACATGCAAGTGGGTGAATTTGAAGTGGTGAAATAAGTATTGACTATATTACTAACATATGGATAATATAATATATCTGCATTATTGTTTAGCTAGTGAAAAGCACAATAATTGTGAATCATGGCTGCCCTGGAGTATATTATGGAGCAGGGAAAAATTTTTTGGTTTAAAGGGTAAGGCTTTAGTATCCTATGCATCCAGTGCCTTGGAAGAATGGAGAATATGTGATCCAGAATGAATTGAGAATATGGTGGAAGAAAAATTAGCTGAAAAAAGAAGAGTTGAAGAAATAAAATTAGCTGAAAAAAATAAAGCAGAAGAATTAGCTCATATGAAGAGAATGGAAGAATTAGCTCTTCCTAGTGAGAAAAAAATTAAGACAAGATAAACTTGAGATGGAGAGAAGGGAGTTGGAGGATGAGGTGAGATCATTAATGAATTTATTTGACGAAGAAGAGAGTGTCGGTGGAGGTGAACTTGATACACCGAATACTACTTTGAAGATAGAATGTCATACACATGTGGCTCAGATTCAGAAACTGACATCAGAGGTTTCTCTTTTGAGAGAAAAGATTAATTAATATACATGAAGTGATCAACCAGAACAGGAAAGGTTCTAGGGATATGTTAGAAAAGTAGGTGGCAGCACATTAGCGAGCAAATAAAGCACTCATAGTCCTTCATAGTCAACAAGAAAAATGGAAGTAAATAAGGTGGCTAACCTTGAGATATTACTCACGGAGGAGAAGAGTAAAAATGTGAACTTTTCAGAGGTAAATAAGAGGCAAAGTAAAGAGATTTCCCTCAAAAATTTAGAAATTACCAAATTAAGAAAAAGAGTTGATGGTTTGCTTATGTGGTGCTACACAAAAATTTATTACCCAACATTAGTTATGACAAAACTAGTGTACAACATGCCAGTGGCACTAAAGGTGATAAAAACAGGTCAGCACGATCTGAAAAAGTAAAAATATCTTGTCGAGGCAGATACAACTTCCCTCGACATCACTCTGATACCAGTGTTTCTGGTCGAAACAATACTGCCTCTTCTGGGAGTGAGACGTGGAGACATACTCACATTACATCTCCTATTAGGAGTGTAGAAGAAGTTGTCAAAGAAGACACACAATTTACTGCTAAGACTTAGAGGGTTACACTTAAGGATAATGATAGAAATGAGGAAAAAAATGTTCATACTCAAATTAGTGCCAGTGCATCTAGAGAAAAATGCTTCACTATGCATTGTAAGCTGTCTTCTCAGACATGCTTCAAACCTACAGGCATAAGTAGAAAGAAGTGTTATGCTCAGTCCAGCCAGCATGATGCACCTTACAATAAGGATTTAACATCCAGGAGAAGGAGTAATGTCTATGATGCTCTTGTGACTAAAGGTGTGGGGTTAGGGCCTCCATAACATGTCTTTCCGTCTTGTTAACACTCCTGCTACATTAGTTCGCAAGATGCGTAGACTATTCTCTGATCGTGATGATTTGATCACTTACATAGATGACATCTGCTTGTTTCATCATACTTGGAATGATCATGTTAACGGAATTCATTATTTGTTGAATACCTAACGCTTTCACAACTTTACTGCTACACCATCCAAAACTAGAATAGTATATACTGAAACTTCCTTTCTTGGTCATAAGGTAGTAGGTGCGTTTCTAAAACCTGAAGATTCTACTGTTTCTAAAATTATGAATCTTGAAATTCCTCGAACAAAAAACAAGTTCGTAGTTTATTTGGCCTCATAAATGTTTATATAAAATTTATGCCTTCAGTTTTGTCTGCATTGGTAAAAAAGAACACTCCAAATAAGGTACTTTGGTCGCATGCGTGTCATATGGCTTTACATTTGATTAAGATTGTCTTTTAGAAATCACAAATTTTGAGGTTACCTGACATTCGCTATCCTTTTCTTCTCAGAGTTGACGCTTCAAATACAGCCGTGGGAGGAACATTAATGCAAGAATTTTAAGGCCCCGTGCACCCTACAATGTATGTGAGTCATAAACTGTCACATGCAGAATAGCGATATCCCATTATCGAAAGGGAGTTACTCGCTAGCGTGTTTTTGTTAAACAAACGCCAGAGGTATTTGTTGGGAGCTCGATTCACTCTGGAGACAAATCAAAAGGCGTTGGCGTATCTACAGACTGCAAGATTCATTAATCAAAAAGCAGCTGGAGCTTTGCTCGCTCTACAACCATACAACTACACTATTAAAGCCATAAAGGGAAATCTAAATGTGGTGACAGATGTACTTTCCAGATGTATAAAAGATCCTACATCATCTACCAACTTTACAGCTCCAGATGTTACACATAACTCAATCTAACACAGATACGTACTGAGTAATGTCCTGCTCCAGAAGTTATTGCTTGAATAATCACGTAATCGCAGTACACTAATTAGATTGCACAGTGATCTTGTTGTTGTTATAAGAAAGCAGCCCACACAGCAACAGGATGGTGATGTTTCTTATAAGACGCAACATCAAGTAGTATATCATTGAACTCATGGCACTTTGTGTAGACTTCGTGCAGTCATGATAATACTCATCGTAAAGCTATAAACTGTCAAATACTTACTTTGTCGTTCTCTTCTACCGTGAGATATAGAGGTTTGAAATAGAGAGCGCCAGGCTATCCTATCGGTTGTCTTTCTCCTGGCCTGGTTCCATTCTAGTCATTGGTCCTTCAAAGATTGTCTAATTTTGTCCTCCCAGCGGACTCTGTGTCGTCCTGAGGGTCTGGATCCCTGGTTCTTTGTTTCCCATGCTTGTCGTGGTAGCTGATCTTCTCCCATTCTGCAGACATGGCCAAACCATCTTAGTTGGGACTGTTCTACTTGGGTCTGCAGGGGGTGGAATTTTAGGTCTTGACGTATCGTCTGGTTGCTGACCATGTCTCTTCTTGTTACTACAACCACCATTCTCAGATACCTCATGAGGTTTGGATCAGGCTTTTGTTGGATGTGGTCATTGCCCATGACTTTCATATTCATGGGCCTTTTCACTCAGCTGTCTGATTGTGAAGACTAGGTCTTGAGTACTTCGGTTTGCTCATAATCCCCCGTGGACTTCATCCTATTGGGGCTCAGCTAGGCGTCGGAGTCTCTGCTCTAGGATTCTAGAGTAGATTTTACCAGGGACACTGAGAAGGGATATGTCTCTGTAGTCTCCACATTGTCGATTGTCACCCTTTTTGAAAATCAGTGTTATGATGGCAATCGCCCAATCCTTTGGCATGGCTTTGTTGTACCACGCTGCCTGTAGGACACTTAATAGTAATAGGTCGCCTGATCCTCCCGTGTACTTAACCATTTCTGGTGTTATACCATCATGCCCTGCTGCTTTGCCTATGTTGATTTTCTAAAGTGCTGCCTTAAGTTCTTCCATCTTTATGTCATCTTCACCACCATATGTTTTCTCTTCTGTGCTAGTGGTTATCATTTTAGATGCTTGACCTTGCTCATCCATCAAGGAGTTCTGAGAAATATTCTATCCATCTTTCCATTACGTCCTTTGGGGCAGTAAGCAATTTGCCTTGCTTATCATTTATAAATTTGAGAGGGGATTGTTGTTCCTTCCTCATGATTTTTAGGGTCTTATAGAACAATTTCTGGTTTTCTTGTGCATCTTTTTCTAGCTTTTCTCCAATTTCTACCGTGAGGTGTAGAGGTTTGGAAGAGAGAGCGCCAGACTATTCTATCAGCTGTCTTCTCCCTGGCCTGGTTCCACTCTTGTCCTCGGTCCTTCAAAAATTGTCTAATGTTGTCCTCCCAGCGGACTCTGGGTCGTCCTGGAGGTCTGGATCTCTGGATCCTTGTTTCCCATGCCTGTCGTGGCAGCCGATCCTCTCCCATTCTGCAGACACGGCCAAACGATCCCAGTTGGGACTGCTCCACTTGGGTCCGCAGCGGGTTGGACCCCAGGCCCTGACGCATCGTCTGGCCGCGGACCAAGACTCTTCCCGTCACCTCAACCACCATCCTCAGATACCTCACCTCTGAGGCCTGGATCTGGCCCCTGTGGGCTGCAGTCACCGCCCATGACTCGCATCCATGTCAAGACCGGGACACAGGCGTAGCGGCACACAGCCACCCTCGCCTTCCCACTAACCTCTCTCCCGCTGAGGAACCCTCGATCCACGGCCTGACAGTCTCCCAGCCGCTGCCCTTCGAGTGGCCAACTCTTCTTTGATGCCCCCCTTTCGGTCTACAATAGCTCCGAGATATTTAAAGTGGTCGACCTGCTCCAGGACCTGTTCTCCCAACTTAATCTGATGTTTCTCCAATTTCTTCCCAAGACTAATTACTTACCTCCTAAGTATGGTTTCCATGCCATTTTCTTCTCCTTTTTTCTCTTCCACTTCCTCTGTGCACCAAGGTGTCCTCTTTCTTTTGTTCCCGAGTCGGATTTCGCCACATGCTTCTACATCAGCTGTCTTTATGATGTCCTGGAATTTAAGCCAGAGGGTTTCCAAGTCATCTGTATTTCTCCTCGCTGTAGCAATAAGCCCCTGATATCTGGTCTTAATTTCTGGCTCTCTCAGCTTGTAGGTCTTAATGCTCATTTCTCCCGTTCGTTTACTTTGTTTCTTGCATGATGTTGGGCAGTTCCTAGGCTGTGCAACTTTCATTTGTTCTTTTGATTGTAATCAGGTAGTGGTCATTTCCATTCTCTGGCCCCCTCCATACTCTAGCATCCTGTTCACACTTGAATGAGCTCTCCATGACTATGGCATAGTCCATCACTGACTTCTCATTCTTTGTTGGTTCGCATCTACTGTATGCATGTATGTGCTTAGGGGGGAACTTTGTGTTTGTAATGATCAGATTCTGCTCACTGCAGAATCTAAGGAGTCACTTTACATTGTCATTGAAAGTATTTTCTCCATATCTTCCGATTACTCCACCTCATCTAGCATGGTCATTTCCAACTCTGGCATTGAAATCTCCGAGCATGATAATTTCATCTAGGCCTTCATCCACTGTCCTTTGAAACAGCTCTAAGAATTCCTCCTTGACCTCTTCACTCTCATCCTTATTTGGCCCATACACTATGACCAGGTTGACTGTAGTTTCTCCTTTTTTTTTTAGTTATACAACCATAATGCGCTCCGAGACAAATTTACATCCTTTGATACTATCTTTTTTGGTTTTTGGCCACAATGCAACCCATGCCCCATTTAGCTCTTTCAGATGTGGGTATGCCACTGTAGAGCAGTGTGTCGCCATCGAGATCCATGACTCCTTGTCCTTTTTTCTTCGTTTCCGTTACAGCCAGGATTTCTAGTTTTGCTTTCCCCATCTCTTCAACCAGCCTCTCTTCTTTCCCATTTATACTTCTTGTGTTCCATAACTCGTAGTCCGTTCCAGTTAGTCGCCTTTAGAGTCAGTCCGGTTTTCTCTCTTGTATTTCGCATAACCTTTATTTAAAGCAAACAGGTGATTGGCCCGATGTGCCTTTGGATGATGGAGGGGCTGCCTCCTTATGGCCTCCATGCAGGCCACCCTCTTCCTTTTTCAGTAGGGCGTGGGACCAGCCTAGGCGGAGTTATATTTTCAAACACGTAAAGGATAATTATATTAGAATCCATACATTTATATTGCTAGAGATTTGATTGCTTTGAAGTGAGATGATGGAATGTACAATGAATTATATTGGAGCATTAGGCGGAAACACCATCTGTAATTTGAACTGAGAATAAGAGATGTAAATTAGCAAACTCAGAAACACAGAACAAACAGCTTCGCAACTTCAACCGAGCAAACCCAAGAAGCCAGAAAAAAATGGATCGGACCTAGAATTCCTATATTAAAAAGAGACAGATAGAGTATTGAACAACTTTTGGATTTTACCAGTAATTCCACATTTTTAATACAAGACTGTAAACTTAAAAGGACCAGGACTTCAGTTACTGGATCCTAGGAATTTGATCACAAGTCATAGAGGAATTGCCCCAAACTTTTTCCCAGGCCAGTGATTTCGCAGAACACCCCCATCAGAGGAATTTGCTATAATTTCCCAGACCAAAGTGATTTCGAATCTTCATTGAGAATCCATTCTCCATTTAAACGAAGATAGCTTAATACACCTCACAAAAGATCTAGATGTACTAGTAATGGAACAGCATAGAGATGTAGAATAATTATGTATTTTTCAGGAGTTCAAACATGTGCATCAACTCGCCATGACACACAAAGGTAGAAGTCCCTGCTGACAATCTTTGCCTTCTGCATTCCTAGTTTCACATCTGCCAACCTACACCATAGAGGCATGACCTCACTTCCCGTATTAACAAATGACTCTGTATAAAATAAACAAACAAGGAACCCTGTCCAGCTACCTAATGATATCGACACAATCGTTATGAATTTTAATCATATCAACAAGTAACAGATATTTTTAATAACAGAGCTATACCATTATAAGTGGAATTCGCTGAATTAACTCAGCTGGGGGCATGAAGAGGCTAAAAGAACATTGCGTAATTGTTCACAAAAGGCGATGGACCATATATAAGGCGTTAGCAATTGTTTAACCCAAGGCAACATTGTTCATGACTTCTCGAAATATCTTGTGAAAACTCCCTTCAGGTAGAAGTGTCATTACTCTTCTATCTACATGTAAATAATGTCACTCTACGTACCCTTTTTTTTCTGAATGGAGCCTAACTTGCTCCATCGTTCTTCCATCCTGTCAAGAATTTATAGTTTCAATATGTTGGGTTAATTACCACCCAATCTTGCCTCCTTGTCTGAGAATTTGCACAACACATTCTGCTTGACTATCACCTTCAATATGGCTACCATAGTCTCTCTAGCGTATATGTGATTTGCACTGACTAACTCACGATTCTGTCGCTGAAAAAGCATGCATAACTGGATTTCTGTTCACGTCTTATTTGCTGTAATGTCTGTCATTCCTATATGTACCATTATAACACGTATAAATGCTAGTGTAGTAGCAGGGATAATGCTAGCATGGAAGGCCATATGGTCACAGTATCTCCCATTTCACTTTGGCTACATTTGCTGCTTCTATGCTGATGTATAATGCTGAATCAGGTTGCTTTGAGCATGGGTTGATTATAGCTGCTAACCCTTTCTTGATTATTATTATTACTTCATTCTTTTAAATAAAGTCTAGTAGCAGTTTTACTCATTTATCTATTGTGTTTCCTCCCCAGGTTTTGTGATGTGCATGGAAGTCTCGTACTATTACTAATTTACAATGGAATTTTTGCTATAATTCCTGGTATATCATTTTCTAGTACATTTACAGTAGTAAATCCTACGTTTTATTATTTTTAGTGTGTCCTTGTCACTGTGTGTATACAAAACTTATGCATTCAAGATTTGCATAGCTCTCATTTATCATCAGTTGCCTGTAGTGGAAAATATCTGTCCTGTAAGAAGTTTTGTATTTGTAATGGTGGGAAATGGACAATGCAAGCATAGTATATGACTGTGCAGCTCACAGCAGTAAAAGAAAAATGGACAAACTACAGCACCAGGCACTATGTACAGTAGCTGGAGCCTCAAGATCAACATCACAAGAAGCACTAGAGGTAGCACAAGGAATAATACCCCTCAAGCTAAGAAGAAAAGAACTGAAGTACATGGGCAAAGTCCAAATCGACAGAAACCACACAACCAATGCAATGTTTGTGAAGAATGTCCCTTTGACCTGAGACACCCCTCTGGAACCCATAAGACACCCAATGGGATGGAAGTGCATGGAGGAAACCAAAGAAAACAGTATTATAGCAAATGCAATACACTTTAGTAGTACGAGGGGCGTTCAGAAAGTAATGCACCACATCGTTTTTCTAAGCTAATAATGAAGATAGAAGCATGAAATTTTGCACACTTCAAATATGGCATGTGCCAATTGTGTGCACCAAATTGCACTGCAACTGGCCAAATAACACGGCTGCCCTAAACCGTTGAAAAGGAGCGTGTTAGCAACTTGCGTTATAAGCAGCGAATTGTGATAGAATTTCTCATTGCAGGGAAGGAAACTGTTGTGAACATTCACAAGCATCTATGTGATGTGTATGGAAGTTTTGCAGTCCACAGGAGTACAGTCAGTCGCTGGGTTCAGAGAATCAAAGAATCAGGAAGTGGAGATACGGAGTTGCTTTATCGGCCACGCTGTGGACGTCCTGCCACAGCCACCAACGCAGAAATGTTGAAATGCGCTGAGGGCATTATTCTTACTGATAGGCGCATCACTACTCAACAATTGGCCTTACAGCTGTCAGTCAGCATTGGTAGTGCAAATGCAGTTATAAAAACTCTGGGATTTTCTAAGGTTTGCACAAGATGGATTCCTCGAAGTCTCACAAATGACCACCGATTGCAATGGAAAGCAATTTCTTCTGAATTGTTGCAGCTTTTCAATGTTGATGGAGAGAACTTTTTGGCTAAGATCGTTACAGGTGATGAAACTTGGGCACATTATTTTGAATCTGAGACAAAAAGACAGTCAATGGAGTGGCATCATCTGCAATCACCACGAACAAAGAAATTCAAGACAATTCCTTCAGCTGGAAAGGTCATGATCACTGTCTTTTGGGACATTGAAGGTGTGATTCTTGTGGACGTTATGCCAAGAGGAGAGACAATCAATTCGCAAGCTTACATTAAGACATTGAAAAAACTCAATCAACGTTTTCACAGAGTTCGGCCGCACAAGAATCCAGCAGACTTGCTTCTCCTTCACGACAATGCGCGACCTCACACAAGTCTGGCAACATGGGAAGCAATCACCAAATTGGGTTGGACTGTACTACCCCATCCACCCTACAGTCCCCATTTGGCACCCTCTGATTTTCATCTATTTGGTCCACTTAAAGATGCACTCCGTGGGACAAGGTTTGAAGATGATGAAGGAGTGATTCATGCAGCGAAGAAATGGCTACATGATCAAGACAAAATCTGGTACGGGCTAGGAATACATGCATTTGTTTCGTGCTGGCATAAAGCCGTACAAGTTGATGGGGATTATGTTGAATAATACCGATGTTTACATGACATATCCATGTATATTGTGTATAAATTTCATACTTTTTGAATAAACAGCTCCTGAGAAAAACGATGTGGTGCATTACTTTCTGAACGCCCGTCGTAAATACACACCAGTGATTCAGCCTTGGGAGCTCTGGAAAGAAAGGCAGACACGCCTGAAAGCTGCTAAAAGATCCAACCCAAACATGTCAGATATCTAGAGAACCAAAAAGTACCATGCAACAGAAAAATAAGTAGACTTCAACTAGGAACAGGCTATTTCATGGTGGAGAAACTCTGCTGTGCAACATGTCTGGAGAAAAACACCATAACACATTATGTGTTAACATGCAAAAAATACGAACAGCACAGAAAACCACTAATGGAATACTTGAAAACCCAAAACTCGACATCACTGTCACTGGAAAATGTACTGAAAGTTGACCTACCTAGGGAGCTACACAACATAATTAAATTGTATATTACCGGAACAAGAACCAACATATAACAACTAGAACAAATTAGAATGACAAGGAAAAACAAACCAAAAAAAAAAAAGTACATTCAATCTCACTACAAGAATTATATACATAAAATAAAAACCAAACTAACAAAAACCAACCAAAAGCCCAGCAGAAAAAAGTTGTGAATAGCGAGAGAGAGCAATATGTTATAATGGAAGAAGAAACATTACAGGCACCACTGATGCATGTTGTAATATATATAAAATGTTGTGAGAAGGTTTCCATTGCCAAAGTACACACTAGGGTAGTCAAACGACACGTACCAGCATAACTTCAGTGAGCTGACAACACCTTCCTAAAAGTTAATGATATACAGTTTTTTTTCACTTGGCACAAAGCTGCATGACATTTTAATCATAACAACCACATACATTAAACATTGCCACAGCAAAAGGCAGATAATTTACATCATGGAAGAGCCAACACATAAGACAAAGAACAAAGTAATACACTATATGGTGTGATGAATACTATATACCCAAATTATAACCCAAATGGGGATGAACTGGGTATCCCTTGCACCATAAAACACCAGCTTTCAAATGAGGTGTTCAAAAACCTATGATAACCTATTGCTTTCTTTTGTAATGGAACTTATAATAAGTAAACAAATAATGGAACTGCAGCACAGAAAAGACACAACACAATACCAATTAGTGATGAAGTATTTAATTTTGTAGAAGGTTAAACTACAAGTTAAAGTTAGTTGCTTATCCTTTACAGGACGTGGCAATCAACCCCAGCTTTTATTGGCTGTTTGTGATTTTTCTAGGCAATTTTTATGTTCAGTAGTTTGCCGTTGCTTTCTGAACGGTACGGCGCTTATACCATTGTTAAAAATCCACACAAAGCGATCTGCTACCAAATCGCCTGCAGCAGGTTTCGAACCTGGTATATCTGGATTATGAAACCGCGTTCATATCCATTAGGCCACAGACTACAAACAACTGATAATATATTATAATAAAAATATTATAGAGGACCAATGTAGTAAAACTGATCAATATTTTCACCTTTATAAACAATACTAATGCAGAAAGTGAAAATAAAGACCTTTAATGTAATAGCATAAATGACAAACTACAATCAACAATGAGTAAACGACTGGTCCAGATGCTATTTCCATGGAAATGGTACAGTTTAAAAAATGCAAAAATACATTAAAATATCTGGGCATGTTAATAACAGTAGATGGACAAAATATATTAGAAGTTATGTGTACAAGTAAAATCAACTTTCTATTTAAAATGAAGAACATGTTTTGCAGCAACTCATATACATATACATAGTTGATATACGTATTCTCATTTGTCAGAAGATGAAATAAGTATGCACAGTATTCATATATGTGACAAGATGATAAAAATGCATAAGCAATAAGTGACATATTATGATCTGAAGCAGTGTAATGAACAATCTGCTTATACCAGAATATGATGGCACATGCAGGATGAAAAAAAGAAATTATTTGGCATTGATATTAATGCACAGTATTCATATATGTGACAAGATGATAAAAATGCATATGCAATAAGTGACATATTGTGATCTGAAGTAGTGTAATGAATAATCTGCTTATACCAGAAAATGATGGCACATGCAGGATGAAAAAAGAAATTATTTGGCATTTGATATTCATGCACAGTATTCATATATGTGACAAGATGATAAAAATGCATATGCAATAAGTGACATATTGTGATCTGAAGCAGTGTAATGAACAATCTGTTTATACCAGACAATGATGGCACATGAAGGATGAAAAAAGAAATTATTTGGCATTTGATATTCATACCAGAAACAAAAAAGCACCTGGCTTGTCATCTACATCCCCATTGTTTATTTATGTCTGTATATTAAGATAACTACAAAAGCAAGAAGTGAAACATTGTGATGTGAAGTGGCAATTAATATGACATTGTACACGTTACTAGTTAACTAGGAACATCATCATGTAAAACAAACAGAAACTACCACCACAAGAGCAGATGGAAGCAAGTAAGCAAGTTTCCTGCAAGAATACCAGCTTTGGTGGTGGCTCCTTGTTCAATGACGATCAAAGATAAAAGAAGTACTGCATCGCAACCGGATGGATGCTTAACATCATGCAAAAGGTATGTCTCCATAAACCAATGATGCAAGATAACATGAATCCTTGCATGGAGACGTATCGCAAGGAGGGCAGCTTCTGATAAACTTCTTCTTCTTGCGATCGCATCTTTGATGTTTACACCGTCAGATGAGTTCTCATGATGAATTCAACTCTGATAAACAATGTTGTGTTATCACAGAACATAACTTTCAGCAATACAAAGAAAAAATGAACTGAAAGGGTCTTCATCTCTTAATGAATTTCTCCCCATAAATTCATCAAGATATGAGGGAAATAAATCCCTGCTAGTTCCATAAAAACTGTAGCTAAGAGTGATAAAATAAATAAATGAAAATACGCTAAATAACTACTGCTATGATACCTAATTACTTACGCAATGTGGATGGCAGATTCATATATATAACAGAAAAACACTACAAACTAACTTTCATAAGCAAACACACCTGATGAAAAGCAACAAAAAAAAAACGTGATGTAGCAATGGAAGAATGAATAAAAGTAAAAGAATATATAATAGTCGTGTAGTGCGATACTTATCAATTGGAAACCCACTTCGATACCTCGCGAAATGCCCGGAACAAGAAATTTTAAAGGGAGATAACTGTAAAATACCCAAATTCACTGCAGAGCAAAAAAGGTACGAGTAATAGGAAATTACCAATAAAATAGTTATGAATTTTTATTTTATTTTTCGAATCAGAAATGTTATCGCTCCGGCTGAAAGTGAAAATGGGCCATCTTTGACATCACCAAAGGATCACAAATTACATATATAAGCACATATAAGGTCATGTTTGTGTTAAAAACTACTTGTAATTGTAAGAAATAAGGAAATGGAAGGCTTGGGGTACATAAAAAGGCCAATATGCTCTTTTCAAATTTTAAGAAAATCAGGTTAGTCATATGTTTTTGGTTACAGAATCAGCTCGACAAAAAATTTTAAAGTGTCAATGCTCAAAATCTATGCACTGTAGACACTCAGGATCTATGATATCCAATGTCATAGTCACACTAAGTAAGCCCAATATTTTCTAAACATGTCACATTATTCTGAACAAGGTTATTATGAGTTAAAAATGACAAGAAAGCCACACAAAAAAAAATAATAAACTGATTTCTGCAGAAACCGTTCAATTCGTCAAGATTTCTACATGTTTACAAAGAACAGAAAAAATTTACTAATGAAGTTACAGTAATAATCCATGTATCATTTCAAAGTTCTTTTCAAGCACTTTCCAACAGTACAGAAATAAGCACAATTATTTTGACTTGTTAAGCAAATTATAGGCTCAAAGATGCCTTAATTGAAGAAAATTCACAATTTTTCATATTTTTTGTCACTCACAAAAATTGACATTTAATGTATATTTATAGATCATACATTATTTTAGCCTTTTTACAGCTCTTTGCAATGGAATTCAAATAAACTATGTTTATATGGCATATTTTGTTATGTGTCACCTTTTAGAAATTTTTCATTATTCCCAATCTTGTTAAGAAAGAATCCTACAGTATAATATATTTATAGCTTATTCAATATCACTTTCGGTCCTGTAACAAATACATGTACTATGTAGATGGGCCTAGTCTATAGTATGAATAAATATAATATAAATAACACTGGGAAGAAGAATAAGTATATCGAGATTATTAATTCTAGGCCCTAAATCACATTAATTAAAAAAGCCAGTTCATATACAACAAATCTATTCGGCAGATGAAAGCAACTGCCGCGATTGCTTACATTGAATGAGGTCACCAAACTGACTGAGTTTTTGAGCGATTGTGGCATTAATCATGATTAAAGAGGACCGGTATTTAAATACCACATTCAATGTGCATGATGCTTTTGAAACTCTGCCAACGATATTAAAATCACCCTCAAATAATTAAACTGCCAAAACAAAAGCTAAATCGAGTGAATGACATTTTTGCTGTCCCAACCTTGAATCTTCTACCTACACTCCCCTTGCTAATCGTAGTAACCCCCTTTGTTTTATTGTAGTTATCACAGTCGTACTTATTTCAGTATAAATTAATTAAATGCAATCAATTTGGGGTGATCTTTCTGGTGGAACAGCAATCATGACTGGACACAAGCAAAAAATATGTGTATACTTGCTACAGTATACATATGTGGAAATGAACTTCTGTGATGCTAATTACACCCTCAATGACGCTTGAAATCATCCACACACTTCAGGGATTCCCTCTGTGGTGAAACATGTTGAGAACCCAGCATTGCACACTAAGCTTTGATTCCCAGACATGATTCTTTAGCTTTGACCTGGTTGACTGCATGTGGGAGGATCTAACTATGGAACCACTGATAAGCAGGGGAACTGAGACATGGCTCTGTGCAGGATGTGACCATTCCTTGGGAATGTCTAGAACCAGAGCACAGTATTTTAGGAAAAAACGGATAGACTTAATAAGTATAGCCAGCAGGTGGGCTTGAACATCGGTCTAAAGAAGTCAGAGGTCATGACACTCAATGTGAGCAACCCTGAGCCCATATCAGTAAGGAATCCGCTACTGGAGCAGACGGGCACCTTCGCATGCCTGGGGTGCATGGTGGCACCAGATGGTGGAGCGGGCAAGGACATCAGCGGCAAAGTGAACAAAGCTAGAACAGCCTTTTTTGGTCTAAACGACATCTGGAAGTCCTCTCAGTACAGTACAAATTTAAGATTATAGCAGAGCTGTGTGCTTTCTGTGCTTCTCTATGGTGCGGAATGCTGGAGAGTTACAGAGAACGAAATGTCAGGATTGTCATCTTTTCACACAACATGCCTAGGAAAAATTCACGGAATCTTTTGGCCAAATACCATCACGTACCATGATCTGCTTACTCAGAGCAAACAAGAGGACATGCACACCATCATAGCTGGCAGACGCTGGAGCTGGGTTGGCCATGTCCTCAGAAGAGACCCCAATACCATCACAAGAACAGCTATGCTATGGACCCCTGAAGAAAAAAAAAAAGAGAGGCAGACCAAAAAAGCCTTGGCGGAGGACTGTGGAGGCTGAGATGCAAAGAATGAACCAGAGTTGGGGCACTGAACGAAGGATGGCTACTGACCGGGCAAAGTGGAATCAATTTGTTGTTGCCCTACAAGATGCCACCAGGCGTAATGGCCACTGACTGCCTTGACGGTCGGCGGCTAAGGATCAAAGAAGAAGAAGTTGGACAGCCCCCTTGTATGGCAAGGAATGCACAGTTTACTGCACACTTCTTACTCCTAGCTTGAGACCACTATGTAATGATCCTTTAAATGCAAGCTAAGCTGGAGAAACTGGAGCTGATGACTTTAACTCAAATGTTTCAGAATGGTAGAAAAGCCACAAGAAAAGCCTAGATCTTCAGTGTTACCAAAGAGTATTGAACTTGCTATTGGCTGCAAAAGAGTGAGAAGCTCAGCAGCCCTATTAAACAACAAAAAATATGGTTGAGATTTCAATTTACACAACAAAATACATTTTTCACTACCACTTTGAAAAATTTCCACAGGAAGTGATCAAATAATTTAAACCATCAAGATATTTTGTGAATAGGGGCTGAAGAATAATGAATGAGTAAACCTGCATTACAAACATCACGCTTACAAATTGTGTATGGTAAACATCACATAAATTTTCTCTGATGTAAGTCTAGTGTGTAGTTTTAGAATACTGACTTGAGTAAACTCAACACCACAAACATCGCACTTACAAATTGTCTCTCATGTATGTTTTGTAATTGTTGTGTGTTGTTTTAGAATAAAGACTTGAGAAAACCTAACACCACACTCAGAAAGTCCCTCTCATGAATGCCTTATTTTGTGTAATTCTAGAATACAGACTTGAGAAAACTTAATACAACAAACATCACATTTATACATCTCTCCAATGTGTTTCAACACGTGTCTCTTTAGCTGAGTAGCCTGAGAAAACGCATCACACCTATTTGGCTTTTCCCCTGTATGCCTTCTTAGTGTAGTTTTAAAAAACAAAATCACACCACAAACGCCACACTTATACGGTTTCTCTCCTGTGTGTGTCCTTTTGTGACTCTTTAAATGATTATTTCGAGAAAATTCTGCTCCACAAAAAAACATCAAACTGGTAAGGTTTCTCTCCTGTGTGTGTCCTTTTGTGACTCTTCAAAGCACCACTCTGTGAAAATTCTGCTCCACAAACATCATACTTATAAGGTTTCTCTCCTGTGTGTGTCCTTTTGTGACTCTTTAAAGCACCAATCTGAGAAAATTCTGCTCCACAAACATCACACTTATAAGGTTTCTCTTCTGTGTGTGTCCTTGTGTGAAACTTTAAAGCACCACTCTGAGAAAATTCTGCTCCACAAACATCACACTTAAAAGGTTTCTCTCCTGTGCATCCTTTTGTGACTCTTAAAGCACCAATCTGAGAAAATTCTGCTCCACAAATATCACACTTATAAGGTTTCTCTCCTGTGTATGTCCTCTTGTGACTCTTTAAATGTTCGTTTTGAGAAAATTCTGCTCTAAAAACATCACACTTACAAGGTTTCTCTCCTGTGTGTGTGTCCTTGTGTGAAACTTTAAAGCACCACTCTGAGAAAATTCTGCTCCACAAACATCACACTTATAAGGTTTCTCTCCTGTGTGTGTCCTTTTGTGACTCTTTAAAGTACTACTATGAGAAAATTCTACTGGACAAACATCAGACTCATAAGGATTGTCTCCTGAATGTCCTTTAATGACTCTTTAAATGTTCATTTTTAGAAAATTCTGCTCCACAAACATCACACTTATAAGGTTTCTCTCCTGAGTGTGTCGTTTTGTGACACATTAAATGTTCATTTTGAGAAAACATTGCTCCACAGTCATCACACTTTTAAGGTTTTTCTCCTGTGTGTGTCCTTGTATGAAACTTTAAAGCACCACTCTGAGAAAATTCTGCTCCACAAACAAAACACTTCCAAGGTTTCTCTCCTGTGTGTGTACTTTTGTGACTCTTTAAACAATCATTTTGAGAAAATTCTGCTCCACAAACATCACACTTATAAGGTTTCTCTTCTGTGTGTGTCCTTGTGTGAAACTTTAAAGCACCACTCTGAGAAAATTCTGCTCCACAAACATCACACTTATAAGATTTCTCTCCTGTGCATCCTTTTGTGACTATTTAAATGTTCGTTTTGAGAAAATTCTGCTCCACAAACATCACACTTATAAGATTTCTCTCCTGTGTGTGTCCTTTTATGTCTCTTTAAATCACCACTATGAGAAAATCCTGCTCCGCAAACATCACACTTATAAGGTTTCTCTCCTGTGTGTGTACTTTTGTGGCTCTTTAAAGAACCACTATGAGAAAATTCTGCTTCACAAACATCACACTTATAAGGTTTCTCTCCTGTGTGTGTCCTTTTGTGACTCTTTAAATGTTTGTTTTGAGAAAATTCTGCTCCACAAACATCACACTTATAAGATTTCTCTCCTGTGTGTGTCCTTTTATGTCTCTTTAAATCACCACTATGAGAAAATTCTGCTCAACATACATCACACTTATAAGGTTTCTCTCCTGTGTGTGTACTTTTATGTCTCTTTAAATCACCACTATGAGAAAATTCTGCTTCACAAACATCACATTTATAAGGTTTCTCTCCTGTGTGTGTCCTTTTATGTCTCTTTAAATCACCACTATGAGAAAATCCTGCTCCACAAACATCACACTTAAAAGGTTTTTCTCCTGTGTGTGTCCTCTTGTGACACTTTAAATTGCCACTACGAGAAAATTCTGCTGCACATACATCACACTTATAAGGTTTCTCTCCTGTGTGTGTCATTTTGTGACTCTTTAAAGCACCAATCTGAGAAAATTCTGCTCCACAAATATCACACTTATAAGCTTTCTCTCCTGTGTGTGTCCTTTTGTGACTCTTTAACTCTTTAAGCCCCAAGAGCCAGTATACTGTACTTCCCGCTAGACCCATTTGGCCCAATCAACAGTATACTGGCTTTCGTATCTCTTGATCTTTTCTAGGGCTGTTTTCTAATTTTGACAACTCAAAAACGCTATTTTCTTAAAGTATAGCCATCCATTATGGACTTTTGTTATTTATGAATATGAACATTTTAAAAAAATTATTTCCAAACAAAAACAATAAAAACATAATGGTATGGCCATTTTGTTTGGGCCAAACCCACCTTTTTGCTTGGGACGGAAAGAGTTAAAGCACCAATGTGAGAAAATTCTGCTCCACAAACATCACACTTATAAGGTTTCTCTCCTGTGTGTGTCCTTTGGTGACTCTTTAAATGATCATTTTCAGAAACTTCTGTTTCACAAACATCACACTTATAAGCTTTCTTTCCTGTGTGTGTCCTTTTGTGACTCTTTAAATGTTCATTTTGAGAAAATTCTGCTCCACAAACATCACACTTATAAGATTTCTCTCCTGTGTGTGTCCTTTTATGTCTCTTTAAATCACCACTATGAGAAAATCCTGCTCCACAAACATCATACTTATAAAGTTTCTGTCCTGCGTGTGTCCTTTTGTGACTCTTTAAAGCACCAATCTGAGAAAATTCTGCTCCACAAACAAAACACTTCCAAGGTTTCTCTCCTGTGTGTGTACTTTTGTGACTCTTTAAAGCACTACTATGAGAAAATTCTACTGGACAAACATCAGACTCATAAGGTTTGTCTTCTGTGTGTCCTTTAATGACTCTTTAAATGTTTATTTTTAGAAAATTCTGCTCCACAAACATCACACTTATAAGGTTTCTCTCCTGTGTGTCCTTTTATGTCTCTTTAAATCACCACTATGAGAAAATTCGGCTCCACAAACAAAACACTTCCAAAGTTTCTCTCCTGTGTGTGTACTTTTGTGACTCTTTAAACAATCATTTCGAGAAAATTCGGCTCCACAAACATCACACTTATAAGGTTTCTCTCCTTTGTGTGTCCTTTTGTGACTCTTTATATCACAACTATGAGAAAATCCTGCTCCACAAACATCACACTTTTAAGGTTTCTCTCCTGTGTGTGTTCTAGTGTGAAACCTTAAAGCACCACTATGATAAAATTCTGCTCCACAAACATCACATTTATAAGGTTTCCTCCTGTGTGTGTCCTTTTGTGACTCTTTAAAGAACTAATCTGAGAAAATTCTGATCCACAAAAACCACACTTATAAGGTTTCTCTCCTGTGTGTGTCCTTGTGTGAAACTTTAAATGTTCATTTTGAGAATATTCTGCTCCACAAACATCACAGTTATAAGGTTTCTCTCCTGTGTGTGTCCTTTTGTGACTCTTTAAATGTTCGTTTTGAGAAAATTCTGCTCCACAAACATCACACTTATAAGATTTCTCTCCTGTGTGTGTCCTTTTATGTCTCTTTAAATCACCACTATGAGAAAATTCTGCTCCACAAACATCATACTTATAAGGTTTCTGTCCTGCATGTGTCCTATTGTGACTCTTTAAAGCACCAATCTGAGAAAATTCTGCTCCACATACATCACACTTATAAGGTTTCTCTCTTGTGTGTGTACTTTTGTGGCTCTTTAAAGAACCACTATGAGAAAATTCTGCTTCACAAACATCACACTTAAAAGGTTTTTCTCCTGTGTGTGTCCTCTTGTGACACTTTAAATTGCCACTACGAGAAAATTCTGCTGCACATACATCACACTTATAAGGTTTCTCTCCTGTGTGTGTCCTTTTGTGACTCTTTAAAGCACCAATGTGAGAAAATTCTGCTCCACAAACATCACACTTATAAGGTTTCTCTTCTGTGTGTGTCCTTTGGTGACTCTTTAAATGATCATTTTCAGAAACTTTTGTTTCACAAACATCACACTTATAAGCTTTCTTTCCTGTGTGTGTCCTTTTGTGACTCTTTAAATGTTCATTTTGAGAAAATTCTGCTCCACAAACATCACACTTATAAGATTTCTCTCCTGTGTGTGTCCTTTTATGTCTCTTTAAATCACCACTATGAGAAAATCCTGCTCCATAAACATCATACTTATAAGGTTTCTGTCCTGCGTGTGTCCTTTTGTGACTCTTTAAAGCACCAATCTGAGAAAATTCTGCTCCACATACATCACACTTATAAGGGTTCTCTCCTGTGTGTGTACTTTTGTGGCTCTTTAAAGAACCACTATGAGAAAATTCTGCTTCACAAACATCACATTTATAAGGTTTCTCTCCTGTGTGTGTCCTTTTATGTCTCTTTAAAGCACCACTATGAGAAAATCCTGCTCCACAAACATCACACTTAAAAGGTTTTTCTCCTGTGGGTGTCCTCTTGTGACACTTTAAATTGCCACTACGAGAAAATTCTGCTGCACATACATCACACTTATAAAGTTTCTCTCCTGTGTGTGTCATTTTGTGACTCTTTAAACTGCCATTTTTAGAAAATCCTGCTCCACAATCATCACGCTTATAAGATTTCTCTCCTGTGTGTGTCCTCATGTGACTCTTTAAAGCACCAATGTGAGAAAATTCTGCTCCACAAACATCACACTTATAAGGTTTCTCTCCTGTGTGTGTCCTTTGGTGACTCTTTAAATGATCATTTCAGAAACTTCTGTTTCACAAACATCACACTTATAAGCTTTCTCTCCTGTGTGTGTCCTTTTGTGACTCTTTAAATGTTCGTTTTGAGAAAATTCTGCTCCACAAACATCACACTTATAAGATTTCTCTCCTGTGTGTGTCCTTTTATGTCTCTTTAAATCACCACTATGAGAAAATTCTGCTTCCCAAACATCACATTTATAAGGTTTCTCTCCTGTGTGTGTCCTTTTATGTCTCTTTAAAGCACCACTATGAGAAAATCCTGCTCCACAAACATCACACTTAAAAGGTTTTTCTCCTGTGGGTGTCCTCTTGTGACACTTTAAATTGCCACTACGAGAAAATTCTGCTGCACATACATCACACTTATAAGGTTTCTCTCCTGTGTGTGTCATTTTGTGACTCTTTAAACTGCCATTTTTAGAAAATTCTGCTGCACATACATCACACTTATAAGGTTTCTCTCCTGTGTGTGTCATTTTGTGACTCTTTAAACTGCCATTTTTAGAAAATCCTGCTCCACAATCATCACGCTTATAATGTTTCTCTCCTGTGTGTGTCCTCATGTGACTCTTTAAAGCACCAATCTGAGAAAATTCTGCTCCACAAACATCACACTTATAAGGTTTCCTCCTGTGTGTATCCTTTTGTGACTCTTTAAAGAACTAATCTGAGAAAATTCTGATCCACAAAAACCGCACTTATAAGGTTTCTCTTCTGTGTGTGTCCTTTTGTGACTATTTAAATGTTCATTTTGAGAAAATTCTGCTCCACAAACATCACACTTATAAGATTTCTCTCCTGTGTGTGTCCTTTTATGTCTCTTTAAATCACCACTATGAGAAAATCCTGCTCCACAAACATCATACTTATAAGGTTTCTGTCCTGCGTGTGACCTTTTGTGACTCTTTAACTATTACTATCCGGCAAGCCCCGTGAAGTGGCGCAGGTTTAGTACCAATTTTATGGCTCGCCAGTTCAACTGGCGCGCGACGGTAACGATAGCTAAACTAGCGCGTAAAAACGCAGTTTTAGCTCACGTATAGTAAGAGTTAAAGCACCAATCTGAGAAAATTCTGCTCCACATACATCACACTTATAAGGTTTCTCTCCTGTGTGTGTACTTTTGTGGCTCTTTAAAAAACCACTATGAGAAAATTCTGCTTCACAAACATCACATTTATAAGGTTTCTCTCCTGTGTGTGTCCTTTTATGTCTTGTTAAATCACCACTATGAGAAAATCCTGCTCCACAAACATCACACTTAAAAGGTTCTTCTCCTGTGTGTGTCCTCTTGTGACACTTTAAATTGCCACTACGAGAAAATTCTGCTGCACATACATCACACTTATAAGGTTTCTCTCTTGTGTGTGTCATTTTGTGACTCTTTAAACTGCCATTTTGAGAAAATCCTGCTCCACAATCATCACACTTATAAGATTTCTTTCTGTGTGTGTCATTTTGTGACACATTAAATGTTCATTTTGAGAAAACACTGCTCCACATTCATCACACTTTTAAGGTTTCTCTCCTGTGTGTGTCCTTGTATGAAACTTTAAAGCACCACTCTGAGAAAATTCTGCTCCACAAACAAAACACTTCCAAGGTTTCTCTCCTGTGTTTTTACTTTTGTGACTCTTTAAACAATCATTTCGAGAAAATCCTGCTCTACAAACATCACACTTTTAAGGTTTCTCTCCTGTGTGTGTCCTCTTGTGACACTTTAAATCACCACTACGAGAAAATTCTGCTCCACAAACATCACACTTATAAGGTTTCTCTCCTGTGTGTGTCCTAGTGTGAAACCTCAAAGCACCACGATGATAAAATTCTGCTCCACAAACATCACATTTATACGGTTTCCTCCTGTTTGTGTCCTTTTGTGACTCTTTAAAGAACTAATCTGAGAAAATTCTGATCCACAAAAACCACACTTATAAGGTTTCTCTCCTGTGTGTGTCCTTGTGTGAAACTTTAAATGTTAATTTTGAGAATATTCTGCTCCACAAACATCACACTTATAAGGTTTCTCTCCTGTGTGTGTCCTTTTGTGACTCTTTAAATGTTCGTTTTGAGAAAATTCTGCTCCACAAACATCACACTTATAAGGTTTCTCTCCTGTGTGTGTCCTTTTATGCCTCTTTAAATCACCACTATGAGAAAATCCTGCTCCACAAACATCACACTTATAAGGTTTCTCTCCTGTGTGTGTACTTTTGTGGCTCTTTAAAGAACTAATCTGAGAAAATTCTGCTTCACAAACATCACATTTATAAGGTTTCTCTCCTGTGTGTGTCCTTTTATGCCTCTTTAAATCACCACTATGAGAAAATCCTGCTCCACAAACATCACACTTATAAGGTTTCTCTCCTGTGTGTATACTTTTGTGGCTCTTTAAAGAACCACTATGAGAAAATTCTGCTTCACAAACATCACACTTATAAGGTTTCTCTCCTGTGTGTGTCCTTTTGTGACTCTTTAAATGTTGGTTTTGAGAAAATTCTGCTCCACAAACATCACACTTATAAGGTTTCTCTCCTGTGTGTATACTTTTGTGGCTCTTTAAAGAACCACTATGAGAAAATTCTGCTTCACAAACATCACATTTATAAGGTTTCTCTCCTGTGTGTGTCCTTTTATGTCGCTTTAAATCACCACTACGAGAAAATCCTGCTCCACAAACATCACACTTAAAAGGTTTTTCTCCTGTGTGTGTCCTCTTGTGACACTTTAAATTGCCACTACGAGAAAATTCTGCTGCACATACATCACACTTATAAGGTTTCTCTCCTGTGTGTGTCATTTTGTGACTCTTTAAACTGCCATTGTTAGAAAATCCTGCTCCACAATCATCACACTTATAAGGTTTCTCTCCTGTGTGTGTCCTTTTATGTCTCTTTAAATCACCACTATGAGAAAATCCTGCTCCACAAACATCATACTTATAATGTTTCTGTCCTGAGTGTGTCCTTTTGTGACTCTTTAAAGCACCAATCTGAGAAAATTCTGCAGCACATACATCACACTTATAAGGTTTCTCTCCTGTGTGTGTCATTTTGTGACTCTTTAAAGTGCCATTTTGAGAAAATCCTGCTCCACAAACATCACATTTATAAGGTTTCTCTCCTGTGTGTGTCCTTTTATGTCTCTTTAAATCACCACTATGAGACAATCCTGCTCCACAAACAACACACTTAAAAGGTTTTTCTCCTGTGTGTGTCCTCTTGTGACACTTTAAATTGCCACTACGAGAAAATTCTGCAGCACATACATCACACTTATAAGGTTTCTCTCCTGTGTGTGTCATTTTGTGACTCTTTAAACTGCCATTTTGAGAAAATCCTGCTTCACAATCATCACACTTATAAGGTTTCTCTTTTGTGTGTGTCCTCATGTGACTCTTTAAAGCACCAATCTGAGAAAATTCTGCTCCACAAACATCACACTTATAAGGTTTCTCTCCTGTGTGAGTCCTTTTGTGACTCTTTAAAGCACCAATGTGAGAAAATTCTGCTCTACAAACATCACACTTATAAGATTTCTCTCCTGTGTGTGTCCTTTGGTGACTCTTTAAATGATCATTTTCAGAAACTTCTTTTTCACAAACATCACACTTATAAGCTTTCTTTCCTGTGTGTGTCCTTTGGTGACTCTTTAAATGATCATTTTCAGAAAATTCTGTTTCACAAACATCACACTTATAAGCTTTCTTTCCTGTGTGTGTCCTTTTGAGACTGTTTAAAGCATCATTATGAGAAAATTCTGCTTCACAAACATCCCAATTAAAAGGTTTTTCTTCTGTATGTCGACTTCTGTACCATTTTAAATGAAGTTTTTGTCCCGTAAGTTCATCACACATGTAAGATTCTCCTTCTGTATTTGTCACCTTGTGATCACTTTGACAAAATTCTGCTCCATTGACATCATATTTGTAATGTGTCTCACTATTATGCTGCATTATGGGTATCTTTGGATAATCATTTCTAGAAAACCTACTAAGACCACCACACTTGTTAGGTAATTCTTCTTTATGCTGCATTACATGTGGCTTTAGATAACCAAAATGAGCAGCCCCCATACCAATAAGATCATATTTAGAATGCTTCTGTGCTTTTTGTATTCTTTCTTGTTGACATAGACTGGATTTTGTAGCTAATTCTATATTACCAACATTACTTATATAACACTTTTCTCTCATATGTGAAAGTTCACGTTCATTAAGATCACCTTTCTTGCTAACCTGTACTCCACAAACATGACAGCTGAAAAGTTTCTCTTTTGTACTTATTATTATTTCATCTGAATGTACACTGTCACACAATTTAAAACCTTCTCTACTTCCACCATTGAGAGTACAATCATCATAGACTATTGTTGATTTCCTGCTGCAGTTTTCATTTTGTAAGACTGCAGTATAAATCTCAGGAGTCGGAGTCATGTCTACATTCATTATCTCAGAGTCTGTGACATTCGGTGATTGTACCTCTTTTAATCTTGATTCAATGTTATTGTCTGTATTTAGTGTTGCAGCTGCCATACTTACATCAGCTTTCATTTCACTCACAATGTTTTCTGTGAATTCTGGCAACACTTGATTGAATGCGGCATTTTGCATTGGTTCACTCTTTATGAAACTGTTCATAATTTTCATATCTGGAATGTCAACACTAGAGTATAGGCGGGGTCGCTGGTTACAGGAATGGTCACCTGTAATTCATTGAATAAAAAATAATAATAAAAACTTCAGATAATTATGGCATGCACAAATAATTTTAATTCTGTATGTTTTGTGGCATCATATTAAGTATGATTTAAAGTTATGCAACTTAAGGTTATTTAAGAAGTATTTGTTTCTGTCTGATATGTTAATAGTTCATGGTGCATTACGTACTATGAAACTAATAGTATACATTTAATAATTTTATATGGTGTCGCAAAATATTGTTTTTTAGTATGGTCACTAATCGCATATATTCATTGATATTTTTATTGTTTGATTACTTCCCTTGGGTGTCAGAAATGACTAATAACAATTTAAGTTCGAATTACTTCTATCCAAATAGTCCTGAAAATATTACAAATATTATATTGTTTATAATTTATATATATATATATATATATATATATATATATATATATATATATATATATATATATATATATATATATATATATATCATGATATACATGATGTGTATACATGTGTGTGGGTAGAGAATGGTGTAACCTGTTTAGAGTGTATTATTATTGAAGTATGCAAGCTTGGAATGTTACATTTAAAGTTCACTGTTAGAAGCGCATAGCATGGTTGAAGAATACTCAAGGGCGTACATGAGTGAATCGAGGTTTATGGGCACATATGAAGAGCGTGGAGAGTGAATGTAGTTAGCATACTTGTCTGACACCTGTGTGTTACCAGGGCCAGAAAGGAGAGCAAAGAATAGTAACACTGTTCCCTGCAATGCATGTCATAGAAAGCGACTAAAGAGGGTTGGGCATGGGGCTGGTTATCCCATCCTGTAACAAATTTAAAAAACAAAAAACTTCAACAAACATGGACAAGTCAATTAAAGAAAATAAAACACAGCCATCCAAGACAGGGGAAGGTCCTCTCGCAGGGAGGCGTATGATGCAGCACAGAGAAAGCCGAAAGGAGTCTGTGTTACTGACTAACCTTCTTTCTTCTAGGAGAACTTCCAGATTTGGCACCTGGAATGTTCGGACATTAAACGAACAAGGGAAAGTGGCACAAGTAGCAGCAGAAATGAGGGAGTATAAAATCGAGAATCTGGGACTGTGCGAAACAAAGTTGAAGGGGATAGACAAGAAGAAACTCTTTACAGGTGAATTGGTGCTCTCATGAAGGTCACCACAGTGAAGGGGTAGCTCTTATGTTATCTAAAGAAGCACAGAAAGCACTCATTGAATGGGAAGCCGTTGGACCCAGAATAATAACAGCTATTTTTAAAACAGCTAAAAAGAAAATAATTGTAAATGTCTTCCAATGTTATACACCAACTAATGACAAAGAAGAGTCTGTGAAAGAAGCATTTTATACTAGACTACAGGAAATTATGGAAAAAGTAAAAAGAAGAGACATCACAATTTTGATGGGTGACATGAATGCAAAGTTAGGTACAGTCAACACCAGCTTTGAAGAAGTCATGGGAAAACATGGGCTAGGAATAATGAATGAAAATGGGGAACTATTCTCAAACTTCTGTGCTTCAAATCAACTGGCTATAGGAGGAAGCATGTTTCCACATAAGAGAATATACAAGGCAACATGGATATCACCAGACCATAGAACAGAAAATCAGATTGATCATATATGCATAAACAAGAAGTTTAGATCATTGCAGGATGTAAAGGTATGTAGAGGAGCAGATGTGACATCAGATCACCACCTTCTGATAGCCAAAGTAAAAATGAAACTCAAGAGATATGCAACAATGCAAAATTATTGACAACAGTTTAATGTAGGACATCTAAGAAATCAAGAAACAAGAGACAAATTTGCGGTCACAATATCCAACAAATTCCAAGTGCTCCAACAGCTGGAAGATGTAGAGAATACAGAAGACTATTGGCAGCAAATCAAAAGTGTATAGAATGAGACATGTGAAGAAATACTGGGGAAAAGGGAACAACAACAAAAAGAATCAATAACAACAGAAACCATCAGTAAGATAAAAGACAGAAAAAACAAGAAAGCAGATTTAAATACAAGCAAAACCAGAAGTTCCAAAGCCAAGGCTCAAGAAGTGTACACAGAAGCAAAAGGAGAAGTATTGAAAGAGACAAGAGGAAGTATATTGAGGAGTTGGCAAGACAGGCAGAAGAAGCTGCAGCCAAAGGAAATACAAGTATGAGAGAACTGTATAACAGCACAAAGAAGCTAACAGGGAAATACAAGTAAACAAGTTGCCTCATAAAAGAAAGAATGGAAAACTGCTCAGCAATATACAAGACAAATGAAGAGGTGGACAGAATATTTTGGGGACCTTCTCAATAGACCAGCTCCACAAAACCCCCCGGACATCCAGCCAGCAGAAGAAGAGCTACAAATTAACGGGGAAAGACCAACGATAGAAGAAATAAAGAAAGCCATATAGCTTCTAAGAGATGGAAATGCATCTGGAACTAATGGCATTCCAGCAGAGGCCATCAAAGCAAATATCAACACGGCTACAGAGATGTTATATAAATTACTTGGTAAAGTCTGGGAAAAGAAAGCAGCAGAATGGAAGGAAGGATATCTGGTTAAGTTGCCTAAGAAGGGAAATTTACAAGAGTGTACAAATTATAGAGGAATAATGTTACTATCAGTGCCAGGAAAAGTATTAAACAGGATTATCTTTGAGAGATTAAAAGAGTCCATAGACAAGAAACTGGTAAGGAAGTACTTCAATTTGCTGATGTCAAACCTTTTCTGTTTAGTTACAGTTGGTCCAACCCTTCTTAGTTTCACTTTCAGTTTTTCTACTACTAAATGGTGATCACTTCCCACATCTGCACCTCTTCTTACCTTCACATCTTGTAATGCATGTCTCCATCTAATGTTAATATGATGTGGTCTATCTGGTTTCTGTCCCGACCATTTGGTGATTCTCATGTTAATTTGTGAATTTCTTTATGTGGGAAAAGTGTTCCTCCAATGACCAGGTTGTTAATGCTACAGAAACTTATTAATTTATCCCCATTTTCGTTTGCTGTTCTACTGCCGCATTTCCCCATTACTCTTTTATTATATGTATTGTGTGTACCAACTTTCGAATTTAAGTCTCCCATTACTATAATAAGATCATATCTTGGTGTGTCTTCCATTTCTTTCTGCAGTTGTTGATAGAATTCTTCATCGCTATCATTCGTTGGTGCGTAGCATTGTATTATTGTAGTATTTGTGAATCTCCCTCTCAATTTTAATCTTATCAGTCTGTTGTTGATGGGTTTCCATTCCAGTAATGTCCTTTCTATTCCTTTCTGTAGAATGGCTACGCCTCCATTGTGATGTCCATCCTCTCTTCCAGAGTAAAGTACTGTTTCTCTTGTTGCTGTTTTAACTTTTCTTGCCCCTGTCCATCTGCTCTCGCTTATCCCTAGAATGTGTAACCTATAGTTTCTCATTTCTGCCATGACCTGTTTTAGTTTACCTGTCTCGTTCATTGTCCCGACATTCCAAAATCCTATTCTTGTATCATGTTTTGCTGTCAGGACATCCGTTTTCATGTCAGTGGCTTCCTTTTGGCTTTCACCACTGACAGTCATATGAGCCTCAGACTCCGGATGTCCATCCCGCAGCAAAGTTTGTTCATTTGTTGTTGTTTCCGTAACTTCATTGTTTCTTTACATAGACAGGGGTGTCAGCCCTATGCTAAAACCCCCAAACTGGAGGACCATGGTGTCTGCTTTAGTCTGACCCCTGCCCGCGCAAACCTGTCCAGCTTGGTAGAACCTTCCAGGAGTAAAACTCCCGCTGGCATAGCTCTGGGGGTAATCAGGGTACACAAGCCGCCACACCTTGACAAGGTATTGACACCGGTGATGGCTCACATAAAGAAACAATATCAATTTGCCAAAAGTCAGGAAAAGAAGTTGACTGATGATATAGACCAGAAATTCAACACCATTTCAACAATATATAAGGAAAGCAGCAAATCATGCTTGGGATTCCAGGAAAGGAAGAAGCAAGACTGGATAACACCAGAAACAATAAACACCATAATGATGAGAAAGGAAATGAAAAGAAAGAAAACAGAAGTGAAGTCCCTTAGGTTAAAGCAACTATATAGCGAACAGTACAGTCAGCTGGACAAGGAAGTTTAACGACAATCCTGAGCCAACAAAAGGAATTTCCTGGATGATCTTGCAAGACAGGCAGAAGAGGCAGCACTGAGAAATGAACAAAGCACAGTATGTAAAATAACTAAAATCAACAGCGGAAAACGAGATGCAAACAATATTACATTAGTAAGAGATAAGCAAGGAAATCTCATCACGACAGCAGAGGGACAGGAAACAAGATGGGCAGAGCACTTCAGAAAAACTCTGAACAAGGAACCACCAGAGACACAAATGAATGTTCCTGAGGCTGAAAACGATCTAGATGTTAATACAGACATTCCACAAAAAGAAGAAATCATCACAGCAATCAAAGAGTTAAAGAATGGAAAAGCTCTTGGCCATGATAACTTAAATGCAGAGCTAAGGATCAAAGAAGAAGAAGAAAAGAAACTGAGAGAAGAACAAGCAGGTTTTCGACAAAACAGATCCTGTACAGACCGGAAAGCTAATTTGAGAATAAAAGAACAAAGTCTGGAATGGAATTCACCACTATACATCGGATTTGTGGACTACGAAAAGGTATTTGACAGTGTAGACAGAGAATCACTTTGGAAATGAGTCCATAGACAAGAAACTGAGAGGTGACCAAGCTGGTTTTCGACAAAACAGATCCTGTACAGACCAGATAGCCACTTTGAGAATAATAGAACAAAGTCTGGAATGGAATTCACCACTATACATCAGATTTGTGGACTACGAAAAAGCATTTGACAGTGTAGACAGAGAATCACTTTGGATATTGATGAGGCATTATGGAGTTCTCCTGAAGATCATTAATTTAATAAAGAAAACATATGAAGACATAACATGTGGAGTTCTTCATGAAGGACAGCTTACAGAACCGCTTGGGATAAGAACAGGGGTGTGACAGGGATGCCTGTTGTCTCCTTTTCTTTTCTTACTAGCAACAGACTGGGTTATCAGATCATTGACAACACACAGCAGAAATGGAATCCAGTGACTCTGACTAAACAGTTGGATGATCTGGATTTTGCTGATGACTTGGCTCTTCTGTCCCATAACTGTAATCAGATGCAGGACAAATTGAAAACACTCGATGAGAGGTCACAGCAATTGGGTCTGAAAATACACAGGGAAAAGACAAAAATAATGAGCATAAAAGCAGGTAATGATTACAGGGCTAAACTTGAAGAAACACCAATACAAAATGTAGAATTGTACACATATCTTGGCAGCAATATAGACAAAGTTGGATGGACAGACAGTAACATCAAAATAAGAATACAAAAAGCAAGAGAAGCTTTCTTTGCATTGGGAAATATATGGAGATCAAGAGAAATCAGATCCAATAAGAATCTTCAACTCAAATGTGAAGTCAGTCCTATTGTATGGCTCTGAGACATAGAGAACAACAAAGACAACAACCAAAAAGCTACAGACTTTCATAAATGGGTGCTTGCATAGAATAGAGGGATTAAAGTGGTATGACAAGATTACCAATGTGGAACTGAGGACAAGAACTAGACAAGTGCCAATGGAACAAGAGATGAGAAGATGATGATGGCGATGGATTGGATACACACTGAGGAAACCTGTTGATAGCATTACAAGGCAGTCCTTGTTCTGGAACCCCCAGGGCAAGAGAGGCAGAGGTAGACCAAGAAGCACATGGAGAAGAGAGCTGAAAGCAGGTGAAAATAATGAGGAGAACGTGGAAAGAACTTGAGATGATGGCACGTGACAGAAGGACTTGGCAGGTGTTTGTTGAAGGCCTATGCTCCTTTGGGAGTGGAGGGTTATGATGATGATACTTGTCTGAGAAGTATACTGAGATGTTAGGGGAGTCTGTGGCCATCCATCGTCAGAGACGGTCGATGTTTACTAGAGTATGTGAATAGTGTGTGTGATTTTGATATACTGGATGTGATGCGATGATGTTCCGAGTAATGTGCATCTGCAAGGCCTTCATATGTTGTTATTTACCAGCATGTTGTGTCCTCTCCCGTGCTTGGAAGTGGATGGATTAGGAGGTGCACTGTTTTCCCATGCCAGAAGGAGGTCTATGGTAAGACCATTATGCATTATTGTTTATAAGCGTGCTGTGGTTTTCCCACACTGTGAAGTTCTGAACGAACTTGGATGCCTGGTGATTAGACCAGAGAGAGATATACTGTTCAAAAAAAGAAATGCATAGCTATCCGAGGGCGCATTTTTATGAGTTTGTAAGTAAAATTTGGTGCTAGGGTATATAAAAACCAGTCTCAAATGTTCTTTACAGTGTCATATGCACGTGTTGACCTGAATTGCGTTCGTTTTTGTAATCATTACAATGATGTGGTCAATAGTGTTTATGACGCAATTTTTGACCACAGCTCATGTTGCGCGCATGTGAAAGCAACAAAATTTGGGGGTGAACACTATTCACTGACTACGCAACTGAAACCCTATAAAAGGATAACCTACACACAAAAAATTCAGTTCATTTTCAAGCAGACATTTGTGGCGTCTCTATCGATAAATTTAAGGAACATTGCTATTGGCCGACTGCATGCAGGCGAAAGTCAAATTCAGGTTGCCAGGCATCTAAACGTGCATCAGAGTACCATCAGTCGACTTTGGCACCAGTTCCAAGCCACTGGCTCAGTTGAAGACCGGCATCGCAGTTGACGACCCAGAGTGACAACAGCAGCGGAGGATCGCTTTATTCAGCTTCGTCACCTCAGAGACAGGTTTACAACAGCTTCCTCAACTGCCCAGTCATTGCCTGCAGGATGTCATGTGTCTGATCAAACTGTCTGGAATAGACTGCATGATGCTGGACTTTGGGCACAACGACCTCACCGAGGACCTGTCCTTACGCGCCGCCATCGCCAAAATCGACTTCTTTGGGCCAACCAGCATCGTCCCTGGGCAGCTGTCAATCAATGGAGACATGTCTGGGTTAGTGACGAATCTTTCTTTTTGTTGCAGCATCATGATAGACGGCATAGGGTCTACCGTAGGCGAAATAAACGTTTTGCCCAAAATTGCATTGAAGCTCCACCGCACAGTGGTGGAGGTGCAATGGTATGGGGAATGATCAGTTACAATGGAAGGAGTCAATTGGTGCACATTGAAGGAGGCTTGAATGCGCAACGATACGTCAATAAAATTCTTCGACCCCATGTCCTTCCACTTTTGGCTGCCCAAAGGTCTGTGTTTCAACAGGACAATGCCAGACCTCATTGTGCATGGTTGACCACGCAGTTCCTGACTGCCAACAACATTCTCAATCTTCCCTGGCCATCCCTGTCTCCAGACATGAGTCTGATTGAGCACATGTGGGATGAGCTGCATAGACGTGTTTGTCGCCGAGACATTGCTCCAGCCAGTAGTCGTGATCTGTTCCAGGTACTCCAGGAAGAGTGGGCAGCCATCCCACAGGCCCACATCAGACGTCTGATTGCATCCATTCCCAGGAGATGCCAGTCGCTGTTTGATGCAAGAGGAGGCCACACACCATACTAACGGGAAAGCCCGTACACCAAAAAACTCTCACGACCCAGATGCAAAACAACTGTCAATTGATTGGTTGAACCCTAAGGTATTTTTGTGTGCAATTTGAACAATTAACTCATTAAATTAAAAAAAGTTATTGAATGTCAAAATTATGGCTATGTGTGTGTCTTCAGTAGCTATGCGTTTCTTTTTTTGAACAGTATATATGTGCGAGGAGTGAATACTGCACTTACATTGGATGCAGACCATAGAGATATATGTGCGAGGGATGAATTCTGCACTTACATTGAATGTAGTTTTTGACAGTACATTACAATGACTGTACCACATATTCTAACGATGCAAGTATTTTGTACTACTGTTACTGATGGCCAGGACTATGCTGTTGAGATTATATGTATGGAACTGTGACCAAAACTTCTGTCAAGTTATTCATTTGTGTATGTACTGTCTGGAGGGAGACTGTTTTTCCAAGTTATAATCCAAACATTCGACAGTAAGGTGCTTCGCGAAATCTAGCTCATTATACTGAGGAACAAGTTCCGTAACAATATATAACTGCAACTATTTTTAAAGCTTTTAAGATTTCCACTAATCCTGCTGTAAAGATGGATGTATTACCTGTTACTTTATAACTTTTGTAAATTTTAGATTTTTGTATTGCTATTCCTGCTCCAAATTGTCCATCTTAATAATATTCCATGCTGGGTACTCAACAAGCTTCATCACAATGGGTATCCCTGAAAGTGTGTGGATGATATAAAGAGTCAATGAGGATGTAATTAGCCTCACAGACAGAGGTTCACTTCCACATTTGTATGTATATTATAGCATTGTGCATAACTGGTGGTCATATAAGAATGACTCCAGATAGGCCTCCATGCAGGTGGGTGTTCAGATAAAAAAGGTATGGACCTGTACCTTAACTATATAGCATGCATGGTCATAAATTACTACTGATAAATTATCAAGGAACATTGTGTTCAAATGTACATGTACATAAAGTATGAATTATAAAAAGATAAACTGGCAAGCTATTATGCTTATATTTCTACTATTTGTTTTGTACAGCGTGCATGAGTAAAAATTACTACTACATGTCAAGTAACATTGTATCCACATTGTACATATATATAAAGTAGACATGTCATAGAATATGGACATCATTGAATTTTATGTGCAGCATTCTTCAAATATGAATTATTGAAAAATGAGTTGAGAAATAATTACTTATGGCTATTTTCTACTTACTTACTTACTTAGTCGTTCCCCTTCTACCGTGAGGTGTAGAGGTTAGGAAGAGAGCGCCAGACTATCCTATCGGCTGTCTTCCTCCTGGCCTGGTTCCATTCTAGTCCTCGGTCCTTCAAAGATTGTCTAATGTTGTCCTTCCAGCGGACTCTGGGTCATCCTCAGGGTCTGGATCCTTGGCTCGTTTCCCATGCTTGTCATGGTATCCGATCTTCTCCCATTCTGCAGACATGGCCAAACCATCTTAATTGGGACTGTTCTACTTGGGTCTGCAGGGGGTAGGATTTAAGGCCTTGACGTATCGTCTGGTTCCGTACCATGTCTCTTCTTGTTACTTCAACCACCTTCCTCAGATACCTCATTTCTGAGGTTTGGATCTGGCTTTTATGGGTTGTAGTCATTGCCCATGACTCGCATCCGTATGTCAAGACTGGGACATAGGTGGAGCGGTATACAGCCATCTTCGTTTTCTTACCAACCTCTCTCTTGCTGAGGAATCCTCGATTTATGGCCTGAAAAAGTCTTCCAGCTGCTGCTTTTCGAGTGGCCAACTCTTCTTTGATGCCTCCTTTTCGGTCTATAATAGCTCAGAGGTATTTAAAGTGGTCGACCTGCTCCAGGACCTGTTCTCCCAGCTTAATCTGATGTTTTCTTTCTTCTCGTGATATCACCATGGATTTTGTTTTAGAGCTGCTTATGACCATCCCTCTCTTCTCCAGCTCTTCCTTCCAGACTTGCAGGTTGGATTGGAGATGTGCCTCTGATTTAGCAATCAGGGCAACATCATCAGCAAATGCCAGCTCCGAAATATAGACCTGTCTCATCTTCCAGTACCCCACTGAATACTTTCTTGTTCTCTCCTTACATGCCTTGATGACATCGTCCATAAGGAGTATGAAGAGGTAAGGTGATAGGATATCACCTTGTCTTACACCAGTGGTGGTCCTGAACTCTTCCGACTTATGGTTTGCTGTCCTCACATAATTTCTGCAAGACTTGTAGAAGCTCTGTATAGCATGAATCAGAGGTGCTGGAATATTCTTCCTTGCCAAACAGTCCCAAAGTTTGCTCCAGGGGACCCTGTCAAACGCCTTTTCCAGATCTATGAAACAAAGATGCATCTCACTCTTATACTCAAGGGCCTTTTCACTCAGCTGTCTGAGTGTGAAGATTAGGTCTTGAGTACTTCGGTTTGCTCGGAATCCGCACTGGACCTCATCCAATTGTGGCTCAGCTAGGCGTCGGAGTCTCTGCTCTAGGATTCTAGAGTAGATTTTACCAGGGACACTGAGAAGGGATATGCCTCTATGGTTTCCACATTGTCGATTGTCACCCTTTTTGAAAATTGGTGTTATGATGGCAATCTCCCAATCCTTTGGTATGGTCTTGTTGTACCACGCTGCCTGTAAAACCCTTAAGAGTAATAGGTCGCCTGATGCTCCCATGAACTTAACCATTTCTGGTGTTATACCATCATGCCCTGCTGCTTTGCCCATCTTGATTTTCTCCAGTGCTGCCTTCAGTTCTTCCATCTTTATGTCATCTTCACCATCATTGGTTTTCTCTTCTGTGCTAGTGTTTATCATTTCTGATGCTTCACCATGCTCACCATCCAGGAGTTCTGAGAAATATTCTTTCCATCTTCCCATTACTTCCTTCGGGGCAGTAAGCAATTTGCCTTGCTTGTCCTTTATAAATTTGAGAGGGCATTGTTTTTCCTTCCTCATGTTCTTTAGGGTCTTATAGAACAATTTCTGGTTTTCTTGTGCATCTTTTTCTAGCTTTTCTCCAAATTCTTCCCAGGACTTCTGTTTTGCTGCTAGCACTTTGTTTTTGCTTCTGTTCTGAGTGTCACATATTCTCTATATTTTTCCATTTGTCCTGTTGTGTTTTTAGCTCCTAAGTATTGTTTCCATGCCATTTTCTTCTCTCTTATTTTCTCTTTGACTTCCTCTGTCCACCAAGGTGTCCTCTTTCTCTTGTTCCCAAGTCGGACTTCACTGCATGCTTCTGCAGCAGCTGTCTTTATGATATCCTTGAATTTAATCCAGAGGGTTTCCAAGTCATCAGGTCGTTCTTCTGTGTTGCTCACCGCTGCAGCAATAAGCCCCTGATATCTGGTCTTAATTTCTGGCTCTCTCAGCTTGTAGGTCCTAATGCTCATTTCTCCTGCTCGTTTACTTGGTTTCTTGCGTGATGTTGGGCAGTTCCTAGGCTGAGCAACTCTTATAGTTGTTCTTTTGATTGTTAGCAGGTAGTGATCACTTCCAATCTCTGGCCCCCTCCAGACTCTAGCATCTCGGACATATTTGAATGAGCTTCTCCGAACAATGGCATAGTCGATCACTGACTTCTCATTCTTTGTTGGTTCACATCTAGTGTATGCATGTATGCGCTTATGGGGGAACTTTGTGTTTGTAATGATCAGATTCTGCTCACTGCAGAATCTAAGGAGTCGCTTTCCATTGTCATTGAGAGTATCTTCTCCATATCTTCCGATAACTCCACCCCATCTAGCATGGTCATTTCCAACTCTGGCATTAAAATCTCCGAGCATGATAATTTCATCTAGGCAGTCATCCACTGTCCTTTGAAGCAGCTCGAAGAATTCCTCCTTGACCTCTGCTCTCTCATCCTCATTTGGCCCATACACTATGACCAGGTTGACTATGGTTTCTCCTTCTTTTAGTTTAACAACCATAATGCGCTCTGAGACAAAGTTCCATCCCTTGATACTATCTTTTTGATTTTGGGCCACAATGCAACCCACGCCCCCTTTAGCTCTTTCAGACATGGGTACACCACTGTAGAGCAGCGTGTTGCCATCGAGATCCATGACTCCTTGTCCTTTTTTCTTTGTTTCCGTTATAGCCAAGATTTCTAGTTTTGTTTTCCTCATCTCTTCCACCAGCTCCTCTTCCTTCCCATTTATACTTCTTGTGTTCCACGTTCCATAAGTCATAGTCCGTAGTCCGTTCCAGTTCGTCGCCTTTAGAATCAGTCCAGTTTTCTCTCTTGTGTTGCTAGTAATCGTGATTTAAAGCAAACAGGTGATTGGCCTGTTGTGCCTTTGCATGGTGGAGGGGCTGCCTCCTTACGGCCTCCATGCAGGCCACCCTCCTCCTTTTTCATCCGGGCTTGGGACCGGCATTGGCGGAGTTGCTATTTTCTACTACTTATACTAATAGTTATACATAAGCATGAATTACAATTGAGAAATGCAGCTAGTAGTAATGTTGAAACCATTGTTTGGTAAAGCAGATTTGGTAATATAATTTGTTAAAACATGATAATTACATATATTTTTGGTGATCATATAACGTACCAAAATAATGACAATTCTAATGTACACAATGGTATTGTTGCCTACTCTCTTTGATGGTTACTGGCCTGTCAGGCTTACTGCCTGTGGCTGACGTATCTTTGGATAATAAGTTTTGCGAATGATTAGCTGGCCGGTATTGTGTTGGCATATAATATTATTATGGGTCAAGACTGTGTGACCAAACCGAAGAGAAAGTAGACGCTGGACTCGTAGGGTACAGTTTGCAACGAGACATCATGTAATGAGAACAGACATGAATACGTTGACGAAGCGATAAAGGTAATCATCATTTGAAATAAATATTCAGAGTCAAATTATAATTCATGGCAGGAAAATGTACGTCAATACAAATGATCAATATTGATGTTGACCAGTCGCACTAACCATCACCATCTCAAGGGCAATGGAAGCTCTGCAGCAACATGTCCATATGATCTCAGTTTTAATTTCGAGGCAATCCATCTTGTATAAAATTTCGGTATTCTTCCCAAAACAATTAAGATCCAATATAGTTCCCAGCAGGAAATTGGGGCACTATCAACACACTATAGCTAGACGTGTTGAAGCTCTGCCAAAGACTTGCAAAGGAGAAATAAGTATATAAGGAGATACCTTAAGAAGCCAATTCTGGCCAATTATTCATGCTCCAACTAGGGAGATATATTAATACATTTGTGTGTGTCTTCCCATGGCTTGGGACCAAGACACATAACATTATTCATCTGTAACGTCTGTCCACGACAATGGATTTTCGGATCTGCCTCCAGTATGTTTGCTGGATAGCAACAAATCACTGCGATAAACCGCACCTTACCCATTTAAGAATCGTATGCAGTCATACGCAAATAATTAAACATACAATTAACATAGATGCACTCAAATGTGCATCTACAAAATACTAGACTCACATGTGAGGATCTCAAACATTTAACTCCCCTGCTAAAATAACTTAACAGGTATATACATGAACCCACTACATGTAATGTTATTATCAGCCCTAGTCCTAACATTTCGGAACAGCCCACTTGAGAATTCATCACCACAAATGCTGTGATAGCCCCATGCTTCTTAAGAAGCATAGAAGGTACAATCCTTCATTCATGTGGAAATAAATGTATGAAACACTCTAGACAACAGCTAGACTGGTAGCATGTGCATACTGTCTTAATGAATGTGCTATTATTCCCACTTTAACTACAGGTCATGCTAGATTACAGACAAGTGTATCAAAGATGTCAGTATCTGTCGTGTGGTGCATATTGGGCCAACTACGACAGCATTTTTTTGCCAGGAATAGCCTATGAGATATTAGGTAGAAGGCCTCTAGAAATTGGCTCATTAAGAAAGAATAAAGACCTTTTCGAGATAGGGACAAGAAGACGGGAATGCGAATGCTTTCTACTGGACAGTGTTTTCTAATTAATTATGGAAAGAGTTCAGTTTCCCCATGACCTTAGCTTCTGCCCTTAGATCCCGTAACAGAAAAAGCCCCGAACCTCATCTGAGTAGAGAAATGTTCCTATATGTGAATATGTAACACCGACAGCATGAGGGATACATTAACAAACTAGATAATAATCAAACGATTGTTGGGTTTATTAATTAAATATCCACACATATAGAGTTAGTAATGGTTAGAATGTGATGGTGGTAAAAGAGGATTCACACAAAACACACAGATGAGATATTAAAATTGCAGTTAATTAAGTAGTAGTTAATTAAGAATGAACTGGTGTAAAGCAAAATGATGATGATGATGTGATATGATACGTGTTATCAAAATTGTGAGTAATCTACACAGCCCATATGTCTCTAAATGCTTCTCATGGATACGATGATTCACATGTATGCATAAAATGTCCCAAGTTGTCATACGTTATGTCGAGTGGGGTATCTCTAAGTCGAGGACGTTCTGATGAAAACTGTTGTCGTACTGAAAACGTTGACGAGATATATCTATTCCTTCACTGTTTGAGTATATCTCTGTAGTGTTGATCAACAGTTAATAGCTGTCATATGAACATAAAAAGTCTGTTGTCTAATCTCCCGAGAGTACTGGCCAGACTGGATATCTTCACGAAATGTTAGTGATATGTAGACTCATTATCTTGCAATTGTAGTTGTGATTCATAAAATATACTTTAGAGTCTGCTTCATAGAATGCGCTTAAGAGTGTGTTGCACTTGGTATAAATATGAGATTCCACTTTTGAGCTCTTTAGCTTGACTTCAGATAATAAGTTTTCTTTCAAGTGTGTTGAACTTGTGATAACTCTGTATTGAACTTGTGAGCCAGCAGTATATGGTGAAGAAAAATGCTGCGCCCACCGTCTGAATTGTGGGTGAGGAAATATTAATTTTTAATTGAGGAATGAAAGATGTCCTAGGGCAAATTCTGCCAGCCAAACGTCCGTTTTTTTATAACTTATTTCTGGTTAGACGTCAGACACGTTGCGTGTAGACTCAGACTTCTGATGAACTTCTTTTCCTTTCGCAAAATCCTTTAAGAACACAATTCACCACAGAAATGAATTATTATCCACTCTGAAAAAACATGTGTATTTAGGCTAGGCGTTTTAGGGATTTAATCTCTACCTCACAATGTAAAAACTGGACTCCTCTCTCTAGCAAGCTACGTGGTATATTATACTCTAGAAGTCCAATGTGGGTTCCTTGGACCAGTGACGTACAACTCCGCCTATCATTCTCAGGATTGCTCTTGCCCCGTCAGTCCAAAAGTGGGTGGAGTAATTCGCGACCAACTTTCATTGCCTGGCTTGCCTGACAAACAGGCATTGAGATAATTGGCTGGCCCATGCAAAAGTGCTGTCACATTACTCTCTGGTTGTTTATCGTTTTCACCTGGCCAAACTGGGCATCCAATGTGGTGGCCCATCGCTAGCAACAAAGATAACAACAGTCCACAGAAATTGTATAATGCCCAGATGTCTGATTTGGATGACCAGATGTGTTTTCACCAGATTTATCACGATGCAATGCGGACTTCAAACGATGATGTGAGGTATGTGGACTCAAATCAAAAGACTTTATTTTACCACCGATGAAAGAACAAATGCGGTCTCTAGATACGGGTCACGAGTAATCAAAACGATGAAATAGCAAATGTGGGATGAAAGAGCACAAATGTGGGAGAAAATAAAATACGAGAGATGAAGGAAAAGATAGAGCTATAAGGCCTTGGAGCTCGTTTATCACAGCATCAATATTTTGTATGTGGTAGTTTAAGCAGTAAGATCTCTTAATGCTTGATTTCACCATGACTACTTTTTAAACCCTCCTCAAATAAATTAGCTATACGAAGAAAACAGTGTTACAGAATGATCCAGAAGGAGATACTGTAGATCCACAGGGTGGCAAACATCTTGAAGTAACACAATAAAAACAGCACACAAGCCTACATTATATGCACCAGCATTCATGCCTCAACTGAGATGCTTCACTGCTTAAAAAAGAAGCTTATTTACATGTGTACCTTCATTTCTCCACATATATGACCGCTTTACTTTATGCTCTCCGAATCTCTTCCTCCTGATGCCTGCAACTGTCTGGGAATTAATGTCTGAATCTTTAGTGAAGCAATTCCAATAACACTCCTGGATGACATGCAAACAAAATCATACGTTATGTAAAGGGTTTTTACAATCACTACCAATCAATACTGTTATCACAAGGTTCAATTTTGAGACTAACAACAAACTGAAGTGTTTGAAGTATGTTTGTATATACAACAAAGACTACAGTAAAAACCTGGAAAGAAATTCTCATTATCCACAAAGTTGATGTATAAATCATACTCAATCTTGCAGTTCATTTTTGCAGATCATTATACTCATATAAAAAAATGCCATATTGAAGTCAGATGTGTATGCCGAAAGGCGCAAATATTGCAGCTTTGCTGTAAATGGACACAAAGCAACCAACATCCTTTTCAGGACCAATAAAGAAGATGAAGATATCCAATTGTGAGACCACTGATTGATTATTAATTTGGAGGGTACTGTTGGCCTGTTCCATTGGTACATGGTATAGGGTGAGCTTCAGTGGTGTTGTCTTCATGGATATGTCTTCTTGATGCTGTCGTTTAAGTCTTTTTCCATGATGGACAAAGCTGCTACATTTTAGACATCCCATTGCCAGATCATCTAGTCTTGCCTTCATTGGCATACTGTTGTACTTTTCCATCTGGATCATGCTTTATGTGTCTCTTCTATAGGACAATGTCTGTAATCTAGTAGCTTTCTGCATCTCTGATATCAGCATAGTTTTCATGGCTCGGTAGCTGATTTGATTATAAGCATTGTTTTTTAATCGGTTTTTCACTTAACCAAATGTGACTTGTGTTGTAAACAGTGCACGATCATTGAAGAAATTGGGTTTCTTTGACAGAGGGTTCCTTCAAATTATTGTTGTGCAGACTTTATAAAAGAAGTAAAAAGCATTGTGAAGGATGATGTCGGCGCTAGCCAAAGTTGGCCAAGTCGGTAGATGGACAAGATGTCTGTTTTATGTGTACTTTATTAATAACTTTCAAGACTGTGAAATCCCATTGCAGGCTGGCTTCTCATTTATCAGTGGGATAATTAGTCAAATTTCAGGCTGTAACAATGTAACTGCTGTTTATGAAACTCGGCACAATAATGGAAATATGTGCAGTACAAGTGTCTAGGGTCATGAAAGAAGATACTGGGTATATGATGTCATAAGTAATGCCTGAAATGTTTTGAAAATATTCTCTGTTGGATTTATTATGTCAAATTAAACCTTGGATTGTCCTGGCTTGATTTATTCCCTCAATCTATGTTGTGTGAATCTGTATGTCAGCCGGTCTTAACACAATCATAAAATATAAGCTTTCAGGGTTACACAACACCTTGCATATTGTTAGAAACCTTGTGTTTCCCGTTATCATATGGTGTGTTCTTGCATACTACGTGTTTGCCACCTCTTTAACTTTTTTCTTTGCCTTGTCACTACTTCCACTTTTTTCATTACTAACTTTCCAACAGGCTTCAAACGCAAAGCTGTCTCATGAGATCTGCACTGGGCATAGCCACACCACATTCATTATAGAATATGCACATGATTTTCTTTATTACCCACTCGTGGTGTGTATAGCTGTTTGAAATTAGTACCAATCAGCCATTTAAGTTAACTAATATGATATTGCTCAAAATCCCTTTTCTTCTTCTTCTTCTTTGTTCATCCTGAAAAGGACGTTGGTTGTGTTGTGTCCATTTGTGTTCTTTAGATTGATGTTCGAGCCCACCTGCTGGCTATACTTATTAAGTCTATCCGCTTTTTCCTGGATGTATTGAAGTGAATGTGCTAGTAGTGCAATGTCATCTGCATATTCCAGATCTTCTAATGTAGAAAATGTAGTCCATCATTCCTCTTGGACTGCCCTCTTGTTATGAGTAAAATCATAACATATATATCATATTCGACAAGGCTTGTTTACAGACTAGCTTGTTGATATACATTTCCTGTGTTACTCCCGGAAGTACATCATTATCTTTTGGAAAAATGTTGCAGACGGCTTTGCCGGCTTCACTTGGCAGAAGTGAGCAATTCTTCGGGGCCTTTCTTGTGTGTCACTGAGTGTGAACGGACGTATTTTGGCCAGCTCCTATATGTGTGCTCTTACTACAGAGTTATGAAGATTTATTGCAGCTAGATCGTCCATCTGCTTCATGGAGTCTATGCTAGATTAATATATATTAGGACAAGCAAATGCTGTATGTCAAGGAATGTGTGTGGAAATATTTAATAAAGATTGCAGCAACATGTCGAAGACATCTTGTCCATAGTCGACGCAATAGTGACGTTTTCAAGGCTTGCTAGGTCATGCCGCTGTCGTATCTGAATATTGAGTATTTGCCAAATGGAGCTTGTTCACGTACATAAATAAATATTTGTCTTCATGTCCAAACTGGCCTTGAGGAGGTCTTTATTGTTGGAGACTAAATGAGTATTTTAAAAGGCTGCATTCAAAAGTGGTTCTGGCATGATGGAATGCCGTGATGAGTTCTTACAAGATTAATCAAGTATTACCCTAGACAAGATTTATCAAAAGAAAGAACATTTGATGCCCCTAACATTTGGGGGCCACAAGCAGGAGGATCATCTATCCACAGCCTAAAAAAAATTTATTTTTAAAGAAAGTATTACAGATGTCGCCTGCAGTTCGTGTCTTGTTCCAGTTGGCAAACATGGCGCATGTTATCGTCTGCTAGCTTGGGAGAGTTTTTGAGTCGGATTTTGCAGTGCAGTCCTTACTGTTCCAGTCATTGAGGGAACATTTATGAAGCACATATTACCTACTGCATCCTGCTTCGAGTGAATTTTTGAGTTTTCTGCCGAAGATGGCGTATTTCAAGACAACGACAGATCAAAATGAAGTCTGCTTCGTGTCAGCTGTTTAAGTGTGCTAGACCTACGTTTGGTCTATGTGTCCAGTTCTCATCGGTGCTGAAAGGAACAGATGGTGGAACTAAGAGGATTTTGAGTTCTGGCAATAAGATAAGTCACGTTTTAGCTTCATACAGCCTGTGGCTAGATTATTTTATTTGCCAGCATATTTTTTTCTCTATGTTTTAATGTCGTGGTTGTATTTATAGTGTGGGTAGTTGGAGGGACTCATGTCTTTGTTTATACTGCTTTGGCTGGTCGATAAAGTCATGAGTGTTCTGTAGTGTATGCATCTGTGTAGTTCAAATTGAGGAGCCGGCTAACATTGCTATGTGTAATATTGCCTCAATTGAAGTATACATATCCATTTTTGTCTAGTTGTGCAGTTGTGTTTAATGTAAAATTTGTTTTTGTAGTGAAGTTCAGTGTATTTTTTCTTCAGTTTTATTCATTATTGTTCGTAACATTGTTGATCTCACCTTACTATCCTTGATTTAATAGATGTCATAAATGTTGTAAATTCATGCCGTAGTGTCATACGTGTGGTAGAGCTACATTTTATTTGTTCTAATTCATATAGTTCTGCCTCAGTTCTCTATTTTAATTTTCTTCTGTTAGCTCTGGTCACTGTATTCTGTCCTCCTGTTTATACTTTTCTTTTAATGTTCCATATTTATAACATCTATATTACTTTTTACTTTCACATGCAGTTGGGGGAATTTGAATTGGTGAAATAAGTATTGAAAATATTATTCACAGATTGATATTATTATAAATTTACTTTATTGGTGCTATTGAAAAGCACAATATTTGTAAATCATGGCAACCTTGAAAGATTTGGTAAAGGTTGGATAAAGATTTTGTTTTGGAAGGTGATGCCTTAAAAACCTATGTAGACAAGGAACTCAAAAGACAATAAGATTTGGCTGAAAAAAGCTGAAGAATTAGACAAAAAAATGAAGACAAGAAGATAAAAGGAGAAAAGGAGAATTGTTTGAAAAAAGAAGAGCAGAAGAGTTAAATGAAAAAAAGAAGAGCAGAAGATATGGCTCTTGAAGAAAAAAGAAGGGCAGAAGAAATTGCTCTTGAAAAAGAAAAATTAGCCTATGCCCAGACTGTATTAGCAGCATAAAAAGCTCAAATGGAAATCAAAGCTTAACAGGCAATCAGATTAGCTGAATTGGAACTTGAGAAATTAAAATTACAACAACCACAGGTTAATCCTATGAATGTTTATACTGGCAGAAGAGACCATACTATCCATTTTAAGATAAATTTGCCTAAATTTAACTCTAATATCAATGATATCTAATGCTTCCTCAGTATATATGAAATGTATCATCAGGAGTTTAATATTGATAAAACTACCTGGTCTAGTAGGCTCATTAACCTATTAGTGGGTGAAGCATGTACTGCAGTTTGTACCATGGATGAACAGTCTAGAAAAGACTATGAAGCTGTGAAAACCTTGCTACTTAAGAAGTATCAATTGGATTAAAATGGTTATATATTAAAATTTAAATCACTACTGCCAGATTCAGCTAAAGATTTTACAGAATTTATTTCCTCCATTAAGATGTACTTTACTAGATGGATTGATCTTTCTAAGATTGAACAAACATTTGAGGGACCATCTGATTTGATTATCAGAGATAAAGTTTTATCTTCAATTAGTGGAGATTTTTTATCATTTTTGCAAGAAAGGAAACCAAAAAATTTGTCTATTTGTGAAACTCTCGGCAGACAATTCCAAGTTGCACATCCAAATAAGAATCTAAGTAAAAATAAAATTAAGGATTCCTTGCCAGCTGCATCTGCTAGGATGGTTAATTACAACACACCTAGGCAGAGATCAAATAGCATTGATAAGAATTATAGAGTCAATAAGAATTTTCAATATACCAATAATAGAGGCAGATATAATTTTAATAAGAAATTTCAACATCCTCAGAGATATGACAACTCTAATGATGATGGTTATTATAGACCACAGACATCATTTAGATCTAATGATTACCATAAATAGAGGTGGATATAATGCCAGATCAGGCAGAGGACAAAGGTCATTCCATAGGAATAATGATAAGTATGGTTATAACAGAGGTTCTTATCAGAACAATAATTTTCAATAGTCAAGGAACATTGAACATGCAAATGCTGTCATAAATGTGAGTGACAATAATACAAGCCAAAATAATGTTCCTATCACTCATGCGAATGCTTGTCATATCAACCTATCCAACAGTGCTAATTGTACTGAATGTAGTTCTTTATTTCAGCTACAGAGAGTACCAAGACTGTTGTGCGGACATCCTTTGCCAGTCATGTCTTCTTATGAAAGCACAGGTTCACTGGTGCTTGATAAGGGTTTTGTGAACAATAAATTAGTGTCACTTTTAAGGGACATGGGGGTCGACGACAATTGGTGTACATAGATCTATGGTGGATCAGTCAGATTACACAGGAAGAGAGGTAAAGTGTATCACTTTTGGAATACTATCCAACAGCGGAAGTATTTTTGGATACACTCTATTTCACTGGAAGAGCTCTTGTGTGTTTATTAAATAGCCCTATCGCTGGGATTATTCTTGGAAACATCCCAGGTCTCCACGAGTGTTCGAGAGAGGACATTGAAAATTGGGAGAAGAAATAAATAATAACAGCTAATGCTGTTATAACCAGAGCACAGGCTCGTGCTGAAATGATTAATCAGAACCACGATGATATTGTGCTGGAGGAGGTTATGAATGATGATGGGCAGACTGAAGATGTCATGAATAATGATGATAATGACAAAGATAATGATAATAATAATGAAAATACTGCTCAGCTGGAAGATGATGATAATTTACAGGTTGAATTGATTGAAAAAGAATCATTCATACAAAGGCAAAAAGAAGATGAGTCTTTAAAAAAATACTTTCGTATGGCAAGATCAAATAAGGTGATGACTGATGATAATGCAAAACATTGGTACACATTGGAGAATATTTTGATTAGAAATTTTCAGGGTGTTACATCAACAAACAAAAACAAATAATGGTACCTACTTGCTTTAGACCATTTGTTTTACGACATGCCCATGAAATTAACTGTGCAGGTCATTTGGGTATTGCAAGGACAAAACATAGGGTTTTGTCTCACTTCTTTTGGCCTGGTGTGACCAAAGATGTACAAGTTTTTTTGTCGCACATGCTTAGTGTGCCAGAGTGTAGCAATGAAAAGGCCTGGACATAACGCACCCATTCAGGCCTCTGATATTTCTTTGCATCCATTTGCAAAGATGGCTATCGACCTTATTGGTCACATAAAAGTCACTTCAGCTAGGGGTCATAAATACATGCCAACATGTATTGATATGTGTACACGTTGGCCCGAAGCAATTCCAATGAAAAAAATTTCTACTGGTGACGTAGCGGATGTGCTATTTTTAATTTTCAGCAGATTGGGTTTTCCCGAAAACATACAGTCTGATAATGGAACCCAGTCCATGCCTGATGCTATGAAGAAGTAATGAAGATGATTGGGATTGATAGATCACTCATTTCATTGTATCACGCTCAATCCAGTGGTAAAATAGAAAGACTAAATAGGAATTTGAAACAGATGCTAGACAGGGTGATGGCTAGCTATCCACAAGATTGGGATCGAATCTTGCCTGCCATCCTGTTTGCTTATAGGGAAATTCCCAACCAAAGTACAGGTTTTTCTCCTTTTGAGTTGGTTTATGGTGCAAAGCCACGCGGTTCAATGGCTATCTTGAAACAATTATTTCTTGGTACTAACATGGATGAGGAGGTTCAATCCTTTTATCAATATGTGGTAAATTTAAGACAAAAGATTATTGACGCATGCCAGATAGAGTACAGTCATCAGAAAAAGCAAAATTAATGGCTCAATTGTTTTTCAATCAAAACAGGAAACTGTGCCAATTATGGCCAGGTGATGAAGCCTATGTATTACTTCCAAACAAGGAAAATAGATTGCTTGTTTCTTGGAGGGGTCCTTACAATATTTTGGACAAATTATCAGATGTTGACTATGTTGTTGATGTGAAAGGAAAGGAAAAAATTTTCCATATTAATATGTTACAACAGTCTCATACTCGACCACCACATCTGCATCCTATCTTTGAAGCTATCAACAAATCTGTTGATCATCGCTCATCTCTAGCTGTTATTCAGGAGGAAACTTCTGATTTTTCTGATGGTGGTGAACCAATACTATCTTTACCTGATGTCCATCTGTTGGCTACTGAAAGTTGGAAAGATGTTTCCATTGCTCCTTCTCTATCTGCAGATCAGAGAGAACAGATCTCTGACTTACTTCAATCTTTTTCTGATAAGCTCACGGATGTTCCTGGGCTTACAGATATTATTCAACATGATATCATGTTGACAGATTTCAGACCTATCAAACTAACACCTTATCCTATTCCTATTCATTTGCAATCTCAGGTACAAGAAGAAATAAAACAAATTATTAAGTTAAACATAATTCAACCATCTAATTCACCATATAGTTTTCACATGGTTTTAATCAGGAAAAAAGACAAATCTATTAGAATATGCATAGATTTTAGATGTTTAAATGCGGTCACCATTCAAGACGCTGAGCCTTTGCCCGTGCTTGAATCACTTCTTGATAGATTATCTACTGTTACATTCTTTACTAAGTTTGATCTATCTAAAGGATATTGGCAAGTGCCATTATCTGACAAATCTAAGCCTTATACAGCTTTTGCTACACCTTTAGGTTTGTTCCAGTTTAATTACATGTCTTTTGGTCTTGTCAATGCTCCTGCTACCTTTGTTTGCATGATGCATAGACTATTCTCTGATCGTGAGTATTTGATTACCTATATAGATGATATTTGTCTGTTCCATCAGACTTGGAATGATCATATCAATGGAATCCATTCTGTGTTGAACATCTTATGCTGTCACAATATTACTGATAGACCTTCCAAACTAGAACAGGTAATACTGAAATTACCTTTCTCGGTCACAAAGTAGGAGGTGGATTCTTAAAACCTGAAGATTCGGCGGTTTCCAAAGTTCTGAATCTTGATATTCCTCGAACAAAAAAAAAACAAGTTCGGAGTTTGTTGGATCTAATCAACTTCTATAGACGATTTCTACCCAATTTTTCAGATCTAACTTCAGTTCTGTATGCGTTAGTGAAAAAAAAAATGCACCAAATAAAACAATATGGTCACATGCATGTAATGAGGCCGTAAACGTGATAAAACTTGCCTTCTCAAAATCTCCACTATTATGATTACCTAACATTCAATATCCTTTTGTTCTTAGAGTTGATGCCAGTAATTCAGCTATTGGGGGAACATTAATGCAAGAATTTGAAGGCCACATGCACCGACGATGAATGTCAGCAGGAAATTGTCACTTACAGAGCAATGATATCCAATCGTCGAGAGGGAAATGCTAGCTATTGTCTTTGTCTTCAATAAACTCCAGAGGTATTTAATGGGAGCCCACTTCACTCTGGAGACCAATAAGAAGTCCCTAGCATATCTCCAGACAGCCAGGTTTTCAAATCAAAAGGCAGCGATAGCCTCGTTAGCGCTCCAGCCTTATGACTACAGACAGCATCAAGGCTATAAAGGGAAGTCTCAATGTGGTTTCTGATGTCCTTTCGAGATGTGTAAAAGATACCACATCATCTATCAACTCAACAAGTCCTGATGATGCACGTAATCCAATGTAGTTCATGCGTGTACATTGAGATGTCTGGTTCAAGAACTTATCGCTTAAAAAACCCCGTAATTTAAATTCACTGAACGGATTGGACAGTTATTACAGTGATTTTGTGTCAATGCAGCCCACACAGCAACATGATGATGCTGAATCCAGGATCACTCCTTATCGTGTAATATATCATTCGACGTATGGCACTTCAGAGAGACATCATGCTGTCATGTCTATACGCACTGTCCAACTACAGACTATCAAACATACCATAGATGCAATGGTTTAAATGGACTTATTTCTAAACATTTTTCCACATAAGCTTTGTGGGAAAAGACTGTAAGCTATGCTTTCAAGGGACACAACTTATAAATAAAGGTTACACAAGTATTCAAGGGAGGTAACCATAATATTTGACATGGAACTTATTTCTGATGATTCGTTACAAGGTTTGAGGACTAATGATTTTTCGTGTTACATTATTGAATGGATGACAATCATGGACACATTCAAGGATGGAATTCTACATCCAATGGATAACAGTATTGGATCTTTGGCACAGGACTGAAATGACATTATTTATATACTAGCATTTTTCCATACAAGATGAGAAAGTGATAAAAGTAATTACACTATAAATTGACTTCTTAACAAAAGTTATGGCATAATAACACTAGTCTTTGAGACATTGATGCATTTTGTATGCCATGCTATAATTTATGATTTCTTCATTGCTCAAGTTATGTGTGTGATGCAATGGTGACATATCATTCACAATCACACAATACTTTATGCATGTGACAATGTGTAGCAGTCACTCACCTTAGTTGTTAAATGTCTAACTTCATCTATGATTGAATTATATCCTTATTAATGCTTTACATATAATGTTACATTGATATGACATTATGTGACTAAGTTACATGATGAGACAATAGGTGTTCCTGACAGAATGAAGTATGATAATGCATGGTATAATATGATTAATTATTTGTTACATGTTGACTGACTTTGCTATAGTTACCTCATTTGGTGTTTAATTGATTTGGGTCTTTTGTAGACATTAATGTTAGCATTATGTGATATATTCCACACCTCGTGTGTTTAATTGCCTACATTATGGCACAAACATAGGTTCTATGCAATGTCAAACCAGCAATGACATTTGATGTTACCATCTGTTCATGTTGGTGGTGTTTACCCACAACAGTAAATAATGAAAACTATGTTTTCATTATTTGACGGGGGGGGGGGGGGGAAGGGGGGGGAGGAGTAGTTGTTATGAGTAAAATCATAACATATCTATCGTATTCGACAAGGCATGTTTACAGACTAGCTTGTTGATATGTTTTCTGGGTTACTCCCGGAAGTACGTCATTGTCTTTTGGACAAATGTTGCAGACGGCTTTGCTGGCTTCACTTGGCAGAAGTGAGCAATACTTTGGGGCCTTTCTTGTGTGTCACTGAGTGTGAACAGACGTATTTTCCAGCTCCTATATGTGTGCTCTTACTACAGAGTTATATAGATTTATTACAGCTAGATCGTCCATCTGCTTCATGGAGTCTATGCTGGATGAATATATATTAGGACAAGCGAATGCTGTATACTCGTGTGTTACCGGGGCCCTAAAGGGGAGCAAAGAATAGTAACACTGTTCCCTGTCATGCATGTCATAAAAAGTGACTAAGGAGGGTTGGGCATGGCACTGATTACCCAATCCTGTAAACAAATTTAAACCACAAAACACTTCAACAAATATGGACAAGTCAAATAACGAAAATAAAACACAGCCATCCAAGACAGGGGAAGGTCCTCTCTCAGGGAGGCATATGATGCAACACAGAGAAAGCCGAAAGGAGTCTGTGTTGCTGACTAACCTTCTTTCTTCTAGGAAAACTTCCAGATTTGGCACCTGGAATGTTCAGGCATTAAACAAACAATGGAAAGTGGCACAAGTAGCAGCAGAAATAAGGGAATATAAAATCGAGGTTCTAGGAATGTGTGAAACAAAGTGGAAGGGGGTAGATGGGAAGAAACTCATCACAGGTGAAATGGTGCTGTCCTCAGGACATGAAGACAAAAGTTCACACCACAGTGAAGGGGTAGCTCTTTTGTTATCTAAAGAAGCACAGAAAGCACTCATTGAATGGGAAGCTGTTGGACCCAGAATAATAACAGCTACTTTCAAAACAGCTAAAAAGAAAATAAATGTAAATGTCATCCAATGTTATGCACCAACTAATGACAAAGAAGAGTCTGTGAAAGAAGCAATTTATACTAGACTACAGGAAATTATGGATAAAGTAAAAAGAAGAGACATCACATTTTTGACGGGTGACATGAATGCAAAGATAGGTACAGTCAACACAGGATTTGAAGAAGTCATGGGAAAACATGGGCTAGGAATAATGAATGAAAATGGGGAACTATTCTCAAACTTCTGTACTTCAAATCAACTGGTGTCAAAACAAATACTATTCACACCGTGGTATTAACACATGATAATCTATACTCTCTGGCTCATTATCTAAGGATATGACCACAGTATGCAATAGCCGACATAAATTCACCATTACACCTGCAACAGGTTAAGTTCCCTTTAATAATCATGCACACAATGAAGCCACACTCGGCTAGGAATACATATGCAATACAATGCAACAGAAATGTTAATATCACTTGCAATAATTACAACTCAATCTATCATTATCAAAACTTGCGGGTATGTCATACAGGGTGAACAATACAATGACTTTTGCTCACCGGCTAAGTTCTGCATTCTAATAAAGCCATACTTAAATACAAATGACTTCTCATCAATGGTCTACAAAAAATGTTGCTAGAAACTACACCACGGTTCTAGAAAATATGTAAACTAATCTTGACCACATGAATAAATGACAAGCACCCTCAATGAACAACTATGGCATCCAATATCCCAGTAAAATGCTGACAGGGAACGACAAAGCAACCTCTCCTGGTCGATGGCCAGAAACTCAACTAACTTTTTTAGCGCCTGAATTCGTGCGCACTTCCCTCCAGGTCACATGACCAAAACGGGTTTGAAATTCTTATCAGGGTTGTCACTCTTCAGCGTGAACAACTTAATATTTTGTCGAAAATATGTACTGTGACATTCCCCCCCCCCCCCCCCCCCCCCCCCCCCCCCAAGAAAGAAAATGAAGTTTTCTTCCACCGGTGGAGTCACGTATAACCCCTTTCAGAGTATGGGCAAACAAAATGCCGAGACGGCATCTCCTCATCTACCTAGAGAATGCCAAAGTTGTCCAACACCATTGTCGTTTATGCCTTCTCATGCAAAGTACTACAAACAATATGAGAATGAACCCCACCATCCCAGGTACTGGTAGTCGTGAAAAATAACAACAACTGTCCAAACCTGGTCTATCAAAACACAACAACTATTACATATTATTTATAAATATCTAAGTATCAATAATAAGGCATAATCTCATAGTATAAACAACCTGTCTACACCCTGAAAATATACATATCTTATAACATGATTTTTTACCTACGTTGAGTATAACTTTATCCCTATTGCCTTCATGGCATCCTGACACATAAATCATATAACATAATACATCTTCATACCCATCAACTCTAATGATTATAATTTATTTCTTCCATAATCAAAGTAAATACTCTCTACGAATGCGCCTGTCCCACACCAACTTCATAACCTGGACAAGACATCCACTACAATATTATGTACTCCCTGAATAGGTAAAATAGTAAAGTTGAATTGCTGCAGCAATAATGCCCCGTGTGTCAACTTCGCACTGGTCGAATTAGCCAACTGCAAAAATAGCAGTGGTTTGTGATCTGTTTGGAGGAAAAAATGCGCCCCCAACAGGTATCGTGCCAGCTTAGACACCGCCCAGACACTCTCTCTCAATCGTAGAGTATCTAGTTTCTGCTGGCAACAACTTTCGACTCACATACATTGTAAAGCATAACATGTCATAGCATAAACATGCATTGCAAAGCAATACATAATGTTTACAATTTTACAAAATTCTCATACTCATATAAGCATAGAACTGGGGGCGTGGGTCAGACTCTAAGGTTCGGTTCGCATCAACCAAAACATCTTACTGAACACAAGCCCGAAATCTAACCCTAGCTATTGCTGGACTATTAGCAGATGGTTCTGAAGCAAGGACATATGCTTCTGCCTAACTGCCTTACGCGCACCCCAACTATTCGCAAAAGTCCCCCTTGCCATTTTGGTATTGTCGTGCAATGACAGTACCTCCACAAATATAACCAGCGCAACCTCATCAAACACTCTTCTGAGTGTGCGCCAACTAGCACTCAGGGGAACGTTACGCACCCAAACTGTGCTCCTACTCATGTCATTTGGTACCTACCGCACACCGCGTCTACGATGTACCTTCTGGTCATCCCCCTTGGGAGTTTGGTGATGCTGAGCCTCTGCTCCAGCCACACCCATGGCACTATGCACTCCACGTACATTGCCAACGATTAAGTCGGCAATTGGATCCTCAAGGATGAACCATTCACTCTCCCCAATAGGAACGGAGTGTCCACATTAATACATGCTTGGGGGTAAGCCTCCACTTTGCCCCCAAACGTGGTGCACTTTACAGTTTTGCCTGTAAGGCAGGAGTCATCGATACATGACCGATGCACCCAAATTGTGGTGCAACCAGTGTCTCTCAACACCCGGACTAGTCTATTCTCCACCTTGCCTTCATGGAGGATCACCTTGCCAGTCTCATGGACTGCTGACAGACATGGTGCCACATGCCTGCATTGAAGCACTACTCTCTCGTTCACATGGAAAAGAGGGCAACACCCCACACAGTCCTCACTATTAATTGTGTCCAACACAAATGCGGAATTTGCATGTTCTATTGGGGGTGGGGCACCTGTCAGCGCAATGATTCTTGCCACCACAACTGGAACACATGCACTCCTTCTTCTCATCGCGTGTACCTGTGCTGGAGCTTTTTGACGATGAAGACCCCGCATCAGAGTCAGAAGATCGACTCTCTGAGGAACCACTCCTCTGCTTGGAATGTTTTGCTTTATACCAAAACCGGTCTTCGTCTCGAGAGTCCTTGAAGTGTACCTGCTTTCGCGTTTGGCGCTCCCCTCTGTTGCTATAACTATCATATTGTCGGTTCTGCCACCTCGGCTGAGCATTCCTATGAGATCAAAAATTCCCATAGCTACCTCTACGTGGTTGATAGGGGCTAGAAGGCTTCTCAGACTTCTGCTCCTGGCCCTGTCTACTTTGCCTGATTGATTTCGCCAAGGATGGCGCTGAAATTTGCCGACACTGGCAACTAAGTCATCTGACAGACCTGACTTTTGAATGGGTTTGCGCAGGTGGGCAAGGACATAATGGTGCCTCAATTGGGCTATGGACTCAAAGTCCTTTGGTAGACGTTATTGAAAAAATGCAACCAACTCACTGGAACACAAGGGCAACACTTTGTCCTGTAGCACCAAGTCTAGCAAGCCATTATAGTCCTTAGGAATTCCCTCTATTTCAATCCATCTATTCAGCAGGAGCTTTATCTTTGTGATAAAGTCCTCGAAGTCCTGGTCTGCACTTGGCATCGCATTTTAAAAATGCGTTCGGTAACCGTCAGCAGTTAGAAGGAACTTCCGGAGTAACCTTTCCTTTAATTTGTCATAATTGGCCCTTTCCTCTAATGGGAGGCTATAAAATTTCTCCATCGCAGGCCCCACTAGCAGCGTCGATAACAGAGATGGCCACTGATCTCTGTCAGCCTTATAGGCCACGCACAGCCTCGAATCTTTCAAGGAAGAAATCTAAGCTATCAATTTTATCATTAAAGCTCGGCAGACACAGCCTAAAGGGATGATGAGCCCCACCAGGAGTCGAGTTCTGACCACTCGCACCCACTTCCAATTTCTTCAGTTGTATTTCCTTATCCATCATCTTCTCTTCCAGAGCTATTCTCATTCTCTCCTTCTCTAATTCTACTTGAATCTCTCTCCTTCTTCTTCTCTTCAAATTCTCTATCTTCTCTGAACTTCTTTTCTTGCAATTCTCTATCTTCTCTCATCTTCTTTTCTTGCAATTCTCTCACTATCTTCTTTTCTTGCAATTCTTGCTCTATCTTCTTTTCTTGCAATTCTCTATCTTCTCTCATCTTCTTTTCTTGCAATTCTCTCTCTATCTTCTTTGCTTCCAATTCTTGCTCTATCTTCTTTTCTTGCAATTCTAACTCTCTCTGTTTCCACTCATTTTCTTCTTTCATTTTCTTTTCTTGTAACTAGAATTCTGTCCTTTTTAGCTCTAGCTCTTCAGCTCGAGCATCTCTTAGAGCATTCTGTTTCTCAATCCTCTCCTTCTCTAGAGCTTTTTGATTTTCAACTGATTAAAATTCAGCTTTGGCATAGTCATTCATTTCTTTGCCTGTGTACCCACATTCTTTCCCAATCTGAATGAAAGCCTGTAGGTCCATGGTGTACACTCAGAATACTCACTATTCAGTCATATATATCTCACTTATATTACCCGATAACTCTCTGGTTACCACAATATGCAATAATAACAATAAATATTGATCTCACTACTCCAATATGCATATATATATATATATATATATATATATATATATATATATATATATATATATATATATATATATATATATGTGTATAACACCTCACCTCTCACTGTATACACATCATCAAATTTTATCTCTTATAGTATATAGTTTTACTTTGCCACTTGGCTACTGTCTCATCACAGTGAAAATTTGGTCTAACTGACCACTTAGTCTCTGAGATACACTAAATCAAACTTACAATAGTCGACAGTTGTATAATAACAACTAATGAAACTTTCTGGTGCTATGACACCATTATACCAACTTAGTCACAAATCAGGTTTTTACTTCACAGTCTGTTACTGTCCCCCACACTGGTGCTATACTCAGATAAACCTTCACTTACTACTAGTCCTCATAATCTCTGTAATGCAAGTGTTTCTTATGTCAAAATGAGCACTACATGGATGAAAGAAACACACACACACCACAGTACAAAAACAAAATCCCAGTCATGAGGAACAAGATGATAGACCAAGAAGAGAAGAGGTATATTAATATATACAATGCGTGACTGCAGACGAACGAAAACAAGGGATACCTGTAAACGTATTTACAAGATAGCAAGATGGAACAAGAGAATACACCACTTAAACACAACAAAAGAATTACTGAATGTACAAGACACTGTAAATACACACTAGACAAATACACCTAACACCAACAGGGCTCGGAATGTTAAGTAGGACAGTTGTAGGAAATTTGTCTGCCTTACTCCACCACAAAACATACACAGCCACACCCTATAAAGAATTGGTCTAATTCAATCTTTTAATACAAATTAGCCAAGAATGAATTAGGCTCACCACCCTTCCTCCCTTGAACAAACAAATATAATATGATACAATAGACTAACAACAATTACAGTTAACAATGAAGTGCTGAAAGCTATCTCCTTCACTGGGAACCACCAGACCACTCCAGTCAAAATAAACTAAATAGCATATAACTAATATTATGAAAATAACATCTCAATACTTTACACTTTAGATACCAAAGACCCCGCGAAATAAGTAATATAGTGCAAGATGCCACCTAACTAACTACTGCCATCTAAACATCAAAACTAAGTTCTACAAGGAAAGTAGGGAGAAAAAAAACAACAACAACAAATCAATAAGCAAGATTCAAGAAGCAGATAAAGAAACAGGACTATCCTACTATAAAAGATCAGGTTCATAGACAGAACAGAAAATGTAGAATTTAGAGAAAGAAGAAAAAACAAATAAGAAACAATCATAAAACATAGCATACAAAAATTACAAACAAAAACTTAACTGACGGTCCAGTGGCGCTTGATCCAGAAACTTCCTCAACACTGGTGATGAATAATGAAAACAGCACAAACAAGACTCCACACTTGTACATCCAATCGAAAAAGCATATAAGTCCACGAAATCAGGCTTCTCTTGACAGTCTGTCTACCAGTATAAACACTACTGTCACCAGGAATGGTACTGCATAAATATCAATAAATACGAACTGTTCTATTTGATCATAATATAGCACTGCCCACAATAGATCACTGAATGTGTACTCCAAGATCACAGCAGTCTTCAAGGTAACAAATACTGGACCCACACAGGTCAGCAGGCTTCACTGCACATAAGTATTCACCCCTGGCTGGGCACATTAGTGTAGTCAGGTCATGTCAGAGGCGTTGACTTTCACCCCTGGTTGGGCACATCAGCATAGTAAGGTCAAGACAAGATGTCCAACTCGATGACCTGAGGTACCAATCACCCTATCAACCTCTTATCATCTACAACTTCCTAACACCAATCTCCTTCCACCCTATATCAAGGTTGACCAAGCTATCTCCCATATGACACTCTACTTGCCATCTGGGACAATCTAACTAGATGGTACCAACACCTCAAACTCCGCTGCTCTACCTGGATCAATACCACCACCTGAAATGACAAAGGCGACCACACTATGCTGTGAAACTAACCTTGAACCATGACTGTAGCACCAAAAATACCTTGTAACACACCGACAAACCTACTGTCCAAAACTCACTGAACTTGAAAACAATACCCATACACTGTGACCGTGAAAACAAAACTGGGTTATGTATCGTGATGTGTCACACTTGACCGCCTACGGTACACAACTGACTGGCTGACAACCATACTGACTTAACACTGGACGACCAATACCTCACTATCGGGACTTAATAATAAATAAGAAGGCGCCAACACGGCTGCAAACTTCTAATACTCTGTGTGCACAATTCTTTCTGGCCTGTATATAGCAAACACAGGTTCTACTGCCTTCACTGGCTAACAAAAAAAAATTTATTTTTTTCTTTCTCTAACATTTCTATGTTTTTCTGGTCAATTGTAATGCGCTGTTTTTAAATCTGCAAACCGTTTTTCTCTATCAGGTCGGGATCTCTAGAAATACACAATTGAAGTTTTTTAACAACACATACAGTATTACAACATCATTCGTACAAGAAGTATAACAGTTATGTAGGCTTGAATTTCTTTGCAGTCGACTTTCGTCAGTGAATGGCATGTGGTACATCATGATGAAGCATCCAACAATAATCGGCAAGTATGGTCACACTCCACCGTCCTTGATAACGTGACTCCATTACGGCGATATCTTGATGGAATCATTCTCCATGTTCATCGCTGACTTCGCCAAGGTTGTCAGGGAAAAAGTCAAGATGCGAATCGAGCAAATGAATTTTGAGGGACATGTTACAGCCCATAATTCTGTATGCATCTATGCACTGCTTAACAATATGCACATAGTCGTCAGATTTGTGATTTCCCAGAAAGTTATCGACGATCGATTTGAATGCCATCCATGCGCGAAGTTCACTACCATGTAACAAGTTCTCGAATTGTTTGTCTGCAATAACTTTCCTAATCTGAGGTCCTACAGAGATACCTTCCTTTAACTTGCGGAAACTTTTCTCAAAGATAAGTGAAAGCTTTGCTCATTTTATCTAAGGCTTTTACGAAATTCTTCATGAGCCCCAACTTTATATGTAACGGTGGTAAAATGATGCTCACATACCGTAACACTTTGTTAACTAATGGTTCGTGTATTATATTTTTATGCCTGAGCTGCATATGATCCCTGATAGGCCACACCTTTCTTGCATAATGTTCCTGTCTGTTGCGGTTGTCCCATTCACATAGGAAGCAACAAAATTTAGTATACCCAGTCTGCATGCCCGTGAGAATTGCAATGACCTTTAGGTCTCCATAAATCTGCCATTGGTAGTCATTGTACTTTATTTTTGCCAAAAGTATAGCCATATTGTCATAAGTTTTTTTCATATGAACAGAGTAGGCGACTGGAATTGATGAAAATAAATTTCCGTTATGCAATAACACGGTTTTTAGACTAGTCTTGGAAGAGTCAATGAAAAGTTGCCATTCGTTGACTATGTGCTCATGACCGAGGTGCACCATTAGACCGTTTACATCTTTGCAATAGCAAATGTCATCATTCATCTCAAAGAATCTCTGTGTCTATGACAAAATTTAGATATCGGAGTATTGGGCGCTAAAAGATTCCATTCTTTGAGTCACGAACCGAGTAATTCCGCTTATCCTTTGGTAAGAGCGAGATCACGTATTAGATCTGAAAGTTCTGAATGGTTAATTAAGTGAACACCATCATTCACCGGTATATAATCCGAATCAGAATTAGTTTCTAAAGCAGGTAAACTATCACTTTCTGATGGTTCATTCACGTCCAACGGATATTGTTCTGGTGGAACTGGGATTGGACACATGATTGGATCACAAGGCACTGGTTTCAAAACCGATTCAATATTTGGATAAACCACAGACTTTCTAGTTTTAAAAGTGAAACCATGGATATTTGTCAAGCAAAAGTAACAATCAGTAGCGTGATTTGTTGGTTAATGCCATATTACTGGCACTCCAAAAGGCATCGACTTATGCTTCGGCGATTTTCATAACCAACCTGCCAATATATTTGCACAAGTCGAACAAACTGCATTTCGCTTCCAAGATTTATTTGCATCATCAACTTTCAAATCGAAATAAAGTTCATATGCTTTCTTTAGTAATGGTGCAAAGTTTTTCTGGTAAACACGATCGGTAAAATATCCGCACACGTACCAGAACAGATCAGCCGAATTTTTACAACTTCTAGAAGCCATATTTTGCTCAGAATTATTTCAAAATACAGTAACTATTTGAAAAATAGCATAACATATGTCATGCATCTTTTAGCAGTATAAAAAGTAGAATTATTTTGCATTTTATTAATTTTTAATAAGTTACATACCGGTAGTAAAAATTAACGGAGCAAATAACGGTTTCCCAAAAATATATTTATTCACAAATATCTTAAGAACCCGATGTGATAGAGATAAACGGATTTCAAATTTGAAATCAGCGCAAGAAACTGACCTAAGAACACTTATTCTTATATAAGAAAGAAAAATGGTGTTTGTCAGTGATATTATAAAATACTGAAAAACCACTGGCCTCATGGCCTACAGAATAGAAGAGCCATCCAGATTGTCGCATAAGAATTTCACAGAAGGTGAAGTAGTATGGGGAGGATGATGTGGAAGGAGTTACATAGACCTTTTAGACACTAGTTTTCACAGAGGTGAGCTAGTGTTGAGGGAAAGAGTTTAACAGAAGGGCACAGGTTGGTGTCAGTGATTCTCTTACCTTTTAGACTACCAACTCTTGTATTTTTCTGGTGACAACTAACTCTTTCTTACTCAAATCTTTTTGAAGATAAACTAATAGTAACAGGTAATACAAGGAGGGTTGAGCATGTTTTTTTCTGAACAGAACATACAATCTACTAAGTCAAACTCAGAATGATGGTGAGTTACAGAAAGTACATAATTACTTTAATTACAGTGGAAAATAAAAATCAATGTTGTCATATACTTTGGAAAAAGAAATACTAGGAAATTTAGAACTGTCAGTGTCTTTGGTTCAGATAAGAATAAGAGGATATTTTCCTCACTGACGAAAGTTTATTCCTATGGCTATTTCGTGGAAACGTGAATTCTGACTTTGGTCTGGGTTTTACGTAGACTTATCTGCTTGGACTTCTCCTGGGCGTCTCAGTAGGTAGGAGTTACCAACTGGATAATGAGCTTCAGTTGAGCTACAGTCCAAGAGATGACTAGGCTTTTTTGTTAACCTGGTTGTGAAGTTGCGTTCTAATGTTCAGGTGCTGACGAGGTGTTGACTGCTTAAATGCTGTAGACTGCTCAGGGTTGCTGACCTGTGAACACCGTTAGGTTTGAGATGTAAGCACTAGTTCTCTCTGTAGCAAAGAGCAACTAGGCGGTTTACTCGCAACAATTTACAGCAATCAAAATCCAGAAACTGGCTAGGATTCTGCAATTGCGCTGAGGAAGATAATACAGGCAATCAATCTTCTGTTTTATACAGATATATTAACTACAGCCACTCTGGACATTTCGTCTCAGAATGGTGCCTAATAATAAATTTACCTGAACCGTAACATCAGTCTTTTCCTTAAAAGGCGACAGTCCATTTGTTTACAAATTCCTGTCGAGCAGTAGTCTCACACCGGTCGGGTCAGTCAGGTCAATCTTTGTTACAAGCAGACACCAGGCCATGTGCATCCATGCGTGACTGCATTGGAGGAATGAGGTTTCATTCACTCGTCCTTTGAACAACATGGTTCTTCTCTTGTTCACAACAGCTTTCTTCGTCACATTCCCAAAATCATTAGAATGTAGTACTTTCAGATATCAGCCAGTACGTACATCATTATAATGCATCAATAACATTCATAATACATAAATGCAAACATAGCTATCAATCCAATCTAAAGAAATAAAACCACAATATTAATTTAAGTATTTCACACTTTACATCAATTAACTAATCCCTTAATATTAGAGTTAGCTAATTAAGTGAATACTGAGAGTTTGCTTACCGCTCAGGACTTATCCACAGCTTAAGAACTAGAATTTTAGTAACATTACTCTCAAATCACATATACTGTTATGAGGTAGCTTGAGGCTTCTATTCTATAAGCGTGCGTTCTCTTCCAACGGTTATCAGCAAGTGATTTTTTTAAAACTCAGCATTCGTTCGCATGAAGTTAAAACATGTTCGTTCCCACGTCCAGAGTTAATTATTTCCCGTCTCTTGCTTAGACACATAAAAAGATTTATCGTGGCGGTCTCCAGTTGACCACTGAACACAGAAATTTAATACTCTGGGAACCACTGGTTTCAACCAAGCGAATAAATCGTATAAGACATCCCTAAAGAAATCTCTTTAACCCTTTGAACCCTGGCCACCCAGCCCGTAAAACCCCATTCCCCTGGGCTCCTGAGCACCCCGTTTTGCTAAGCTAGGTGTGTCAGACCGAGATTACGGTCGCTCGGGGAATGGATTATTTACGCACGGACCGAAATTTCGGGACCTCAGGTTCAAAAGGTTAAGTGCCTTTGTAGAAGAAGATAGAATTTGGATCATATGACAGGACAATTAGTGAAGACTTGAAAAACAGCTAAAGAACAAATCGCTGGTGCAAATATTTCGTAGAGAAAACAGACAAAATGTGAAGGAATAGAAAAATAAGTAATTTTAACATAATCTAGATGAAACCTTCGAGCACTCTGTCACACAGATGTCAGCTAGCTGGGAATTAAATGTTACAAAATACAGGCCCACGGCCTTTAGGCTCACCTCACAAAATCGGACGCTGCCTCCAGATGTCAAAACAAAGACTATTCACATTGTGGATTTAACACATTATAATCTATACTCTCTGGCTCATTATCTAAGGATACAACCACAGTATGCAATAGCTGACATAAATTCACCATAACACCTGCAACAGGTTAAGTTCCCTTTAATAATCATGCACACAATGAAGCCACACACGGCTAGAAATACATATGCAATACAATGCAACAGAAATGTTAATATCACTTGCAATAATTACAACTCAATCTATCATTATCAAAACTCATACCGGGTGAACAACACAATGACTTTCGCTCACCGGCTAAGTTCTGCATTCTAATAAAGCCATACTTAAATACAAATGACTTCTCATCAATGGTCTACAAAAAATGTTGCTAGAAACTACACCACCGTTCTAGAAAATATGTAAACTAATCTTGACCACATGAATAAATGACAAGCACCCTCAATGAACAACTATGGCATCCAATATCCCAGCAAAATGCTGACAGGGAACAACAAAGCGACCTCTCCTGGTTGATGGCCAGAAACTCAACTAACTTTTTAGCGCCCGAATTCATGCGCACTTCCGTCCAGGTCACATGACCAAAACAGGTTTGAAATTCATATCAGGGTTGTCACTCTTCAGCGCGGCCAACTTAATATTTTGTTGAACATATGTACTGTGACAACTGGCTATAGGAGGAAGCATGTTTCCACATAAGAGAATATACAAGGCAACATGGATATCATCAGACCATAGAACAGAAAATCAGACTGATCATATATGCATAAACAAGAAGTTTAGATCATCATTGCAGGATGTAAAGGTATATAGAGGAGCAGATGTGGCATCAGATCACCACCTTCTGATAGTCAAAGTAAAAATGAAACTCAAGAGATATGCAACAATGCAAAATTATAGACAACAATTTAATGTAGGACATCTAAGAAATCAAGAAACAAGAGACAAATTTGCGGTCACAATATCCAACAAATTCCAAGTGCTCCAACAGCTGGAAGATGTAGAGAATACAAAAGACTATTGGCAGCAAATCAAAAGTGTATAGAATGAGACATGTGAAGAAATACTGGGGAAAAGGGAACGACAACAAAAAGAATCAATAACAACAGAAACCATCAGTAAGATAAAAGACAGAAAAAACAAGAAAGCAGATTTAAACACAAGCAAAACCAGAAGTTCCAAAGCCAAGGCTCAAGAAGTGTACACAGAAGCAAAAATAGAAGTATCGAAAGAGACAAGAGGAAGTATATTGAGGAGTTGGCAAGAGAGGCAGAAGAAGCTGCAGCCAAAGGAAATACAAGTATGAGAGAACTGTATAACAGCACAAAGAAGCTAACAGGGAAATACAAGCAAACAAGTTGCCTCATAAAGGACAAGAATGGGAAACTGCTCAGCAATATACAAGAGCAAATGAAGAGGTGGACAGAATATTTTGGGGACCTTCTCAATAGACCAGCTCCAATAAACCCCCGGACATCCAGCCAGCAGAAGAAGAGCTACAAATTAACGGTGAAAGACTAACGAAGGAAGAAATAAAGAAAGCCATAAAGCTTCTAAGAGATGGAAAAGCGTCTGGACCTGATGGCATTCCAGCAGAGGCCATCAAAGCAGATATCGACACGGCTACAGAGATGTTATATAAATTACACTGGCTAACAAAAAAAAATTTTTTTTTTCTTTCTCTAACATTTCTATGTTTTTCTGGTCAATTTTAATGCGCTGTTTTTAAATCTGCAAACCGTTTTTCTCTATCAGGTCGAGATCTCTAGAAATACGCAATTGAAGTTTTATAACAACGCATAGAGTATTACAACATCATTCGTACAAGAAGTATAACAGTTATGTAGGCTTGAATTTCTTTGCAGTCGACTTTCGTCGGTGAATGGCATGTGGTACATCGCAATGAAGCATCCAACAGTAATCGACAAGCATGGTCACACTCCACCGTCCTTGATAACGTGACTCCATTACGGCGATATCTTGATGGAATCGTTCTCCATGTTCATCGCTGACTTCGCCAAGGTTGTCAGGGAAAAAAAATCAAGATGCGAATCGAGCAAATGGATTTTGAGGGACATGTGACAGCCCATAATTCTGTATGCATCTATGCACTGCTTAACAATATGCACATAGTCGACAGATTTGTGATTTCCCAGAAAGTAATCGACTATCGATTTGAATGCCATCCATGCGCGAAGTTCACTACCATGTAACAAGTTCTCGAATTGTTTGTCTGCAATAACTTTCCTAATCTGAGGTCCTACAAAGATACCTTCCTTTATCTTCGTATCGCTAACTTGCGGAAACTTTTCTCGAAGATAAGTGAAAGCTTTGCTCGTTTTATCTAACGCTTTTACGAAATTCTTCATGAGCCCCAACTTTATATGTAACGGTGGTAAAATGATGCTGTCTTTGTTAACTAATGGCTCGTGTATTACATTTCTATGCCCGAGCTGCATACGATCCCTGATAGGCCACACCTTTCTTGCATAATGTTCCTGTCTGTTGCGGCTGTCCCATTCACATAGGAAGCAACAAAATTTAGTATACCCAGTCTGCATGCCCGTGAGAATTGCAATGACCTTTAGGTCTCCACAAATTCGCCATTGGTAGTCATTGTACTTTATTTTTGCCAAAAGTATAGCCATATTGTCATAAGTTTCTTTCATATGAACAGAGTAGGCGACTGGAATTGATGAAAATAAATTTCCGTTATGCAATAACACGGCTTTTAGACTAGTCTTGGAAGAGTCGATGAAAAGTCACCATTCGTTGACTATGTGCTCATGACCGAGGTGCACCATTAGACCGTTTACATCTTTGCAATAGCAAATGTCATCATCCATCTCAAAGTATTGAACAAGTTCTCTGTGTCTATGACGAAATTTAGATATCACAGTATTGGGCGCTAAAAGATTCCATTCTTTGAGTCGCGAACCGAGTAATTCCGCTTGTCCTTTGGTAAGAGCGAGATCACGTATTAGATCTGAAAGTTCTGAATGGTTAATTTAGTGAACACCATCATTCATCGGTATATAATCCGAGTCAGAATTAGTTTCTAAAGCAGGTAAACTATCACTTTCTGATGGTTCATTCACGTCCAACGGATATTGTTCTGGTGGAACTGGGATCGGACACGTGATTGGATCATAAGGCACTGGTTTCGAAACCGATTCAATATTTGGATAAACCACAGACTTTCTAGTTTTAAAAGTAAAACCATGGATATTTGTCAAGCAGAAGTAACAATCAGTAGCGTGATTTGTCGGTTCACGCCATATTACTGGCACTCCAAAAAACATCGACTTATGCTTCGGCGATTTTTGTAACCAACCTGCCAATGTATTTGCACAAGTTGAACAAACTGCATTTGGCTTCCAAGATTTATTTGCATCATCAACTTTCGAATTGAAATAAAGTTCAAATGCTTTCTTTAGTAATGGTGTAAAGTTTTTCTGGTGAAACCGATCGGTAAAATATCCGCACACGTAACAGAACAGATCAGCCAAATTTCTACAACTTCTAGAAGCCATATTTCGCTCAGAATTATTTCAAAATACAGTAACTATTTAAAAAATAGCGTAACATATGTCATGCATCTTTTAGCAGTATAAAAAGTAGAATTATTTTGCACTTTATTAATTTTTAATAATTAATATAGTAAAAATGAAACGGAGCAAATAACGGGTTTCCCCAAAATATATTTATTCACGAATATCTTAAGAACCCGACGTGATAGAGATAAACGGATTTCAAATTTGAAATCAGCGCAAGAAACTGACCTAAGAACACTTATTCTTATATAAGAAAGAAAAATGTTGTTTGTCAGTGTTATTTGGTAAAGTCTGGGAAAAGGAAGAGATACCAGCAGAATGGAAGGAAGGATATCTGGTTAAGTTGCCTAAGAAGGGAAATTTACAAGAGTGCACAAATTATAGAGGAATAATGTTAATATCAGTGAAAGGAAAAGTGTTAAACAGGATTATCCTTGAGAGATTAAAAGAGTCCATAGACAAGAAACTGAGAGATGAACAAGCAGGTTTTCGACATAACAGATCCTGTACAGACAAGACAGCCACATTGAGAATAATAGTTGAACAAAGTCTGGAATGGAATTCACCACTATACATCGGATTTGTGGACTACGAAAAGGCATTTGACAGTGTAGACAGAGAATCACTTTGGAAATTGATGAGGCATTATGGAGTTCCCCTGAAGATCATTAATTTAATAAAGAAAACATATGAAGACATACATGCAGAGTTCTTCACGAAGGACAACTTACAGAACCGTTTGGGATAAGAACAAGAGTGCAACAGGGATGCCTCTTGTCTCCATTTCTTTTCTTACTAGCAATAGACTGGGTTACGAGAACATCGACAACACACAACAGAAATGGAATCCAGTGGACTCTAAGCAGTTGGATGATCTGGATTTTGCTGATGACTTGGCTCTTCTGTCACATAACCGTAATCAGATGCAGGACAAATTGAAAACACTCGATGAGATGTCACAGCAATTGGGTCTGAAAATACACAGGGAAAATACAAAAATAATGAGAATAATTGCAGGTAATGATAACAGGGTTGAACTTGAAGAAACATCAATACAAGATGTAGAATCGTAGACATATCTTGGCAGTAATATAGACAAAGTTGGAGGGACAGACAGCGATATCAAAATAAGAATACAAAAGGCAAGAGGAGCTTATATTGCATTGGGAAATATATGGAGATCAAGATAAATCGGATGCAACACGAAAATAAGAATCTTCAACTCAAATGTGAAGTCAGTCCTATTGTATGGCTCTGAGACATGGAGAACAACAAAGACAACAACCAAAAAGCTACAGAATTTCATAAATAGGTGCTTGCGTAGAATAGAGGGATTAAAATGGTATGACAAGGTTACCAACGTGGAACTGATGACAAGAACTAGACAAGTGCCAGTGGAACAGGAGATGAGAAGAAGACAACAATGGCAATGGATAGGACACACACTGATTAAACCTGTTGATAGCATTAAAAGGCAGTTTTTGTTCTGGAACCTCCAGGGCAAGAGAGGAAGAGGTAGACCAAGAAGCACATGGAGAAGAGAGCTAGAAACAGAGGTGAAAATGATGAGAACGTAGAAAGAACTTGAGATGATGGCACATGACAGGAGGACTTGGCATGTGTTTGTTGAAGGCCTATGCTCCTTTGGGAGTGGAGGGTTATGAATGAATGAATGCTGTATGTCAAGGAATGTGTGTGGTATTATTTAATAAAGATTGCAGCAACATGTTGAAGACATCTTGTCCATAGTTGACCCATTAGCAACATTTTCAAGACTGGCTAGGTCATGTCATTGTTGTATCTGAATTTTGAGTATTTGTCAAATGGAGCTCATTTACGTACGAGGGAAGGTCAAAAAGTAATGCCTCATATTTTTTATGTATGTAAATACTGCATCGGTGTGCAATTTGTAAATTCAGCAGGATTCCTCAAACACTCTTATGCACTGTATAGCATTACCAACCTGTTTCAGTAACAGGTGGCACCACTGTAACAATTTAAAAATATCTGCCAAAGATGTTCGGTTAAAACAACGTTATATCATAGAATTCCTCAATGCTGAAGGCGAGACCCCAATTCGCATCCACGAACGTTTGAAGAATGTTTATGGAGATTCAACAGTGGATGTTAGCACTGTCCGACGTTGGGTACATCGTTGTGACGAAGCTGAAGTAGGTCAATCCTCAATGGCTGATGCAAAGCGGACTGGCCGTCCGTCTACCGCAGTGACTCCACACAACATTCATCGAGTTGATGGCATCAATTCGTGGTGACTGTCGGGTAACACTGGATGAACTTTCTTCCATGTTGTCCATTAGTAAAGGCAGTGTCCAGAACATCATTAAAGACCTGGGTTATTCAAAAGTTTGTGCACGGTGGGTACCCAGAATGTTGACAGACAGACATAAAGAAACAAGGAAAACCATAGCCATCAACCTCCTGCACCGTTACGAAACTGAAGGAGAAGAGTTTTTATCGAATATTGTGACAGGTCATGAGACTTGGTTTCATTTTTTTGAACCAGAATCCAAGAGGCAGTCAATGGAATGGCATCAAAAACATCGCCGACAAGAAAGAAGTTCAAAAGTTCACCATCTGTAGGGAAAGTTATGGCCTCCGTGTTTTGGGATGAGAAGGGTGTGATTCTTCTCGACTTCTTGGAACAGGGAAACACGGTAAATGCAGACCGTTACATTAAAACTTTGAAGAAGCTTAGAGGTCATCTTCAGTGACTTTACCCATTAAAAGATCAGAGAACTGCACTACTGTTGCATGATAATGCCACGCCACACACTGCTAAACACACCATTGATGCAATTGCAGAATTTGGCTGGACATTATTACCACATCCCCCTTACAGTCCCGATCTTGCATCTTCTGACTTCCATCTGTTTGGACCACTGAAAGAAGACCTTCGCGGACATCACTTTGAGGACACTGAGACTCTTAAACGCGCCGTACGCCAGTGGTTTAGGAAAAAGGACACAAATTTTTACCGTGCGGGGATACATGCCCTTGTGAGAAGATGGACAAAAACTGTAACAAATAACGGAGATTACATTGAGAAATAAATTTTTGAAGTTCAGACTTGGGGCTACATTTCAATGTGAATTTTATCAGTTTTCTTGCCTATTGAATGAAATTAAAAGGCATTACTTTTTGACCATCCCTCGTATATAAATGAATATTCGTCTTCATGTCCAAACTGGCCTTGAGGAGTTCTTTACGGTTGCAGACTAAATGAGTATTTTAAATGGCTGCATTCAAAAGTGTTACTGTGTTACGGTATATGATATTAACGCCGTCTGCTAAAGGTTACCAGACGTGCAATTGTAAAGGTTAAGACATTTAATATATTGCGATAGATGTTTCAACTACTGAACGCTTCATACACGATCGATTATGACGTGTATAGCGTTGTTTAGGACACAGTCGGTAACTAAGAAACGCTACCCTTTGTTACTTGACCGCCAAGCTGAATAGCTGCGTTTTTCTAACCTTCCAATGTAATGGCAGGATATAGCCATTTTATGTGCATTTTTGATGGATCAGGGTCAGTCCTAAAACTCTATATGAGAGGGAAATTATTGGAGGTTAGTATTTAACTAGAATCCTCAGAAGGATGAGAATAATCGTCAAATTCGTATGAATATATTTCAGACTCGCAGTCTCACTGTCGGCAGGTAGCCATGTCTATCTGCTCGTGCATATAGCTGTGATGTTCTGACGACAATACTGCATTGTATCCTCATAACGGACATTGACACATAACCAGCAGTCTATGCTATTGATTAATTTATGCATTACTTCTATGGACTTATTTTCTACTCCTATTGGAATTGATCATCATGTATGTATCACTGTGAATAAATGTATGGACTCAATGAACCGACTTCTCACGTCAATGGAATTACAAGTTCAATATAATTGCAACTTTCAAATGTTTGCTCACACGTTTTTTCTACCCCACCCCGCATTCGCGTAAAGCAACACCAATTGACACGATGAAAATCTTGAATGAAACCATATAAGAACTCAACTAACATGGCCAGAATTTATAACCACTTTATTGACATTATATGGAACATTGTTGTCAAATTGAATGTTCCAGAACAACAGAGAAGATCGCCTTCAACAGATGGTGTCCATTGATTGGGGATCGAAAAAAAAAATTCGGAAATTAACAATTGTTTACATTTGAAGGACGATCACATGATGTGCTGAATTATGATCTATGACGCAGTACTCAGTATAATCCCTAACAACGTGACGTCACCAAAGTTCGTGTACATGCCATACAAGTTGACAGCAGCAAGCCTAGTTTCTACGGAGGAAAAAAATAACAAAGTCAACGAATAAACCCTGTATATGCATCAAGAGCAAACAGTCAGACACACTTCTACACCGTTGGTGCATACCGTCATCGACAGGAGTCCGAACTGAGCACAAAAGATAAGTCATTTAAGTGTGACCTTTGTCGGTCGATAAATAACAGTGCTGAGTCCATTTTGCTTTGATCAGGCATGTCTATGTATTTTCATGTATATATGTTAAATTTGTTTTCCATCGTATGTATTTGTTGTTAATTCGTGGGAGGTAGGGAGGATGAACTGAAATTAAATTCTGCGGCTCTCACGATGCCTGAATTGATTTCGGTCGTTTCTTAGGGCAGTCAAACGATTGCACCTTTGGAAACCCCATTGAGGTTTGACATTGGACTTGTTGTCCAAATCTGCTATCGTTTGACGATTTGTGTTAGCTGTACCGTTTAGTAGATAACTGGTGTATTTTATTCGTACTCAGTTAATAATTTTATTGAGTTCTGCACCATGTTCGTTACTATTCGTCCAGTCTCCTCTGACTATCATTTATTTTATGATTGTTAAATTTTCGTCCGTTATGAGTCCTGTGACGTCATCATTTTTCGCAGTCATTTTTTTTTTGTGTGTACTTTGAATATTCAGTTGACCTCGGGTCAAACCTTGACCCTTCATTAGGTCTGTGACATTTCCGCTTGTTTTATTTAGTTCATAAATTCATTTTTAATTGTGAAAATGTCTTGGTTGCGTCTTAACATTGTTTGTACCCCTTAGTTGCATCATTGTTTTGTTTGTCCTCATAATATATATTAATACTACATTAATAATATGATATTATATGCAATAATACACTTGTAATTTAATTTAATTAATTTTTTCTGATAATTAAGGGTAATATGGGACATTGCATAATTATGCAGTGATAGTCCAAGAAAGTAGCACTACAATTTATCATAGATGCCTAGGGCATAATAATATAATATATATATTGACAAAATAAAATAATCTTATAGCTACCTTTGAGGTAATAGACCCATTGTATATTATTTAATATACTTTTCTGGTACTAAGAGAGTGACTTAGTACATTGAACAATAACACTGACTAACAAAAAAAAACTTTTTTTTTCTTTCTCTAACATTTCTATGTTTTTCTGGTCAATTTTAATGCGCTGTTTTTAAATCTGCAAACCGTTTTTCTCTATCAGGTCGGGATCTCTAGAAATACGCAATTGAAGTTTTTTAACAATGCATACAGTATTACAACATCATTCGTACAAGAAGTATAACAGTTATGTAGGCTTGAATTTCTTTGCAGTCGACTTTCGTCGGTGAATGGCATGTGGTACATCGCGACGAAGCATCCAACAATAATCGGCAAGCATGGTCACACTCCACCGTCCTTGATAACGTGACTCCATTACGGCGATATCTTGATGGAATCATTCTCCATGTTCATCGCTGACTTCGCCAAGGTTGTCAGGGAAAAAGTTAAGATGCGAATCGAGCAAATGGATTTTGAGGGACATGTTACAGCCCATAATTATGTATGCATCTATGCACTGCTTAACAATATGCAACATAGTCGACAGATTTGTGATTTTCCAGAAAGTTATCGACGATCGATTTGAATGCCATCCATGCGCGAAGTTCACTACCATGTAACAAGTTCTCGAATTGTTTGTCTGCAATAACTTTCCTAATCTGAGGTCCTACAAAGATACCTTCCTTTATCTTTGCATCGCTAACTTGCGGAAACTTTTCTCGAAGATAAGTGAAAGCTTTGCTCGTTTTATCTAACGCTTTTACAAAATTCTTCATGAGCCCCAACTTTATATGTAACAGTGGTAAAATGAAGGTGTCTTTGTTAACTAATGGCTCGCGTATTACATTTTTATGCCCGAGCTGCATACGATCCCGGATAGGCCACACCTTTCTTGCATAATGTTCCTGTCTGTTGCGGCTGTCCCATTCACATCGGAAGCAACAAAATTTAGTATACCCAGTCTGCATGCCCGTGAGAATTGCAATGACCTTTAGGTCTCCACAAATCCGCCATTGGTAGTCATTGTACTTTATTTTTTCCAAACATTTAGCCATATTGTCATAAGTTTCTTTCATATGAACAGAGTAGGCGACTGGAATTGATGAAAAAAAATTTCTGTTATGCAATAACACGGCTTTTAGACTAGTCTTGGAAGAATCGATGAAAAATCGCCATTCGTTGACTATGTGCTCATGACCGTTTACATCTTTGCAATAGCAAATGTCATCATCCATCTCAAAGTATTGAACAAGTTCTCTGTGTCTATGACGAAATTTAGATATCGGAGTATTGGGCGCTAAAAGATTCCATTCTTTGAGTCGCGAACCGAGTAATTCCGCTTGTCCTTTGGTAAGAGCGAGATCACGTATTAGATCTGAAAGTTCTGAATGGTTAATTAAGTAAACACCATCATTCACCGGTATGTAATCTGAGTCAGAATTAGTTTCTAAAGCAGGTAAACTATCACTTTCTGATGGTTCATTTACGTCCAACGGATATTGTTCTGGTGGTACTTGGATCGGACACGTGATTGGATCATGAGGCACTGGTTTCGAAACCGATTCAATATTTGGATAAACCACAGACTTTCTAGTTTTAAAAGTGAAACCATGGATATTTGTCAAGCAGAAGTAACAATCAGTAGTGTGATTTGTATGTTCACGCCATATTACTGGCACTCCAAAAGGCATCGACTTATGCTTCGGCGATTTTCGTAACCAACCTGCCAATGTATCGAACAAACTGCATTTGGCTTCCAAGATTTATTTGCATCATCAACTTTCGAATCGAAATAAAGTTCTTATGTTGTCTTTAGTAATGGTGTAAAGTTTTTCTGGTCAACAAGATCGGTAAAATATCCGCACACGTAACAGAACAGATCAGCCGAATTTCTACAACTTCTAGAAGCCATATTTTGCTCAGAATTATTTCAAAATACAGTAACTATTTGAAAAATCGCGTAACATATGTCATGCATCTTTTAGCTGTATAAAAAGTAGAATTAAGTTGCTTTTTATTAATTTTTAATAAGTTATATAGTAAAAATGAAACGGGGCAAATAACGGTTTCCCAAAAATATATTTATTCACAAATATCTTAAGAACCCGACGTGATAGAGATAAACGGATTTCAGATTTGAAATCAGCGCAAGAAACTGACCTAAGAACACTTATTCTTATATAAGAAAGAAAAATGTTGTTTGTCAGTGTAATAATTACTAGGAATTATACCCAACATTATTGGATATTGAGATTAATTGTGTGATATAATTACATTATATTTAACAGATATCATAACTATTTATGATATAGTATTATTTAGATACAATATTGTTACAAAATATTGTCTATTAGTTGAACTTAGACATTAAGTTCAGTACTATTGTGATTACTTATATTGAATATTTCTAAGTTGAGTAAGTATAATAATTACTCTGAAGCTACTATTGACTATTTTAATCAGTAATTATCAATAATTACTTACAGATAAAAGTCAAAATGCTTACTATAGACCATTTCGTTAAAATTGGTCGTGAATATGGTTATAAATCTCAAGAACTTCGTCAGTTTGCTGAATCAGAACTGGAAAAATATGAAAGAAAAGAAGAAGAGAAAAAAGCTGCATTAAAGAAAGAGGAAGCAGAACTTGAGATGAAGCAAATTGACAAGGAAAATAGACTGAGAGAGATTGCTCAACGTGAAAGAGAAGAGCAAAGAACAATCGCCAAACAGGAAGAAGAGAATAAATTGAAACGAGAGGAAATTATTTTACAACAAGAAATGGAATTGGCGCGTATTAAATTGGAGACAGCAAGATTACAAGCACAAAGTGCTGATGCAAACCAGAATAATAACGCACAAAATGGATCATCATCCAGCCAACCTAAACACTTCTACAACTTTAAATTACCCATTTTCAACTTGAACGTCGACGACCTTTCATCGTTCCTGGCACGATTTGAACAGACTTGCAAATCTAACCATTTGCCTGAAGAGTCATGGGTACTCAAGTTAAATGAATTCTTGGTTGGAGAACCATTGACAGCTTCTCAAAATGCTGACCCATCAATAGCAAATAACTACGGTGCTATTAAGTCCTTGCTTTTACGAAGGTTTCACCTGGACGAGGAACACTGTAGGTTAAAATTTAAGGGAATTTTACCTGAATCTCCAAAGGATTTTGCAGGATTCATTGCGAACATACGCAATACATTTAATAGATGGGTTGAACTGGCAGAAGTCAACAAATCATACGACAAATTAGTTGATTTACTACTGCGGGATAAGGTATTATCTTCAGTTAGCCAGCCATTTTTTGCATATTTGCAGGAGCGTAAACCAGGTACCATGGACGAGTTAGAAAAAATTTCTTTAAACTACTGTTCGGCACACCCGAATGCAACCATTTCTAACTCCTCATTAAGAGAACCTCTACCTGTGGCGTCTAATATGGCCTACAATCACAATAACAAACAAAGACATCACAGTGTAGACAGAAGCAGGTTCCAAAGAAATCACAATGTTAACTTTCAGAAGGGACATAATAATGATTTCAACAATAAAAATGAGTTCAACAGAGGTAGATCACGAGATAGAAATTATTCACCTCAAACAAACTACCACAATGGTCAACATAACACTCATTATAATCGATCACATACTCCCAATAATAATAATAACTGGAATGGTAATAATCATGGCTCGAGACATCGAGATAATAGTTACTATAGAGGACGACGAGATAATTCTAACAATTATACTCGGAATCGATCTCATTCTCGGGGATCATCTCATTACAACCATAATACAGGGGCGGCAGTTACAAATAATACTACCCCTATAGCTCAGGTCCCACTTGACAATAATACAACACAGTCTTCTGCTGCATGTTTTGCTATTAATTATAATGTGGCAAATAGTTGCCAACAATGCAATCTTATTTTTCAGAAGGCGAAAGAAACAGTGCTTAACTGCGGACATATTATACCACAGGTAGGTCTTGCAGTCAACGATGGAACAGGCCTACTAATTTTTAACAGAGGATTAGTTAATGGATCCGTCGTCTCAGTGTTGAGGGATTCGGGATCCACAACGATTGGTGTACGACAGTCGCTGGTACATCCTAGCTGTGCAACGGGGGAATATGTCCGTTGCATGACTTTTGGTGGAACAATAGAGTTTTACCCCACAGCTATTATTCATGTTAACACTCCTTTTTTCACAGGAAACGTAAAAGTATGCATGCTTCAGAATCCAATTGCAGATCTGATGTTGGGACGCATCCATGGTAGTAAGGATTGTTCCCCACAGGAAATTAATGATTGGGAAAAAAAAAATTTGCATTCTTTTAGCAACGCTAACGCTGTTGTTCATATGGCTACACTTCGTGCCAACAACATAAATACATGTGGCACAGCAGTTTCCAACTTCACTCTCAGTACTATCCTGGAAATTGATGAAGATGATAGATCTATTGGACAACATACTAAGAATATAACTGATCCTAATAAAACTGTTGACGTTGTCAACATTGACAAAAACATTATGAGGAAGAATAATAAGTTAAATAATAATGCTGGACTTAAAAGGAAACATAAAGTTAACACAAATAATTATGATGAAAAAGTTTTTACTTTGCCCAGCAAGGACATGTCTACGACATGTAGGAAACTTAATACCTTTGGTGATGATAGGTATCATCCTCAGTCCAGTCAGGATGATACGACATCCTACAGAAAGACAATGTCGGTGTTGAAAGGGAAGGCTAATTCTTTGACAAAGAATACATATCATCATTGTCCACTATTTCGTGACAATGATACTACATATATTGGGAAAAGTGCGTATTCTCGCACAGTGTTAGTGCGAAATCTGCCGCAGGATACTACCTGGCAGGCACTTAGAAATTTTTTTGATTATACAGCAAACGTTAAGTTTGTTCGCCTTCTACCATCATGCAATGGGCAGAATAGACAGGCGATGGTTACATTTCGTAACAATCGGGACGCTCGTTGGGTAATCGAGCGTGATAATGGTGTTTATTTTCATCACCGTTATCTAAAGTTACAATTAGTAAATGATTCTGCGCCACGCAGATAATGGTGTACGCTCACCCTTTTGTCTTATTTCTTGATGACTCAGCTCTAGTCAGTCATCATTTCTTTTCCTTATTGGTCATTTATTCTTATACGTCTTAGATATCAAGGGACACAAAAAGATATTTCATATTAACATGCTCAAGCAATTTCATACACGTCCTGAACACTTACAGTCAATTTTTCATGAACTAGATGACAACACAGTATCCACTTGTCATTATTCTAACTTATCTGTCATCCAGGAAGAAGAATCTTCTTTTCCTGAGGTACAGTTACCGTTACCTGTACCAGTAGTTCAACCTACTGAATCTTGGCGGGATGTAACCATCTCTTCAACGGTTACACCGCAACAGCGTCTACAGATTGCTAATCTATTACAATCTTATCCAGATGTGTTGACCGACGTCCCGGGTCGCACATCGGCTATCAGTCATGACATTACTCTCAATGATGATACACCTATTCGTGTACATCCCTATTCTGTTCCTTTACATTTCCTTGCTAAAACTACTAAGGAACTTGAACAGATGTTGTCTCTGGGAATCATTGAGACTAGTAATTCGCCATTCTCTTCTCCATTAGTGATTGTCCGGAAGAAGGACAATAACATTAGACTATGTGTTGATTATAGAAAATTAAATGCTAAGACTATAGTTGACAGCGAACCACATCCACTTATCGACGACTTACTGCCACGTCTATCCAACGCAACTATATTTAGTAAGATAGACTTAACTAAAGGTTATTGGCAGATACCACTGACCGAAAAGGCTAAGTACTACACCGCATTTTCCACTCCACAAGGTCTATACCAGTGGAATGTGATGCCTTTTGGGCTTGTTAATGCGCCAGCTACCTTCATTCGCCTGATGCGACAAATTCTATCAGGTAGACCAGACGTTATTACATATATTGACGACATATGCTTGTTTAGTTCGTCGTTTGAGGAACATGTTTCGGGACTTAGATATGTTTTTGACACTCTAAGGAATTATCATCTAACTGCTAAACCTACAAAGGTGCAAATCGCGTGTAATGAGATAACCTTTTTGGGACATATCATTGGATCGGGATATATCCGAACGTTACCTAGTACAGTCTCCAAAATTCTAAACATAGCAGTTCCTCAGACGAAGAAACAGGTCAGGAGTTTGTTAGGACTTGTTCAATATTACAGTAGATTCATACCAAACTTGTCATCCATCACGGCTGTATTGTCTTCATTGTTAAAAAAAGATATGCCGGTGAAGGTGACATGGACTGGTACATGCAATGAAACTTTCAACAAAATTATAAATTTGTTCTCGCATGAACCAATTTTAAGACTTCCCGATGCTTCCAAAAGATTTTTCTTACGAACAGATGCTAGTAACTACGGCATTGGTGCATGCCTGCTCCAGAACCATGATGGCATTCTACATCCCACGTTATACATTTCAAGAAAGCTGAAGCCGGCAGAAACAAATTATTCAACAGTCGACAAGGAACTTTTATCTGTGATCTGGGCAATAACGAAGCTTGAAAAATTCTTGCTCGGTGCTCCCTTCACCATACAGACGGACCAACGTGCTGTAGCATCCTTGCGTCGATCAAATCATACAAGCCAGAAACTTGCCAGATATTCAATCATCCTACAGCCATTCGAGTTCTCCATTGAACACATACCTGGCACTGAAAATATTGTCGCTGATGCGTTATCACGTAATCCTATTGACGACGAATAATCAACATTGACATTCCTTAAACATATCAACTATAAAGGAACTAACCTTGCCTTCAATTTAAACTTTATATACACTATATGCATCACAGAATTGAACTAAAAGACAATCAAGGTATATATACTGACACTCGAACTTCGTCTAACGTCCATACACGAGATATGAATACTCTTTGAACAATCATGGACTAATGTCTGACGACAAACCGAACTGATGTTCCTGTGTATACTTAATTCTTGGATGCTGGGATAAATGACATTTCTTTCCAACGTAAACGTTTGAACATTTTTGCCTAAAAGAATTCATCAGGATCAAGACTACGGATGGATCATCATATCCTATACTAATTAATTAGTTAACTTAACTTCTTAATTGAATTATTATCAATAAAATGAAATGTGAGAAAAAAATGAAATGAAAGAACAAAAAAGAGAACGAAATATAAAAAGAAGAAATTATGAAAAGAGAAAATAAATCTCACACAAGTATTAGATTAATAATTTTTTTTTAATGTACCTATACATTATTTAGTTAGTTAAATTAGATAGTTATTATTCACTAACACTTAACACACACAATTAAGTTAAAACTTATATTCGAATTTCTTTCTATTTCTTCTCACTTATTTTGTCTTTTTCTTCTCTCATAACATCGCGTTACATTAGAACCTTAATAATTTAACTCTTAGTTTAATTAATTAATTTAATTTTAATTAGTCAAATTAATTCCTATATGACATACTAATACGACAGACCTTACTTTAATTTAATTTTATCATTCACTATTAACATTGGACATTTATTTAGTTGATATAATAATATGTATAATATTGATATATAATGTGATTTATGTTAGATGACTATGACAAATAGTTAGTTGACACGACCGCAACACGGTTCTACTCAGAACATCGTCGGCCATATGTCACAATTGTGTTAAATTTTTTTGAAAAATTGTTAAGTCGGATAGATATTGAAAAAAAAATCTATCGATTTTTTTTTCCCCGGTGTACAGGGAATTGTTACGGTATATGATATTAACGCCGTCTGCTAAAGGTTACCAGACGTGCAATTGTAAAGGTTAAGACATTTAATATATTGCGATAGATGTTTCAACTACTGAACGCTTCATACACGATCGATTATGACGTGTATAGCGTTGTTTAGGACACAGTCGGTAACTAAGAAACGCTACCCTTTGTTACTTGACCGCCAAGCTGAATAGCTGCGTTTTTCTAACCTTCCAATGTAATGGCAGGATATAGCCATTTTATGTGCATTTTTGATGGATCAGGGTCAGTCCTAAAACTCTATATGAGAGGGAAATTATTGGAGGTTAGTATTTAACTAGAATCCTCAGAAGGATGAGAATAATCGTCAAATTCATATGAATATATTTCAGACTCGCAGTCTCACTGTCGGCAGGTAGCCATGTCTATCTGCTCGTGCATATAGCTGTGATGTTCTGACGACAATACTGCATTGTATCCTCATAACGGACATTGACACATAACCAGCAGTCTATGCTATTGATTAATTTATGCATTACTTCTATGGACTTATTTTCTACTCCTATTGGAATTGATCATCATGTATGTATCACTGTGAATAAATGTATGGACTCAATGAACCGACTTCTCACGTCAATGGAATTACAAGTTCAATATAATTGCAACTTTCAAATGTTTGCTCACACGTTTTTTCTACCCCACCCCGCATTCGCGTAAAGCAACACCAATTGACACGATGAAAATCTTGAATGAAACCATATAAGAACTCAACTAACATGGCCAGAATTTATAACCACTTTATTGACATTATATGGAACATTGTTGTCAAATTGAATGTTCCAGAACAACAGAGAAGATCGCCTTCAACATACTGGCATGATGGAATGCCGGCATGCGTTCTCACAAGATTAATCAAGTATTACCCTAGACAAGATTTATCAAAAGAAAGAACATTCGATGCCCCATAACACCTCTGTTGTCTGGCGCATTACCCAGTCTATGACTGTTAAAAATAGAGTGGTTGATAAGGGGCTTCTCTGTCATACTCCTGTCTTCACCTCAAAGGTTAGGTTGCTTTGCCCTATGCTACATGTAAAGTTGGCTTAGAGGCTTTTTATGATTGACACTATGCAGCTTGGAATTCCTTAAGCCCTCAGTTTTTTCCATAAACTGTCATTATGCATACTGTCAAAAGCCTTTTCAAAATCAACGAAATTAATGTACAGCTGTCCTTGCCATTCTGAGCACTGCTCTATAATGTTCCTGAGGGTAAATATATGATCTACACATCTTCTGTTCTTTCTAAATCCTGCTTGTTCTTTCCTCAGTTTGTGGTCTACTGCTTTTAAAATTATCTGTATAATTATCCTGCCTAGTATTTTTCTGGGATTTGAGAGAAGAGTGATTCCTCTCCAATTATTGCAGTCTGCAAGATCTCCCTTCTTGGGCAATTTGACAATTATTCCTTTGTTCCACTCTGATGGTGTTGTCCCCGTTTTCCACACTTGTGCAAATATTTGTTTAAATAGTTCTGCAGCTAGCTCAGGGTCTGTCTTAAATAGCTCTGCATTTAAGTTATCATGGCCAGGAGCCTTTCCATTCTTTAACCCTTTGATTGCTGTGATGATTTCTTCTTTTTGTGGTTTGTCTGTATTAACATCTAGATCATTTTCAGCCTCAGGAACATTCAATTGTGGTTCCTTGTTCAGAGTTTCTCTGAAATGCTCTGCCCATCTTGTTTCCTGTCCCTCTGCTGCCGTGATGAGATTTCCTTGCTTATCTTTTACTAATTAGACTTACCATAATATTCTTTTCTCAAACCGGGACAATTTCGAGAGTTTGCTTGAAACAGAAAGTGAGCACCTTCTATGCAATTTTAGAAAGAGCGAAGTATATTCAGCTAAGTACTTATGATTCAAAAAGGCTAAGTAATGGAGTGGTTAACAAACAACAATTATGTAGTAATAATTTTTAATTACTCTTAACTGAACATAACTTATTATTAAAAAGTTATTAATATTTATCATTAGCGTGAACTTTCTTTAAAAATTCTTTGTTATTTTTAATCATGATGAAAAATTCACTACAATTTAGTTCACAATTAACTTTGCAGCACAATAAAGCTTTTAGAATTGATTTAGCCATTCTACCTCTTTCTTCAGACCATATGTTATTCATTATTGAGAATATCCTTTCAACAGGTGCAGATGTGCCTGGAAGGCTGATAATGTATTCTATAATTTGGACAAGATTGGGCAATGAAATGTTCTTTTCTTTGAAATGACTGAATAGTTGTGTCCATTTTTCTTCGCAACTTGTATTTTTCTAAATGCCATAGTTTGCAGACCAAAAACCTTTTGCAATCACCACTTCATCAAACAGTTCATCCAAGTTTATTGTACTATTTGCAAGAGTTTCATTAATTTTTTCACCTGAAGCTTCAATTTCAGACCATGTTAATTCATTGTTGTTTATCCAAATAAAAGATTCTGCTCCACCAAAACTGTTTTCCCATAGCTCAATGTAAGAAAGACATTTGTCATAAAATTTTGTAAACTCTTGTAGGATTGTATTAATATTAATACTTCCATTATTTTCCAGTATTCTAAAAAGCTTTTTTGCTTCTTGAGGTGTAAATTTATTATCACTCCTTTCCTCAAGATTTTTTTTCAATTTTCTAAGTTTACTGACAATATCAGTTGCACTTGCTTTTGTACTTTCCATAATCATGGTAGATTTGTTAAACAATGTGAGTTGCCCTTGCAAAAACCACAAATACATTTCACCACAATCATTATCAAAGAACTGTTTTATCAACACTGGACAGTGTTCTTGTGAAATAAAATATGATTTCAGTCCCTCATAGATTTCAAGTATTTTGTCAATAGCTGGAAATAGTGAAAGCAAATGGGTGTTGCCATGTTGAAGAACCTTTTTATACTCAACATCTACAAACTCACAGAACTCTTTTAGTTGAGTTACTCGAACCGTATAAATGTGGAAATATTTATAAATTTTGACCACTAAAGCTTCTATTTCAATAGGTAGAAAATCAACTGCAGTTTGAAGACAGTTATGAACGATGTGAGCACTGCAACCAATGCCCACAATATTTCTTCCTAGTTCCTTCTTCACTCGACTGTAAATATTGTTTTCTCCTCTCCGTTTTATATCTCCAAAATTGGTATTGCAGTTATCTCCCCAAAATCCAATAATTTTTTTTTTATATTATGGTTTTTTATAACTGACATTAAATAGTTTGTCAATATTTCTGCAGTTTCACTGGGAACTGATTGAAAGTCTAAAAGTTTAATTTTTACTCCACAATCTGGTACAAAATACAGCACAACACATGGCACAGTTTTAATTTCTTTCCTGTTGGAAGCATCAATTTATATTGTCACAAAATTTGATTTGTTTAAATCTTCACAAAGTTGCTGAAACAACAGTGGCTCAATCACATTAACAATGACAGCTTCACATTTTGTTCTGGCTAGTCTAAACTTTGTTTCAAAAAACTTTGATAACATTTAGATGAACAATCAGCAGACTTGAAGCTGAGATTGTGAATAGCAACATGAAATGCAAAAGTTGCTTCTTTAGCAGCTGTTAAAAATTCTTTGTCACATGGATCGGATGTTTTAAAGTATGACAATATTTTTAAGGAAGTTCCTGCCGCTGCTAGACTAGCCTTATGTCTCGCACATTTCAAGTGATTTTTAATGTCCGAACGCCCCCCCCCCATGAGCCACCAAAAATTCTGAAGAACACTGTTCACATTTCACTTTGTCAATATGAAAACAAACTTTTTTCAAAAACGGATAATCCTTTCTTAATTCATCCGTAAATACACAGTTTCTTTTTGGCATTTTGGGGGTTAAATTAATTTAATGTACAGTACAAAATAATCGCAAGGAACCTGCCGAAAACAAACACCGACTAGGGTAAATTACCTACGCAATCTGACAGAACTCAAGATTGCGCATGCATGGCAGCTGCGCAACTGATTTGTGACGCTGCATACTAGGCCAGTGCTAAAGTTGGGTTTTTGTGTTGCCTAATTGCCATTTTCCGAGGCTGCGCTTTTTGACTTTGTGTATATTCGGCACTTTTTAATTTTTTCCAAATAACCAGGACAAAATGACAAACTGACCGGGATGCCGGGACCATACCTTCAAACTGTAACATATCATAAGCCTATTACTAGATACCACAAAGTGCCCGCTTCTAGGTGTTGAAAACGCACGAAAGTTGAGAAAACTGAGGAAAATTCGTCAAGTTTAAGTTGTCACTGTCCCTTTGCTATTAAGCAAATTGTAATAAAATTTATATCACGATACTCATTATCCTCTTCTCTTTTGAAATGTATTAATTCCCGAATAATAAAAGTTATTGAAGTATTTTTTTACTAATAAAAACTAACAGCAACGTTACGCGTAGTTGGCCCGGGCGCGCGGCCAACTCTTGGCTTTTTTGCCTCACCCCGCTTCATTCAAACGGGTTTCGCTTGACCAGCAAATGTCTGATTTGCATACGGTTTTCACCATTAGGATGGCCAGAGGAATAGCTTTAATTTCGTATAATGCAAGCTGTAGAAAACAAAGTGGAATACGTAGATTTCTCAAAGTGAAGTTGAAATTTTACAAGATTTGACATTTTAAGTGGTGTTATAATTCCTTGCATGGTATGAGAAGATTTGGGAGCCATTTTTATTTATTCCTGTAAAATATCACAGACTTCTGATGTTTGCTGGTGAAGCAATTTGACTTTAAGTAACGCTCTCTCAGTCAAGAATTTTAGCGAAAAATGCAGAGCGAGGCTGTTACATCGACTGGGATAACTCCTGATGTCGATCAAAATCGGTATGCCACTTATGTTGGTTCATGTTCAAACTTCATCACATCTTCTGATTTGAAGATGACTATACGTAAGTATATCACTTATTAACAATGTTTTGAACTTTAAATGTAAACTTTACAATAGTTTTAATATTATTTAGCAATTTAACACGATCACATAGTTGTTGTAACAGCGTGGAACGAATGTGTTATCACCACTTCAGACATTCACGCATCAATCTAATTATTTCACGAGCTTGAAAAGCTAAGAAAGTTACCAATCTGAATAAAAAATGCATGTTTTGATTAATGTGTAATTGAATGAAGGTTTATTTTGCAACATAATAGGGTAAATTATGATCTTAAACGCGAAGGATATCGCAAGGCCAAAGCCAATTGAGTCAAGGCTAGGGGACCGAAAAATGCCATAATTAAAAAAGCTGATGCTGTACTGAAATGTCCGGACTCGCAGCCAATAGTTGATAGTCTCAAAATTCCCCGAAAAGAAGATATATACATATATTTATTTTTATTTAAGAAGGAAAAATATCCCGTTCAACCTCTGATGGGTTATAATTAGGATACATATTGTTTTCAATTCCAAATAATATGAAAAACTGCCAATATGAGTGATAATGTTGTTATTTTATTCCCGTTAATGATGTCCACCAAAAGATAATTATAAGTGGATGGAAGCAGACATCATCATCATCAGTTGATAAACTCTTAATACAAGACCCTTGCCCTGAGCAAGAGTTGATAAAGTCCTCTGGTGTTCTGATTACTGAAGCTCGCTCGAACATCACCAGAGTTAAATACTGTGTTGTTGTGTTGCTCGTGGTTCGAGTATGGAATGTCAACTTGACCTACGCAGTGGTGTGTAGACATAGATGGAGTGTATAATGTGCGAATGATAGGAAGGGTTCGTGGTGTTGACAAATGTTCTTTTCTTACACTCATGTATGGCTGGAAGTCATCGACACCAACGACTGTGTACCTTTACTAAAGTTTAATTGGACGTACACACTCGACAGCACAGATAGTGACAAATCACAGGTTGGCATAATACATCATGGTACAGTGGATAACTGGTCTTGCAATGTTATGTTACATGGGCACTCATGTAGAATAATATTATAATGGACTGTCAGTAGCCAAGCACTCAGTATCGCCCATACATATATATCATCTGACTTCACTGACTGAGCACGTCAGCTTATAAACAATATTTCAGATGGCTTCTAAACCTAATCTCGTTTAGCGACGATTCTCCAACATAATGTTCAGCACATATTTTTCCATATAATAATATTGAACCGCTAATAACGGGTTCTCATGTGTAGCAGTGATCTCTGGACTAATCAAGCGATAATACGGGCATCCCTTTTCTCTTCTTGAAAGTCACTACATGTTTGGTTCCAAGATGGCTTCACTCGTGAGCTGTCACTCACGTTTGGATACAGATAATGAATCTGTCCTAAAGTTAGTCATTCATAAAACATTTCATTGCTCTGTAGATTTGATCATGAACAATTGACTGCAATCTACAGGATATAGTGCTGCTAGGAATCGAAGTCGTTTTCATCGAGTCAAATATATTCTCTTAGACATTCAAATCGTACCTATCGAAAATGGTGGCTTCGTACGAGAGTTCATAAGAGTGTCTATTATTACCTTGGTATCAGAAATATGATTCTGCCATTCCTTGGCAATACGAATAAACACTTTTGTAAAGCACACACGATAGGTCTAGACGACTATCACTTTCCCCACAAATACTGAGATCACTTTTTCCCCGGCGACAAGCCGACATAGAAAACACAGTCCCTATCGGGACGAAGCCAAATCACACCACACTCTAACGACACATCCGCCGAATAGCCTTTGACCTCTCTAGAGACAACAGAACATATAGTTCGACTTAGATATGTAAAGATATACAGATATAAGACAGACTCGTCCTACTCAGACAAACAATACACATAAATTCAGGCCATAGATATTCTGAAACAAGAACAATCTATTATTACCCAAACAACGAATAAATCGCAGTAAAATGGATTCATCCGCGGAGTTTGATCGAAAGAGCCGACACAACTTTCAAGGGAAGTAACTCAATAATGACTTTCCCTTAAGCACTATTTTGTTTACAAAATATTTGCGAACATAACAAGTATACCAATGTATAATATTGTAAGATATCAAAGACTGCACGTAACAGTCTTACCACACCTCCCGGGAAAAAAAAAATGGAACTTTTTTTTTTTTTGAAATACATCTAGGAGCAACGTACAATAGGCTCACAACGCATGAATAATGCGCAGATGAAAATATCAGGAATACCTATAACGCCTAATATGAGGCTAAGTCGACTTATGGAGCGACTGGTGAGAATGTGTCTCATAAACTGAGAGAAATTATTTCTCTACAAGTATATTTTTCCAGGAAGGTGTCATCAAAGTATAATACAATTCTGGCAATTACACAATGCCTAAAAAATTCATATCATCATTTCGTATTAGATATCTTAAATTTATGATTTATGAAGAAAAAATCATCAAAGCACAGCGGTGAATAAACATCAATGAACCGCTATGTAGTGATACAATCATTATATTATTAAATTACAAATGTGTATCTATCATGATATAGAAAAGGAACTACTATAGAACTAGACATATCAAGAAGTCTAAGCCCTAATAGTTATGTGGAATCATGTGGGCATCTTGACAGAATGTCTGCCATCACATTATCTGATCCACGAATAGCTCGCACAGAGAAATGAAAAGGTTGAAGAGCAATTGCATATCGAGTAGACCTCGAGCTCTTCAAATTCTTACTCTGTATAGCAGTAAGAGCTTTTTGGTCGGTTTCTACTATGAAATGTGCGCCTAGAAGGAATCTCTGTAGTTTGAGGATCGACCAAACCATAGCTAATAGCTCACGGTCTAAAACCGAATAATTCCTTTCTGCCGCATTAAGTTTTCTGGAAATATACATTACAGGATGCAGAGTTCCAGAGTACTCTTGCATTAGTGCCGCTCCAATCCCAGTGGATGAAGCGTCACTACGAAGAACGAATGTCTTATCTTTAGTGGGTAGCACTAAAATAGGTGGTGTTGAAAACAGTGTTTTAATCTTATCCAGAGAGCATTGGCATTCCTGAGACCAGTGGACCACATTAGGCGAACCTTTCTTTAGAAGTGTTGAGAGAGGTGCCATGATAGAGGATAGATTCTGAATGAATCTGCCATAAAATTGAATAAGACCTAACAGACTTCTCACCTGTTTTTTAGTCTTAGGGATTGAGATGTTAAGTATCTTACTAGTATTATGGTCCTCTGTCTTTAGGAAACCATGACCAACTCGGTGGCCTAGGAAAGAAATTTCGCTAAAACCAATATAGGCTTTAGAGGGTTTCGCTGTCAGGTTGTGCTCACGCAAAGTAGACAGCAATTCATCTAACCCTGAATAGTGATCTTCCCAAGTATCGCTGAAAAGACAGATGTCGTCTAGATATGCAATGACATCTGACCGATAAGATAGGATTCGGCGCATCATGCGTACGAATGTAGCTGGTGCGTTCATAAGACCGAAAGGCATAAAATTCCATTGGAACAAACCTCTAGGTGTTGAAAAAGCCGTGAGAGGTTTGGCGCGTTCAGATAAAGGAACTTGCCAATATCCTTTAGACAAATCAAGTTTAGTGAAAAAATGAGATTTGGAGAGTCGAGTAAGTAGCTCTTCCAGTAAAGGCATAGGTTCGGCATCGAACTTCGTTACTTGATTCAATTTTCGATAGTCAACGCAAAGACGTATGTTATTGTCTTTTTTACGCACAATAACCATCGGCGAAGAATATGCAGAGGTGGATGGTTCGATTATTTTCAAATCTATCATCTCATCCAACTCTTTCTCGACCTGTGCTTGAAAATGTATAGGTATAGGATAAGGTCTAACCCTAATAGGAGTATGGTCAGTTAGAACAATGTCATGTTCAATGACATTCGTTTGTCCAGGGATGTCAGTGAGTACATCCTGAAATGTTTGCAACATAGTTGAAACTTGTCGCTGTTCTCCTAGAGACAAATCAGGAGAGACAGTAACGTTCTTCCATGATTCACTAGAATGAAGTGGGATCATTGGAAGAGGAAGATTTACATCTGAAAAACTTGTTTCCTCATCCTGTATCACGGACAGTGATGAGTAATGACCATGTTGTACTGGAGAATTGTCCGTTGCTTGGAAAATGGGTTGCAAATAATCCGGACGTTCATGGAATTCAGTAAGCATATTGATGTGGAAGGTTTTATGCTTCCCATCAATATCGACAATATAGTCGACATCGGAAATTTTCGATATTATATCGTACGGACCTTTCCAAGAAATAAGTAATCTGTTTTCCCTACAAGGTAGTAATACAAATGCTTTGTCACCAGGACAAAGTTGTCGTAAGCATCTCTTCTTATTGGCAAATTGCCTTGCCTTCTGTTTCGCAAATTCAGAAGAAGAAGTTGCTAATTTGCATGCTTCGATAATCTTTTGTCTCAACGCGATGACATATTCGTAGGATGACTTTGTGTCATCGTCAATATTGTCAGATGTTATGAGATCGTGAAGCAACGACATAGGGCCACGCGGACGCGCGCCAAAGACGAGTTCAAAGGGAGAAAATCCCGTATGTTCATTGGGTACCTCTCTGTAAGCGAAGAGGGCCGCAGGTAAAACTCTGTCCCAGTCTTGAGGATGATCCTCAGTTATCTTCCCCAGTAAGTTTTTAAGTGTTCTATTAAGGCGTTCGACCATACCATTAGACATTGGATGGTAGATACTACTTAAAGATCTATCTATCTGCAGAGTAGACATTACTTGAGACATGGTATCTGATATTAGTTGGGTGCCATGGTCTGACAATATCTCTCCGGGGAACCCCAGACGAGAAAATATAAGCCAAAGAGCATCTGCAATATCAGCAGTAGTAATGCTCTTCAGAGGAATAGCCTCTGGCCAACGTGTGCACATATCAACACACGTCAAGATAAACTGATGTCCTCTGGCAGACTTGATCTTAAATGGACCAATAATGTCTATGGCCATTTTTTGGAACGGCCGAATAGGAATGTCCGCCGCCTGAATGGGTGCAGCATGCCGTGGACCTTTGGATTTAACTTCCTGACATACTTTACAAGATCGACAATAAATCCGTATGTCCTTGTTTACCAATGGCCAAAAGAAAGCCGCAAGGACTCTTGACTTAGTACGGGAAAAACCCATGTGTCCAGCACACTGAGAGTCGTGAGCGTGCTGCAAAATTTTAACTCTCAAATTCTTGGGAACCAGGATTTGAGAATGACTTGACGTAATGGAGTCTTGAACCATACGTACAAGTACGCCATTCTTCTTTGTAATCCACGATTTACGACTTGTGTCTTTATTCGGATCACCTTTAGTTGCAAGAATGAAGAATTTCTTCAGAGTGGGATCATCTTCTTGCTGTTTTATAAACGAGTCACGAGAAATTACCAAGGGATTATCTTGGTTATGCACTTCATTATCTTCAGTAGATGAAGTTTGAGGCATATTAAGAGCCTGAGCTCTAGTGACTACAGCGTTAGCAATCTGCATGTTTTGCCTTTCCCACGTGGAAATTTGTTGCGGAGTGCATTCTTTGACTCCATGAATGCGACCGATGATGAGGTCAGCGATCGGATTCGGAAGAAGACATGCGTGTACATCTCCTGTAAAGAAAGGAGTAGCAATCCTAATGATAGCAGTAGAGTATTTCTCTAATGTGCCGCCAAATGTTACACATTTGACTACTTGTCCAGTGGTACGGGAAGGATCTACGAGTGACTGCCTAACACCAATTGTGGTGCATCCAGAATCAAATAGCACAGAGACTGGATTGTTATTCACTAAACCCTTATGTAAGACAAGAGAACCTCTTCCATCATGCGCGACTGATGCCGGAAGAGCAGGAAGAGGATGGCCACAGCTTAAAGTAGACACTGTGGTTGGCTCAAATAACGTTTTGCATTGGGGGCACTGAGATGCTCTCCCAAAATCAAAAGCGGCACATGCCATATTACTAGCATCATTATTATCTTTACTCTGTTTATAGGCTTCATGGGACTCTTGTTGTGCAGAGTTTGCCTGAAAATGTGGTTTATGTCTTTTGTTTTGAGATCTACCTCGGTTATTATCACCTCTGTAGTTATTGTTACCTCTATTGTAACCCCTATTTGGGTTTGAGTCATAGTTCCCTTGGTTACCATTATCATATTCATTATAATGAGTATCTCTGTAATTATGATCTTGTTGACTCCAAGACGGATAACCCTGATAGTTTCTATAATTACTTCCTCTACGGAAATTCCTATAATTATGACCACCCCTGTGTCGAGAGCTATCAGCTCGTCTCCAGTTCTTTGAAGAAGAACCCTGAAATGATTGGTTACCTTGGTTTTGATAACTATTATGGTTACCTTTTTTATCAAATCTGTTTTGAGGTCCCTGAAATCTGTGTGAATAATTGGGATTGTATGGTGTTGCTGAAGCAACTGGCATACTCTCCTTAATCTTAGTGTTGCCAAAAGTCACGTCGGGGTGTGCAGTGACATATTGGGAACAATATTCTTCCATTTCTTTTAGAGATTTGGGTTTACGCTCATGTATAAATTCAAGGAAAGGTTTGTTCACACATGACATAATCTTATCTCTGAGCAACAAATCCATAAGTCCTTCATACGTTTTTTCTGTTTTGGAAAGCTCAATCCAACGATCAACTGTGAGACGTGCCTTTGCAGTGAATTCTGAGAATTCTACACCCGTCTCAGGTACCATCGTTTTAAATAAAAGGCGATAGCCTTCCTCACTTAGCTGATATTTTTTTATCAAAGCCGCCCTAATGACATCATAATTATCCTTATCTGCTTCTCCTACAAGGCATAATCTAGTCAAAGATTCACCTTTCAAGTTTTCTGATAATTGATTAGCGTATTGTGATTTATCCACATTATGTGTACGACAAGAACGTTCAAATCTATCCAGCCAGAATGTAATATCGTCACTGGACTGATTGAACGGTGGAACCTTAACCTTGTAAGTAGAAGGTTTACCATTACCACTAGATGCCTGATTAACATTACTCATACTTGTCAATCTCAATTTCTCTAACTCAAATTCATGTTCTCTTATTGCTTTTTTCTCTTCAGCATCTAATCTTTTTTGTTCAGCCTCCCTGTCTAATCTTTTTTGTTCAGCTTCCCTGTCTAATCTTTTTTGTTCAGCTTCACTGTCTAATCTTTTTTGTTCAGCAGCAGCTTCTCTTTCTAATTTTTTTTGTTCAGCTGCAGCTTCTCTTTCTAATTTTTTTTGTTCAGCTTCAAATCTCCTTTCCTCCACCTGCATCTGCAATTTCTTTTGTTCAGCAGCAGCCTCAGCTTCTCTTTCTAATCTTTTCTCTTCAGCCATAGTTTTTTTTTCTTCTGCAGCTAATGCTTTGTCATATTGAGCAACAGCCCATTGTTCTAATTGTTGACCAGTCTTATCAAGGGCTTTCCCTTGTGTAATGAAGTATTCTAATGTAGACATGATGTCTAACAATAATACTAATCACCTGAATCAATAATAATACCACAAGTTCTCAATGACTTGATTAATCAGTATACTATCCCAATATCTGTGGGTCACAAGCCTTTAATAAGGTCTTGTATAATAGTAATAATAATCAGGTACTGGTTTATACCATAATCCAAGTGCAGTGCACAGGCAATTGTGTCTTATGAAATATACCTATATAAAACATATGTCAACCAACAGAATACATAAAGTACAAATAGGACTGACAATACAAGAACGTTTGCAGAAATCAAAATAAATCAAATAGGGAAATCAATGAAAATAATCACTGAATCTGCAAAGAATAACAACACAAATGACGTCACAATATATGAATATAAATTGTGAATAGAACTGAAAGATAGAAAAGGTTAGACCAACAAATTACAAACAAATCAAAACAAAACTAAAGAACAAAGAAATATTACAAAAATAACAATAATTACAGACTTCACAGCTAACACAAAAGCAACAGTTGTCGCAGCAAATTTTCAATCAAGAAAATTGCACCTATAGAAAACGCCCACAACGGACCCTCTATGACGTGGGATATTCTGTTGTGAGGACGCCGCCCAACCTTAAACACAACCCGCTGACATAGAAACTAACATACTATACAAACAAATAACATGTAAACATAAATATATATAAATTATGTGTATGATAGTATGTGTTGCAAAATAGGCTCAGTTTTACAGTAATGGCAAAGTTATTTTTATGAAAATAAACAAACTGCCACTTTATTCAATTAAACATTCTGGCCTTAAATATTAAAGTTCATATATGGAAAACAAGAAGATCCATCGATGAAAATAGGACTTCTTAGTTCACTAATACTGTCTTCCTGTTAATATTGACAAGAATTGATCCAACTGTTCTGTGAAACTCTGTAATGTCTAATGTAAAAAATGTCAACAACGCTGACCTACATACTGCATTCACTTGACAGGTCACGTGACGAAGTGTTGACAAAGAGCAAACCAATACTGCAAGTGTGTCGTATCAGCCACAGGAAACGGTCTGGTATCGGTAATCTGTTGACTTCTGAACTTCTGCGAGGTCAAACCCAGAAAGCTGGTCCACCAGTTGATAATGTTGTTATTTTATTCCCGTTAATGATGTCCACCAAAAGATAATTATAAGTGGATGGAAGCAGACATCATCATCATCAGTTGATAAAATACAAGTTGCTGAGCAAGAGTTGATCTCTGGTGTTCATTGAAGCTCGAACATCACCAGAGTTAAATACTGTGTTGTTGTGTTGCTCGTGTAGAGTATGGAATGTCAACTTGACCTACGCAGTGGTGTGTAGACATGGATGGAGTGTATAATGTGCGAATGATGATAAGGGTTCGTGTTGTTGACAAATGTTCTCTTCTCACACTCATGTATGACCGGAAGTCATCGACACCAACGACTGTGTACCTTTCTAAAGTTTAATTGGACGTACACACTCGACAGCACAGATAGTGACAAATCACAGGTTGGCATAATACATCATAGTACAGTGGATAAATGGTCTTGCAATGTTATGTTACATGGGCACTCATGTAGATTAATATTATAATGGACTGTCAGTAGCCAAGCCCTCAATATCGCCCATACATATATATCATCTGACTTCACTGACTGAGCACGTCAGCTTATAAACAATATTTCAGATGGCTTCTAAACCTAATCTCGTTTAGCGACGATTCTCCAACATAATGTTCAGCACATATTTTTCCATATAATAATATTGAACCGCTAATAACGGGTTCTCATGTGTAGCAGTGATCTCTGGACTAATCAAGCGATAATACGGGCATCCCTTTTCTCTTCTTGAAAGTCACTACATGTTTGGTTCCAAGATGGCTTCACTCGTGAGCTGTCACTCACGTTTGGATACAGATAATGAATCTGTCCTAAAGTTAGTCATTCATAAAACATTTCATTGCTCTGTAGATTTGATCATGAACAATTGACTGCAATCTACAGGATATAGTGCTGCTAGGAATCGAAGTCGTTTTCATCGAGTCAAATATATTCTCTTAGACATTCAAATCGTACCTATCGAAAATGGTGGCTTCGTACGAGAGTTCATAAGAGTGTCTATTATTACCTTGGTATCAGAAATATGAAATGCCATTCCTTGGCAATACGAATAAACACTGGGGTAAAGCATACACGATAGGTCTAGACGACTATCACTTTCCCCACCAATACTGAGATCACTTTTTCCCGGCGACAAGCCGACATAGAAAACACAGTCCCTATCGGGACGAAGCCAAATCACACCACACTCTAGCGACACATCCGCCGAATAGCCTTTGACCTCTCTAGAGACAACAGAACATATAGTTCGACTTAGATATGTAAAGATATACAGATATAAGACAGACTCGTCCTACTCAGACAAACAATACACATAAATTCAGGCCATAGATATTCTGAAGCAAGAACAATCTATTATTACCCAAACAACGAATAAATCGCAGTAAAATGGATTCATCCGCGGAGTTTGATCGAAAGAGCCGACACAACTTTCAAGGGAAGTAACTCAATAATGACTTTCCCTTAAGCACTATTTTGTTTACAAAATATTTGCGAACATAACAAGTATACCAATGTATAATATTGTAAGATATCAAAGACTGCACGTAACAATGAGTGTAAAAACTTGTTCTTTCTTTCCACTCTGTAAAGTGTCAGTCTGTAAAGAAGTGTGGTGTGTTGTTGAGATCAGGCATGCTCCAGTCTACCCAGCGGTAAATGGGTAACTCACCCTAGTCCTGAGTTAGGGAAGGCAAAGGCGGCTGTCAACAGTAGTTTCCCTCTAAGGCTCCAGGGGAAGCAGGCCCTAAACTTGGTCACTTCAACCGACGCAGGATGGTGTATGTATGGAGTAGAAGTGTAGAGTGTGATTAACGCGAATGGTGTACTGTTCGTGTTCTGACCAATCTAATCACTCATACACTTGTGTCTACAAGGCACCAATGCAGACTGCTGGAATCTTTGTTTACACAATTTATTCAGACGTACACACTGGGACATAACGAGTACATCATGGTATGTTGACATATCAATTTGTAGGCATACATAGCAGATCTGAAGTCATGACACATTCAGAAATAATGGGCAGTACATCAAAAGTTCAATGTCATGATACATTATGGCCGCATCCCCTATCTGACTAAACGCGTCAGTGAAGGCGGATCGGTAAATAACTAAAGTTACTTGACGTCCATAGTTTGTAGCATATATTATGAAACCACGAAAGAGGGGGTTTCTAGCAAGATTGAGATCTCCCTGTCACTGTCCGATAATAGGATAAATAATCTGTTCTCTTGGCAGTGATCAAAACATATGATGACAGAAATCTAACATGGCCGCCTCCCTGAGTTGTCGTTCACTCATTCATAGGAAGGAGAATGTAAGCCAGAGTTAATTTATAATGGGTATATAAATGATTTCATAAATGTTTCCATACAGCTCTACGGTGATCAGGTTAATTCACGTAGCCATAACCGCTGTAGGAAAGCCTGTCATCTTCGTCGATACAAAACACGACCCTAGCGATACGAAGCACAATGTTCCATCTAGGTCGAATCGACATGAGATCATCAAAATAGGGTCTGGCAATACATGGAGTCCGAATTATACATTGTACCGTACCTTAGGAGAGTCTCTAACATAAACTATAGTAGAGATACCATCTCCTGTAGAAGAAAACCACTTCGGGAAGCATATTTCCTTAAGAATCTACCAGCCCTTTGAAAAATGCGTACCCGCCATTATCACGGTACATCGGAACTCATCACGACTTGTCAAGGCAACTCATACTTCCGCTAGACCGGAATAACAAGAATCTAGTCCTGCCTACCCATCCAAAATATACAATATAGGACTGATTCTACTTGTACTAATAATATGTAATACATATGAATTCAGGCCATAAACATAATAAGCAAATTAATCTATTTTCTGGCCCTAAAAAATAAGTACAAACATAAGAGCAATATCCATGCGCCGGATCAATATCAAGAACGATTACTCCTATAATCAAAAGTGTGACTCAAACATGGATTATCTCGCTTTTACCATAGACAGCATTTTCATACACAAATGAATGAATGTCTATATTTTTCCCAAATTAAATAGCCATTCGATTTTTGTAATATGTGCGTCAAAATATGCACGCAACAGATTACCACACCCCTCGGGAAAAAAAAATGGTACATTTTTGTTTTTGAAATACATCTAGGAGCAACATACAATAGGCTCACAACGCACCAATAACAATGCGCAGATGATAAGCATAAGTCTTATGACCTTAGAGAAAGTACTTCTCTAAGTATAAATATTTCCAGAGAGGTGTCACCAACGCATACTACAATATTAGCAATGACACAATTTCCACATTAGTTTATACATAAATTTCATCTAAGATATCTTAACATCATGATCATCAAAGACGAAAAACATTGAAAGATCAGCGGTGAATAAATATCAATGAACCGCTAAGTAGTGTTACAATCAATATATGATATATTACATATGTGTACACATTTCAACATAGAAACAACTGTATCAAAGTTGTATAACAGTTATGAATCATGTGGGCATCTAGACAAAATATCTGCCATCACATTTTCTGACCCACGGATAGCTCGCACCGAAAAATGAAATGGCTGTAGAGCAATCGCGTATCGCGTTGATCTCGCGCTCTTCAGATTTTTACTCTGAATAGCCGTAAGAGCTTTCTGGTCAGTTTCCACAATGAAATGCGCGCCCAGAAGAAATCTTTGCAGTTTAAGGATTGACCAAACCATAGCCAATAATTCACGGTCTAGGACCGAGTAATTCTTCTCTGCGGCATTTAATTTCCGAGAAATATACATCACAGGATGCAGAGTTCCAGAGTACTCTTGCATTAGTGCAGCTCCAATCCCGGTGGATGAAGCGTCACTACGAAGAATAAATGTCTTATCCTTAGAAGGCAATACTAGGATAGGTGAAGTAGAAAACATAGTTTTAACCTTATCCAAAGAGGATTGACATTCTTGAGTCCAATGGACTACATTAGGAGACCCTTTCTTTAGCAAGGAAGAAAGAGGTGACATAATGGAGGACAGATTCGGAATGAATCGTCCATAAAATTGTATTAGACCTAAGAGACTTCGTACTTGCTTTTTAGTCTTAGGAATAGAAATGTTGAGTATCTTACTTGTATTATGGTCTTCTGTTTTTAGGAACCCATGACCAACACGGTGTCCTAAGAAAGATATTTCGCTAAAACCAATACATGCTTTCGATGGTTTCGCTGTCAGGTTATGCTCGCGTAAGATAGACAATAGTTCATTTATACCATTATAGTGATCGTTCCAAGTATCACTGAAAAGACAGATGTCATCAAGATACGCAATGACATCTGAGCGATGAGATAGGATTCGACGCATCATGCGTACAAATGTTGCAGGGGCGTTCATAAGACCGAAAGGCATGAAATTCCATTGGAATAGACCCCTAGGCGTCGAAAAAGCAGTAAACGGTTTGGCGTGTTCGGATAGTGGAGCTTGCCAATATCCCTTAGACAAATCGAGTTTAGTAAAGAAGTGAGAATTCGATAGTCTCGTAAGTAGCTCTTCTAGTAAAGGCATAGGTTCAGCATCAAATTTAGTCACTTGATTCAATTTGCGATAATCCACGCAAAGACGTATGTTATTGTCTTTTTTTCGTACTATAACCATCGGCGAAGAATATGCTGATGTGGATGGTTCAATAATTTTTAACTCTATCATCTCATCTAACTCTTTCTCTACCTGTGCTTGAAAATGTATCGGGATAGGATACGGTCTGACTCTTATAGGACTATGGTCAGTAAGAATAATGTCATGTTGAATGACATCAGTTTGACCAGGAATGTCAGTAAGGACATCCTGAAATTGTTCTAACATAGTAGAAACTTGTTTCTGCTCTCCTGGAGATAATTCTGGAGAAATTGCAACATCTTTCCATGATTCATTAGAGTGAAGAGGAATCATTGGAAAAGGTAAATTTACATCCGAGAAACTCGTTTCCTCATCCTGTATTACTGACAGAGATGAGTACTGTCCATGTTGGACTGGAAAATCGTCCGTTGCCTGGAAAACAGGTTGTAAATAATCAGGACGTTCATGGAATTCCGTGAGCATGTTGATGTGGAAGGTTTTACGCTTCCCGTCAATATCGACGATATAGTCAACATCGGAAACTTTTGATATTATATCGTACGGACCTTTCCAAGAAATGAGAAGTCTATTTTCCCTACAAGGTAGCAAGACAAATGCTTTGTCACCTGGACAAAGTTGTCGCAAACATCTCTTTTTATTGGCAAATTCCCTTGCCTTCTGTTTCGCAAATTCAGAAGAAGCAGTTGCCAATTTGCATGCTTCAATAATCTTGTGTCTAAGTGCGATGACATATTCATAAGAGGATTTTGTGTCATCGACAATATTATCAGCAGTTATAAGATCATGAAGTAAGGACATAGGACCTCGCGGTTTCGCGCCAAAGACAAGTTCAAAGGGAGAAAATCCTGTATGTTCGTTGGCGACCTCTCTATATGCAAAGAGAGCCGCGGGTAAAACCCTATCCCAATCCTGAGGATGATCTTCTGTTATCTTACCTAGTAGGTTTTTCAGAGTTCTATTCAAACGTTCCACCATCCCATTGGACATAGGATGATAAATACTACTCAGCGATCTCTCTATCTTCAGAGTCGACATTACTTGAGACATGGTATCCGATATGAGTTGGGTACCATGGTCGGATAATATTTCTGCTGGAAACCCCAGACGAGAAAATATTAACCAAAGAGCATCTGCGACATCAGCAGTAGTTATGCTCTTTAGAGGAACAGCCTCCGGCCAACGTGTGCACATATCAACACACGTCAAAATAAATTGGTGTCCTCTAGCAGACTTTATCTTAAATGGACCAATGATGTCTATCGCCATTTTTTGAAATGGCCGAATGGGAATGTCTGCAGCCTGAATAGGTGCATCATGGCGTGGACCTCTGGATTTAATCTCTTGACATACTTTACAAGATCGACAATAGATTCGTATGTCCTTATTCACAGCAGGCCAAAAGAAAGATTGAAGAACTCTAGCTTTAGTACGGGAAAAACCCATATGTCCAGCACACTGCGAATCATGAGCGTGCTGTAAGATTTTAACTCTCATATTTTTAGGCACAAGGATTTGAGAATGAATGGACTTAGCGGAGTCTTGTACCATACGTACAAGTACGCCATTCTTCATCGTAATCCAAGATTTACGATTTGTATCCTTATTCGGATCACCTTTTGTTGCCAGAGTAAAGAATTTCTTTAGAGTAGGATCATCTTCCTGCTGTTTGATAAAGGAATCGTGGGAAATCTCCAAGGGATCATCTTGGATCTGCGCATCATTATCTTCAGAATGTGAAGATTGTGGCATATTAAGAGCTTGAGCCCTAGTGATTACTGCATTAGCAGATTGCATATTAACATTTTCCCAATTAGAAATTTGCTGTGGAGTGCATTCTTTCACTCCATGAATGCGACCGATGATAAGATCAGCGATCGGATTCGGCAAGAGACATGCTTGCACCTCTCCTGTAAAGAAAGGCGTAGCAATATTGATAATGGCAGTGGAGTACTTCTCCACTGTGCCACCAAATGTTACACATTTGACTATATTGCCTGTAGCTCGAGAAGGATTTACGAGTGATTGCCTCACTCCAATGGTAGTGCACCCCGAATCGAAAAGAATTGATACCGGAGTACCATCTATTAGGCCCCTATTAAAGACAAGAGCACCCCTTCCATTATGCGCGATTGACGCATGGAGAGCGGGAAGCGGGTGACCGCAGCTTAAAGTAGAAACTGTGGTTGGATCGAATAATGTTTTGCATTACGAACACTCAGATGCTCTAGCAAAATCGAAAGCGGAATTTGCTACACTATTGGAGTCTTTTTTATCATTATTCTGATTATCGGTGTCGTGGAACTCCTGTTGTGCAGAGTTAGCCTGGTAATAAGATTTACCATGTCTTTTGTGTTGTGATCTACCTCGGTTATAATTGTCTCTATAATTATTATTGCCTCTGTTATAACCCCTATTTGGGTTTGAATCATAATATTCATGATCATAATCATCATGCTCATTATATTGAGTATCCCTGTAATATTGGTTCTTTTGTCTCCATGAAGCACTTGGGTAGTTCCTATAGCTACTCCCTTTCGAGAATTTCTAAAATTATGGGTACCCCTCGCGTGTCGAGGACTATCAGCCCGATTCCAGTTCTTCGAAGAAGAACCCTGATTTGAGTGGTTATCTTGGTTTTGATACTTATTCCAATTAACCTTTTTATCAAATTTATTTTTAGCTCCTTGGAATTTGTGTGAGTAATTCTGATTATATTCTGTTGCCGAAGCAACTGGCATACTCTCTTTAATGTTAGAGTTACTAAGAATCATGTCAGGGTGTGCCGTGGCATACTGGTCACAATATTCTTCCATTTGCTTTATTGTACTAGGTTTACGCTCATGTAAGAACTCTAGGAATGATTTATTTACAGAAGACATGACCTTGTCTCTTAGCAATAAATCCGTAAGACCATCAAATGTTTTCTCTGTTTTGGATAATTCAATCCATCGTGAAAGTGTAATTCGTGCTTTTGAGATGAATTCTGAGAATTCTACACCTACCTCAGGTCTCATTGTTTTAAACAAAAGACGATAACCTTCCTCAGACAGCTGATATCTCTTTATCAAAGCTGCCCTAACAGCATCATAATTATCTTTGTCGGCCTCTTCAACAAAATATAACTTACTCAGAGACTCCCCTTTTAGATTTTCAGACAACTGATTCACATACTGTGATTTGTCAACAATATGAGATCGACAAGCCCGTTCAAATCTAGAAAGCCAAAATGTTATGTCATCACTGGTAGGGTTAAACGCTGGTACCTTGACCTTGTACACAAAGGGTTTACCATTACCACCAGATGCCTGATTAACATTACTCATACATGTTAATTTTAATTTCTCTAATTCAAACTCATGTTCTCTTATTGCTTTTCTCTCTTCTGCCTCTCTATCTAATCTTTTCTGTTCTGCAGCCGCTTCTAATTTTTTCTGTTCTGCAGCAGCAGCAACTTCTAATTTTTTCTGTTCTGCAGCAGCAGCAACTTCTAATTTTTTCTGTTCTGCAGCAGCTTCCAATTTCTTCTGTTCTGCATCAAATCTCCTTTCCTCCACTTGCATCTGCAATTTCTTTAGTTCAGCAGCAGTATCAGCTTCTTTTTCTAATCTTTTTTCTTCAGCTAGAGCTTTTCTCTCTTCAGCAGCAGCAGCAGCTTTTCTCTCTTCAGCAGCAGCTTCTAATTTTTTTTCTTCTATTTGAAGTTTTCTCTCCTCAGCCGCAGCTTTTTTTTCCTCAGCAGCAGCTTTTTTCTCTTCAGCAGCTAATGCTTTGTCATATTGAGCAACAGTCCATTCTTCTAAGTCTTTCCCAGTCTTATCAAGAGATTTTCCTTGTGCAATAAAGTAATCTAATGTGGACATTTTGTCTTCTTAAATCAGAAACCTGAAAAAGTAAATAAATTACCCTATTTCACTTTAATGGGAGACAAGTCTATACCATAGACTTAGTCTTAGTGAAAAACTTGTATGGTTTATAATAACCAATGATAACTTGAGTACCTGTGGACAACAATAACTGTATCTCAAATACTGTGGGAGACAAGCCTTACAAAGGTCTTGTATACCTCAATGTAATCAAAGATCACTTGGGTACCTGTGGAAAATAATCATAAAGTACTGATCTGTACTATACTATCAGTGTATACCACTATAACTCCTATGTCATATGTCAACTAAAGACATTACAAAGGACAAACAAGAAAAGACAATATGAACACATTTGCAGAGATCAAATTAAATTAAATAGGAGAAATGAAAAAAAATGATCACAGAAACCGTGATGATAACTGCAATAAGATAACAAGACAAATAACGCCACAGTGTATAAACATAAGGGTGTAAAAAACTGAAATGAAAGGAAAGATGAGACCTACAATTATACAAACAAATCAAACAAAAATAAAGAACAGAAAAAATGTTACAAATACAAATATGAAACAGTCGTCACAACTAACCAAATATTTGCAAACTATGTTGCATGCAAATTTCAATTAAGAAATTGCTCCCTATAGAACGCCAGAACAAGACCAATATCACTCGGTATTTCCTGTTCTAGTCACCTCCCATCCAGGCCCGCAACATATAAACACCTACACATATTAACAAATAACATGTAAACATAAATAGCATATAGCATACAATATAATTTATATCATGAATGGAATGTGTTGCAGGTATAGTGTTGTAAAGCAGGCACAGTTTATTTTAATACTAATAACTTGCCACTTTATTGAGTAATAGATTTAATTTTAAACTATTACACAGTTCAATTTTTTTGTTGAGCATATGAAGATCCAACGATGAACTATGCACTTTATGTTCAACAACACTGTGATTCTTCTGTACGTTGAGAAATGTCAACAATACTGCTCCAGATATTTTCTACACTTGATACCACTGTCCTGTGTAATACCGTCTGTACAGCGAAAAACTGTCAACAAGCACTGACCTAGATACAGCATCCTATCGGTAATACAGGTCAAGCTGACATCGACTGTATAGCTGTCCTACTGGTGTTGATGTGGTCAAACAAATGTTCTTTCAACTGTAAATTGTGATTCTCAACACAAGACTGCGTAGGCTGGACCCAGGAATCTGGCTCACCACTGTAAAAACTTTCTTTCCTTCCACTCTGTAAAGTGTCAGTCTGTAAAGAAGTGTGGTGTGTTGTTGAGATCAGGCATGCTCCAGTCTACCCAGCGGTAAATGGGTAACTCACCCTAGTCCTGAGTTAGGGAAGGCAAAGGCAGCTGTCAACAGTAGTTTCCCTCTAAGGCTCCAGGGGAAGCAGGCCCTAAACTTGGTCACTTCAACCGACGCAGGATGGTGTATGTATGGAGTAGAAGTGTAGAGTGTGATTAACGCGAATGGTGTACTGTTCGTGTGCTGACCAATCTAATCACTCATACACTTGTGTCTACAAGGCACCAATGCAGACTGCTGGAATCTTTGTTTACACAATTTATTCAGACGTACACACTGGGACATAACGAGTACATCTATGGTATGTTGACACATCAATTTGTAGGCATACTTAGCAGATCCAAAGTCATGACACATTCGTAAATAATGGGTAGTACATCAAAAGTTCAATGTCATGATACATTATGGCCGCATCCCCTATCTGACTAAACGCGTCAGTGAAGGCGGATCGGTAAATAACTAAAGTTGCTTGACGTCCATAGTTTGTAGCATATTATGAAACCACGAAGAGGGGGTTCCTATCAAGATTGAGATCTCCTTGCCACTGTCCGATAATAGGATATGTAATCTGTTCTCTTGGCAGTGATCAAAACATATGATGACAGAAATATAACATGGCCGCCTCCCTGAGTTGTCACTCACTCACTCGTAGGAAGGTGAATATAAGCCAAAGTTAATTTATAATGGGCATATAAATCATTTCATAAATGTTTCCATACAGCTCTACGGTAATCAGGTTAATTCACGTAGCCATAACCGCTGTAGGAAAGCCTGTCATCTTCGTCGATACAAAACACGACCCTGGCGATACGAAGCACAATGTTCCATCTAGGTCTAATCGACATGAGATCATCAAAATAGGGTCTGGCAATACATGGAGTCCGAATTATACATTGTACCGTACCTTAGGAGAGTCTCTAACACAAACTCTGGTAGAGATACCATCTCCTTTAGAAGAAAACCACTTCATAAATCATTTTTCCCAGCCCCTTTGAAAAATGCGTACCCGCCATTATCACGGTACATCGGAACTCATCACGACTAGACAAGACAACTCCTACTTCCGCTAGAGCAGTGTAACAAGAATATAGTCCTGCCTACCCATCCAAAATATACAATATAGGACTGATTCTACTTGTACTAATAATATGTAATACATATGAATTCAGGCCATAAACATAATAAGCAAATTAATCTATTTTCTGGCCCTAAAAAATAAGTACAAATATAAGAGCAATATCCATGCGCCGGATCAATATCAAGAACGCTTACTCCTATAATCAAAAGTGTGAATCAAACATGGATTATCTCGCTTTACCCATAGACAGCATTTTCATACACAAATGAATGAATGTCTATATCTTTTCCATATTAAATAGCCATATCGATTTTTGTAATATGTGTGTCAAAATATGCATGCAACAATGAGAAAGTGGCATTACACCATTGTAAATTAGGACAATCACAATTGTGCTTATATGTTAAAAAAAAAAAAATCAAGAAGAAACTCTGAACAAGAACAAGCCAGTAATAGTACATGTAGTTCTCTCTATACACGTAAAAACAAAAATAACTTCTGGAATTTTAATTTTCCTAGTAGGAGTCATCTGGAAAAATAAAATTCCAGAAGTTATATGGATGGGAATGCAACATGGCTTGAGGTAGACTGCTTGTAGTTTTTTTTTTTTTTTTTTTGTCATAAAGCTACAGACCACAAAGTAACACACTACAAACAGATAAAAAGTGAAATGGAGAAGAGGAAGGAGCAGATAAAATAAAAGTAGAGAATGCAAGAGTGACGACGAAGAACCCAAAACATAGACTGAAATGGAAAATACGGAGTAAAGAGTCAGAGAGGGCAGTCAAAGAAAAAAATTAAACAGCAAATAACTGACAAGAATAGGAGGAAAAAAGAGAAAGATATTAAAAATGCAGAGAAGAAGATAGAGTTATATAACACAATCATAAGCCAAGGGGGTCTGTGCACCACAAAGGAGGGTGTGGATAAAATTTGTAAAGGATCCCTTAGAAATCTTAAGGCTCAGTTAAGATACTTACTTAGTTGTTCTCCTTCTACCGTGAGGTGTAGAGGTAAGATACAGATAATTGATATTGAATGATAAGGACATTAATATTGAATGATAAGGACATTAAACTATCAGGAAATATCAAAGAATTGTATTTTGGACTTCTGAAGCATTTAGGTTGTGAGGCGTCATTGCCCTCTCACAGGGAAAGAGTGTGCCATGATCATTCTTCTCCAGTTAAAAAATGTCTTTTTAAATGCTAATAACCAGTTGTTTTAAAAAAATATAGCGTTTAGATGTTGCTAATTATTGTTTAGATGTTGTTAATTATTGCCTACAAATTTTTTTTAATGAAATATGGACAGTATCATTAAAAAAAAAATTTTTTCTTCATTTTCACACTTTTTTCTTCCCCTGCGACAAATTGGCCTCTGGACACATTTTAAAAAATTATACAAGAACAAATAGATGTTTAAATCCTCTGAAAAAAAAATTGAGATATATTTATGTAGTATGCAGATTAATATTTACAAATTTAAAGCTTGTACCTTTTATACTTTTTGAAATATAATGTTGTGAATATTGACTTTCATTCAACAAACTATAATTTTCGGTAAAGTGTTTTGCAGATTTGCAATTTTTGGTCTCAAATATATTGATAATTATTCATGATGTAGCTCTATAGTTTTCTTTGTGTGATCAGTATATTCCAGACTATATGTTGTTTGTCAGAGAAAGTTGTAAGATTATATTTAAGAAGACGGCAGTGTTCTGAAGTTGGTGTGATGTAACTTTTTCAATGTTGCGAAGTTTCCACATTTATTAAAATGCTACAACTTGTTTATTTGTTGTCCTATTTTAAAACATAAAGTACCAAATTTCCTGATTTACCAAGGGCTTCAAAACTACATTGTTTTCTCTGGTGTTTCTGTGCAAACAAAAATCACTTTGTGGTACCTACTATTACTAATGTAATTTTGTTTGCACCTCGTTTTCCACTGATGATTTTAGTTATTTTGCATACTGTGTTTGTTCATTTCTCAGTGCTGCCTCTTCTGCCTGTCTTGCAAGATCGACATATGTGGCAGTCAGAATAAAATTAACCTGCTCTAGTATATCACATTTCATATTATCTTAATACATTTACATTTTATTTTATTCCCCTCAATGTTTTAACCTTTAGCACGCTGCATAAAATTTCAGAAAACTTGCCCTACAGCTGCATTCTTTTTCACAACCCCCCGTTTTTATAGTGGGCGACTTGTAATGTCTATAGTTTTTGTGTTTCTTGGTCAATTGCTATCATTTTTGGAATTTATGTAAATAAATGAATGGTGAATCTGATGATATAAAATTTGTTTGTGTACATGTTAGATGTGATAGGAAGAGAGGAAAGGAAAGATGAAAAAAACGAAAAAAATTTAAAAAAAATTTAAAAAATTTTTTTTTTTAATTTTAAAATTAAAAAAAAAAATTAAAAAAATGACCAACGAACGAAGCGTCCATATCCCTTGCATCTCAATGAAAGTCATTTGACCAATAGAGCAATACAAATCAAATGACGATCTTTTCGTTACACCCATCATCAGTAGCAAAGCAACAAACTCCCTAGCCAGCCGTGACATTCGGCCGTAATCCTATATTTTTCCGATATTCCTAATCCTAACCCCGAAAATTATACATACTTGAAAGGCCATTTTACTTTCGTTTCCATCTCAGCCATCAAACATATTCTGAGAACCGATTTCAGCGCTTATAAAGACAAAAATTTCATCCCCACCGCATGGCGTCAGAATGCAATAAAATTAGAGCGAAATGGCCGCGCGTCTGATGCCGATTCATTTCGATTAAAAAAATTTACAAAAAATAAACGCGGATACACCCATCACTTTTTTAAGATCGGAAACGGAAGCTAACTCTCTTGCAAATAAAGTTACAACTGTACATCCGGGGCTGAAAATCATGTGTACACAAGTCATGTGCTAGAAACGATGACAGCCGCAAGGCGTAACATATCGCCTCCAGCTGGCAGAACATAGGTTGCGTTCGTAGAGATATCTCGCCGGCAGCGTGCTAAAGGTTAAAAACAATTTTCCATCCTGCAACAGCATCCTGACATTTTAAAGTTACAATGGTATATGGTAAGAATCTCCATTAACCCTTGAATGAATGGTCTAACCCGAATGGCAGTGGGGAGGGGAGAGGGTAAAGCACCTCAATCTTGTCTCCTGTAAAGTCACAATGTTTTAAAGATGTTTTATATAGGCAATTGGCCCAGTTCCCCCCCCCCCCTTTCCCTTTCTAGGATTTGGTGAAACCTCCTTCAATATGTGATCAGTAAAATAAAATAAACGCCCACAACTCAATTCCTGCTTTTCACCATTTACATTTACATTTGAGTCAATTATTTTGATATTCTTTGGTACCTTGTAAACGCTGAGTTTCTTAAAAGTCATGAACTTTAGTTAACTATATAATTAAGCTAGAATTTTAGGTTAACAAATACCTAGTATACCACTTACTTAGTCGTTCCCGATCTACCGTGAGGTGTAGAGGTTTGGAAGAGAGAGTGGCAGACTATCCTATCGGCTGTCTTCCTCCTGGCCTGGTTCCATTCTAGTCCTCGGTCCTTCAAAGATTGTCTAATGTTGTCCTCCCAGCAGACTCTGGGTCATCCTGGGAGTCTGGATCCATGGCTCTTTGTTTCCCGTGCTTGTCATGGTAGCCGATCTTCTCCCATTCTGCAGACATGGCCAAACCATCTTAGTTGGGACTCTTCTACTTGGGTCTGCAGAGGGTGGGATTTTAGGCCTTGACATATCGTCTGGTTGCGGACCATGTCTCTTCTTGTTACTTCAACCACCTTCCTCAGATACCTCATTTCTGAGGTTTGGATCTGGCTTTTGTGGGTTGTAGTCAATGCCCATGACTCACATCAATATGTTAAGACTGGGATATAGGTGGAGCGGTATACAGCCATCTTCGTTTTCTTACCAACATCTCTCTTGCTGAGGAATCCTCGATTTATGGCCTGAAAAAGTCTCCCAGCTGCTGCTTTTCGAGTGGCCAACTCTTTTTGATGCCTCCCTTTTGGTCTATAATAGCTCTAAGGTATTTCAAGTGGTCGACCTGCTCCAGAACCTGTTCTCCCAGCTAAATCTGATGTCTTCTTTCTTCTCCTGATATCACCATGGACTTTGTTTTAGAGCTGCTTATGACCATCCCTCTCTTCTCCAGCTCTTCCTTGCAGACTTACAGATTGGATTGGAGATGTGCCTCTGATTTAGCAATCAGGGCAACATCATCAGCAAATGCCAGCTCTGAAATACAGACCTGTCTCTTCTTCCAGTACCCCACTGAATACTTTCTTGTTCTCTCCTTACATGCCTTGATGACATCGTTCATGAGGAGTATGAAAAGATAAGGTGACAGGATATCACCTTGTCTTAAACCAGTGGTGGTCCTGAACTCCTCTGACTTATGGTTTGCTGTCCTCACATAATTTCTGCAAGACTTGTAGAAGCTCTGTACAGCATGAATCAGAAGTGCTGGAATGTTCTTCCTTGCCAAACAGTCCCAAAGTTTGCTCCAGGGGACCTGTCAAACGCCTTTTCCAGATCTACGAAACAAAGATAGATCTCACTCTTATACTCAAGGGCCTTTTCACTCAGCTGTTTGAATGTGAAGATAAGGTCTTGAGTACTTCGGTTTGCTCAGAATCCACACTGGATCCCATCTAATTGTGGCTCAGCTAGGCGTCGGAGTCTCTGCTCTAGGATTCTAGAGTAGATTTTACCAGGGACACTGAGAAGGGATATGCCTCTATGGTTTCCACATTGTCGATTGTCACCCTTTTTGAAAATTTGTGTTAAGATAGCAATCTCCCGATCCTTTGGTATGGTCTTGTTGCACCACGCTGCCTGTAAGATTCTTAAGAGTAAAAGGTCACCTGGTGCTCCCATGTACTTAATCATTTCTGGTGTTATACCATCATGCCCTGCTGCTTTGCCCATCTTGATTTTCTCCAAAGCTGCCTTCAGTTCTTCCATCTTTATGTCATCTTCACCATCACTGATTTTCTCTTCTGTGCTAGTGGTTATCATTTCTGATGCTTCACCATGCTCACCATTCAAGAGTTCTGAGAAATATTCTTTCCGTCTTTCCATTACTTCCTTTGGGCCAGTAAGCAATTTTCCTTGCTTGTTTTTTTTATAAATTTGAGAGGGCATTGTTTTTCCTTCCTCATGTTCTTTGGGGTCTTATAGAACAATTTCTGGTTTTCTTGCGCATCTTTTTCTAGCTTTTCTCCAAATTCTTCCCAGGACTTTTGTTTTGCTGCTAGCACCTTGTTCTTTGCTTCTGTTCTGAGTGTCACATATTCTCTATATTTCTCTATTTGTCCTGCTGTGTATTTAGCTCCTAAGTATTGTTTCCATGCCGTTTTCTTCTCTCTTATTTTCTCTTTGACTTCCTCTGTCCACCAGGGTGTCCTCTTTCTCTTGTTCCCAAGTCGGACTTCACCACATGCTTCTGCAGCAGCTGTCTTTATGATGTCCTAGAATTTGAGCCAGAGGGTTTCCAAATCATCAGGTTGTTCTTCTGTGTTTCTCACCGCTGTAGCTATAAGCCCCTGATATCTGGTCTTAATTTCTGGCTCTCTCAGCTTGTAGGTCTTAATGCTCATTTCTTCCATTCATTTACTAGGTTTCTTGCGTAATGCTGGGCAGTTCCTAGGCTGAGCAACTCTTTCAGTTAATCTTTTGATTGTAAGCAGGTAGTGATCACTTCCAATATCTGGCCCCTCCAGACTCTAGCATCCCTGACATATCTGAATGAGCTCCTCCTAACAATGGCATTGTTGATCACTGACTTCTCATTCTTTGTTGGTTCACATCTAGTGTATGCATGTATGCACTTATGGGGGAACTTTGTGTTTGTAATGATCAGATTCTGCTCACTGCAGAATATAAGGAGTCGCTTTCCATTGTCATTGAGAGTATCTTCTCCATATCTTCTGATTACTCCACCCCATCTAGCATGGTCATTTCCAACTCTGGCATTGAAATCTCCGAGCATGATAATTTCATCTAGGCAGTCATCCACTGTCTTTTGAAGCAGCTCAAAGAAATCCTCCTTGACCTCTGCTCTCTCATCCTCATTTGGCCCATACACTATGACCAGGTTGACTATGGTTTCTCCTTCTTTTAGTTGTTCAACCATAATGCGCTCCGAGACAAAGTTCCATCCCTTGATACTATCTTTTTGATTTTTGGCCACAATGTAACCCACACCCCCTTTAGCTCTTTCAGATATGGGTACACCACTGTAGAGCAGCGTGTCGCCATTGAGATCCATGACTCCTTGTCCCTTTTTCTTCATATCAGTTATAGCCAGGATTTCTCGTTTTGCTTTCCTCATCTCTTCCACCAGCTCCTCTTCTTTCCCATTTATACTTCTTGTGTTCCATGTTCCATAAGTCGTAGTCCGTTCCTTTTCGTCGCATTTAGAATCCGTCCGGTTTTCTCTCTTATATTTCATTTAATCATGATTTATAGCAAAAAGGTGATTGGCCTGTTGTGCTTTTGCATGGTGGAGAATACCTAGTATAGATCACCATAAATTCTGAAAAAGATCACTTAAAACTGTCTAACATCAACTCTTTATGGGTGCAGCATATTGCAATATGGATCTTTCTTCTCTGAGCATTACCAGTATAACATACATCCTTAAAAGCCACAATATTATTAAATCTTTTAAACAATGTTACAAATAGTGTACATACCTTAACATCTGTTTCCTGCTTTATTTCTGCAAACAGACTTGTGACATTAGCTTCCACATTTCTTCCAGCCTAAAAGCAATGTTGTTTTCAAATTTCATTTATATAATGAATTTCTGGAATAATTTTGACCAAACAAGTCCATTTTTAAAAAGATCACAGTGGATCACTGGTGCTGATATGGATGATTGTATAATTATAAATAGTTGGTCAGTGACAGACTGTGCCAAAGATCATACTAAATACACTTTTGACTCAAATAATTTGCAGATCAATTTTTTTTTTTTTTTAACCTGATTATTTCTTATACGGGTGCGTAACCCATAATCTGAACATCCAAAAACTAAGACAGGCCAAAAACTGAAAAGTTTTTTGGCTGACTTTTGGGCTACTTTAAGTTTTAAAAAAAAAAAAAAAATATTGTTTGTAACTGGTATGCAGGGAACCAAACACATGCAATGTTCAGTTTATCACATTTCGTCCTCTTGAAGTGCAAGCACCGTATAAGCTTATGCATGTGCTATAATGTGATATAAATTTTCAAACACAACTATTTAGTTGTGTCTAGGTACCACTTTCAGCCTTGTGTGAATATTTCTGAACTTATTTTGTCATTTTGAGTGAGGAAATTTGTGAGCTAATTTCGTGACTTAAACTTTGCCAGTTTAATTTCATTGTAAAAATGTTGAAAAAAGATGCAGTTACTCCTGTGGGTAATAGTAGGAATAAGAAAAGAACGCATTTTTCATTATGGGTAGCACAGAAGGTAGAGTTATTGCAGAAGCTTGATTGTGGTGTCTCTGAGTGTCACCATTACTGAAGAATATGGAGTAGGAACTACCACAGCATGAGATAAAGAAACATAGACAAGCTGCTGAAGTTTTACATGGCCAGTGATGACCAAATACTAATGTCAGACCAGAAAACTTTGCACAGAGGAAAAAATGAAGAAGTTTTGGCAGTTTATGGAATTAATGAAAAACTGCTTAGACAGAAACCATTGTTAATGAGAAAGATGACACTGGGTAAAATCTACAGTAAGGCCATCTGTCTTATTGCCTATTCAGGAGCTGAAAATCCTGTTCTGGCCCATCAACAGATGTTTGACACCAATCTGATGATGGCGATTACAGCATTGAATGTACATGTGCAGGTATTTAACAAAGTTTATGTTAGAAGTTTAAACAAATATTTTTCTGATCAATAAATTGTACTACATAATTTAAAAAGGGTGATTTTTTGGCTACTTGGGTGATTTTTGGGCAACTTTTGGATATATTTTGGGCGTATTCCAAAAACCAAAACATGGCCCTCCCTGAGAATTTTGGATTCTGGGTGTTGAGAACTTTTTCAGGGTGTGGAGAAGCTTGGAAATTTTGTTTATTTTGATATAGAAGTTTTTGCACCTCGAAACATCCTCTCAACTATGAATACATGTTCACATACCATTGTTATTGATGATTGTTGATGTTTTAACACAGATGAGAAGGGCTTATAGTAGTGTTCATAAAAAGTAATGACATTGTGGCTCATGAATCCATGGGTTAAAAACTGTTCACAACGATCGTGTATTTTTTTTGACGACGTTAGTAAAACAAAGAGACAATCAGTGTGATTTTTGTTTTTGAGCAAGCTAGAGGCATTCAGCCCTCTGGAGGTGTGTGTGTGGCCCATGCCATTCTATTCATGTATGTGGAATAATTATTGATTTTGTATATCGCAACGTTAGAATTCTATTGGAGTTTGATAAATACATGTAAGCTCAAGGAAGGAGCTGTGTAATTCAACCAGTGATGGATCATTACAGAATGTTTGTTCTTAAGAGAACAGTTAATTATAAATGAAGTACATTATCTTCATAGAAACCATGGGTTCTTATTGTATGGGACATGTCTGGTGACAGACCTATTTACTAAGAGAGTGTCTTCACCCGTAAACAGAGGCTCAGGTAACCAAGCCATTATTTACAAGTACATGTCAGTCTTACATGTGCTATCCACACAACATTCATTACATATTTTCCTAGAAATCACCAGTAGGATTTCTGATGTGCCAAATGTTTATATTGGCTAACATTGACGTATATCTTGTAAACTGTTTTGGAATGTGTCGTATGATGAAGTATCATGTGTTATGTGAATAAATTTTAAAAGTTGTCTATGCCAGGCATCCGAGAACATTTTATCTAAGTGGTGCTCCAGATGTGTTGTGCAGTCTGTAATATTGTGGGCATTGTCTAGTTTCACAGAACACCTCCTAACACACCATCAAGCCAGGAGAAGCCATCACCAAACAACAAGAAGCACCACAGACCCTCACTAACACAACACAGGAAGATTCACACCACCTTCTCAACAATAAAGTTTAGTAAAGAACCTCACTGTTATGATTAAAATTCATAACAGTTGTGTCAGTATAATGGTTAGCTCAACAGGGCTCCTTGTTTGTTTACTTTATACGGAGTCATTTATTAATACAGGAAGTGACATCATGCTGATATGGTTGTTTGGCAGATGTGAAACTGAAAATGCAGAAGTGAGGAGATTGTCTGCAAGTCTTCTACCATTGTGTGTCATGGCGAGTGGATGCATGTGTTTGAGCTCCTAAATTTAAGTGTCTATTACTGAGCTATTTCATTACTAATACATCAAGATCTTCTGTCAGGTGTATCTAGTTATCTACATTTACAAGGAGTATAGCTTCTCAATGTCGAGTGTGAATATATATTTGAAATGTTAAAAATAAAAAGGACAGCATTCCAGACATGAACAGACTGATTAAAGTTATATCAACGACTGCTTATTATATGCCATTGTATATTGGCCTGAACTGTATGGAATTTGGAGCAGTGTCACATACTTAATAAAAATGTATACCGTTCACTTCGTGTATTGTGGCTCAAATAATTCTAATTGATGTTGGCTTGTTTCGGTGTCTAATACATCTACTACCCTAGAAGTGATCTTGGCTACAGGAACTATCCTGTCACTAAATATTAATATTCACAATTTAAAAGACACGTAACACACACAACATTAGTGGATATACTCTATCCCATCTAATCATTGTCTGCAACACTGGGTTACTAACCTGTTTTGTTAAATGTGTTACTCAGCCTTTTATGTACTCTACATTTTAGTTTAGTAAAGATAAACCTTTTTTTAATTAGTGAGGGTAGTAAACCATAAGTCAGAAGAGTTCAGGACCACCACTGGTGTAAGACAAGGTGATATCCTGTCACCTCACCTTTTCAAACTCCTCATGGACTATGTCGCCAAAGTATGTAAGGAAAGGACCAACAAGTATTCAGCAGGGTACTGGGAGATGAGACGGGTCTGTATTTCAGAGCTAGCAATACATTGTTACCCTGATTGCTAAATCAGAGGCACATCTTCAATCCAACCTGCAAGTCTGGATGGAATAGCTGGATATGAGATGGATGGTCATCAGCAGCTCCAAAAAAAAAAAAACCATGGTGACATCACAAGAGGAAAAAGGCATCAGATTAAGCTAGCAGAACAGATCCTGGAGCAGGTCAGTTTAATTATCTCAAACCTGTTATAGACTGGAAAGGAGGCTTTAAAGAAGAGTTAGCTACCTGAAGAGCAGCAGTTGGGAGACTTTTTCAGGCCATAAACCAAGGATTTTTCAGCAAAAGTTAGCAAGTAAGAAAAAAAGATGGCTGTATAATGCCCCACCTATATTCCAGTCTTGACATATGGATGCAAGTCTTACTTACTTACTTAGTCGTTCCCCTTCTACCATGAGGTGTAGAGGTTTGGAAGAGAGAGCGCCAGACTATCCTATAGCCGATAGGATAGTCTGGCACTCTCTCTTCCAAACTCTTCTTCCTGGCCTGGATCCATTCTAGTCCTCGGTCCTTCAAAGATTTTCTAATGTTGTCCTCCCAGCGGACTCTGGGTTGTCCTAGGGGTCTGGATCCCTGGCTCTTTGTTTCCCATGCTTGTCATGGTAGCCGATCTTCTCCCATTCTGCAGACATGGCCAAACCATCTTAGTTGGGACTGTTCTACTTGGGTCTGCAGGGGGTGGGATTTTAGGCCTTGACGTATCGTCTGGTTGCGGACCATGTCTCTTCTTGTTACTTCAACCACCTTCCTCAGATACCTCATTTCTGAGGTTTGGATCTGGCTTTTGTGGGTTGTAGTCATTGCCCATGACTCGCATCCATATGTCAAGACTGGGACATAGGTGGAGCAGTATACAGCCATCTTTGTTTTCTTACCAACCTCTCTCTTGCTGAGGAATCCTCGATTTATGGCCTGAAAAAGTCTCCCAGCTGCTGCTTTTCGACACTTGACCCACTCTCACTGCCCAGAGATATGAGTAAATCACAGTTAGACACAATTTTAACTCTTAGACAGGAGCAATGCTAACAGTGTTAGTTCGTTTATACACCTGTACTGCAGCAATGATGACAGAAAAGAATTTAAGTTATTAATAATAATTAAGAATTTTTTTATTTTAATCTAGTTCAGGAGTTTGCAACTGGTCAATCATAATTTATCAGTAGATCACATGTGATGACTCGATAGATCTTTAGGTGATGAAGGAAATAAAAATAACAGAAAGAAAAAAGTAAAAAAAGGAATGACAATTCTAGACCAACCCTATGGACTCTTAATCTGTCAAGCATGATCCAGTTAAAGATTTTCCATGACACTGATAGTAACATTCATCATGATCCAGTTAAAGATTTTCCCTGACACTGATAGTAACATTCAACATCATGCTTCAGCTCTCCAAGAAGCATACACCTTCAACAAACGTATGCTGTCTTCCTTTCTTGTGCCTTCAGCTCACATCTTACTATGTCTTCCTCATGTCTGTCTCCAGTTCTCTTTTCCATGTGTTCATTGGTCTCCCTCTACCTCTCTCACCCTGGGGACTATGGAAGAAGGACATTGAACTGACGATTTTGATTTTTTGCTTGGCTTAACTTTTTTGCTCTCCACATATTTCCCAATGCAATGAAAGCTCGTCTAGCTTTTCGTATTCTTGTTTTAATATCACTGTCAGTCTATCATACTTGGTCTACATTACTGCCAAGGTTTATGTATGATCTTGAAGGGGCATTTCTTCAAGTGCAATACTGTTATCATTTGTTGCATTTATTATCATTATCTTTCTTTTCTCCCAGTGTATTATCAGACCTACTTGCTGCAAACTCACACCAAGCACTTTCATTGTCTTGCATCTGATTATGGTTATGGGACAGGAGAGCCAGGCCATCTGAGAAATCAACATTATCAAGTTGTTAGATACCATTTCTGTTGACTAAAGTTGTTGGATACCATTTCTGTTGACTAAAGTTGTTGGATACCATTTCTGTTGACTAAAGTTGTTGGATACATTTCTGTTGACTAAAGTTGTTGGATACCATTTCTGTTGACTAAAGTTGTTGGATACCATTTCTGTTGACTAAAGTTGTTGGTTGAGGTCAATGCTTTCAATTCTGTCTTTGTTTCTTCAGAGACCAAGGGGAATTACATGGGGCATAAATATTTGACATACCTCATAGTCTGTTTCCTGCTTCATTTCTGTAATTAGACATGTGACATTAGATTCCATATTTCTTTCAACCTGAAGGCAATGAAATATAGCAGAAGATGGGTATCATTTTAAGACTATGAAGACATACTACATATATTTACACCAATATCTAAGCAGCATTACCTCACAGCAACAATCACTGTCAAATGGTGGGACCTAATGCAACTGCATTAGCAATAAACAAGTATGCTTTTAAAAAAAACAATACTTTATCATTTTCCATTACTTCATTCTCTAATTTCCTTTTTCACTTTCAATATTTCTTTGACCCACAGTTACTATCTTCCCCTATCTCCACACCAGTTTAATGCATTTCACACCAGCAGTGAACATACTCTAATCCTCAAAGTTATCTCCAAACTTAAAAATAAAGGAGATCACAGGGGTTGATTTGGTAGATTTTTACTTGATAGAAATAAACAAAATGATAGCAAACTAAGGACTTACTCTTTCTCAAAGGCATTTACTTACTTACTTAGTCGTTCCCCTTCTACAGTGAGGTGTAGAGGTTTGGAAGAGAGAGCGCCAGACTATCCTATCGGCTGTCTTCCTCCTGGCCTGGTTCCACTCCAGTCCTTGGTCCTTCAAAGATTGTCTAATGTTGTCCTCCCAGCAGACTCTGGGTCATCCTGGGGGACTGGATCATTGGCTCTTTGTTTCCCATGCTTGTCGTGGTAGCCGATCTTCTCCCATTCTGCAGACATTTAAAAGTGTGAAATTCCCAGTATTAAAGAGATTTGCTTTTTTTTTAAATAAACAATTTGTCACTTTCCATTTCTGCCTTTTTCCCCACCGTCATTTCCAATATTTCTGTGATAAACAGTTCCTATCTCTCCCTTGGGTCCACAACCAAGTCTGGGCTAGCGGTCCTTCTAAAACAGATTCGACGTGGCTTTTAAGGCGTTGGATGTCTAGGTGCAGGTCTTGAGGCTGTTCAAAGGTAAACCCCGTGGCCTTTACTTTACTTGTTAGCGACGATGAACTGGCGGTATATACCAATGTTATCGAAGTTAGGTCTAATAGCCAATGTTATCTTTGTAGATGGAAATGCAAGTTTACTGATACTTAAGCCGATCTTGTTTTGTACTAATGGAGATGTACTGGCGACATGGGTAATATTCTGACACCATGTTACGTTATACACTGTCAGTTATAACAGAACATTCATTAAACAAAACGAGACGTCAACAGTTACCATTTTTATTTCTCGCACTGCTATTGCCGAACACCAGCATAGCTTCCCCTAGTATTGGTCATTGTAAATGTCGAAACTAATACTCAATACATCACAGTTTCCGTTGATAACCTATGAGAAGGCTTATTAAAATTCACTTTATTTATGAACTGCATAAGATAAGAATGGGATCCTTTATTTGAAGTGACGTTATCATTTGGTAAAATATAATTTAGTTCCAATTTTTCAGTGAAGTTAAACCGCATGTGTACATGCTTTGGCATTTTTATCATAGTTTTGTAACGAATCACATGATTATGATTTTCTTTTAATTAACACAGAAATGTGACAAGCCAAGTATCTACAAATTCTAAGTCTCTTGAGAAAATGAATGTGTCACATTTACTTAAAAACATAATCGACAATTAAGTGAATTAAGTTCCTCCCAATTAAGGGAATTAAGTTCCTCCATGCATTTCCAACCTGTCGGGTACCTACTGATGAACCTATTTTTTTAGTTGTTAATTGACACCAAGCTAATGCTGAAAAAGCAGGATGAGTTGTCTAACATCATTTTGGTCATATAATTTAGTCTTAGTTCCTTTCTCCAAAGTGAGGACTCCTAAGGCCACTTCCAGAGCAACCCTCAATGTTGATCTGATTGTACCTGTACATAATGCTTGGTGCTGAGATAGGAAACTCTTTACAGAGCGATACAACGGGAAGCAATCTGATCACCAGAAGGAGTCCCCCCGTCCGACAAGTGTTTCGGCCCTACATACTCCTTCGCGATTTCCTGCACGCTGCCATATTGTGACTCCATAAGGTGTGAATGTATGTAGCTCAGCGTGTTTGCACATAACATAAATTTCGTAAGCATGATTTATTACGGAATTAGAAATGTTATGCATTGTGTATCATAATTGGGTAAAATCGCAATGACTGTTGCCAAATATTCCTCAGTGAATATATGTATTTTAGGGTTAGGATTAGCCAATTGTTGTCATAGCCAGGAGTGGAATTGAGGACGAGCTCTCAATATCTGACCAAATGCTCCTAAGGCGTGCGTAACACAAAGCCACTGACAACAAAAGTCCAACTCCTGGCCTTCTCGTGGCAGCCCCGTTTAATACTAACAGGAGAAGGGGCGAAAGGCGAGTGTCTGGCGCCTTAAAACCAGATTGCTCCAGGTACATTTTTGTATGTATCTGCAAGGATACTTGGAGAGGAGACGGGCACCGCCAAGCAAACCTCTTGCCCACTGAAATGCTATGATGGAAAGTCAACTCAGTGATCAAATTATACAAATCACTTGTATTATCTATTCTCTTATATGGATGTGAGAGCTGGACACTCACTGCAGATACGGAGCGAAGGATTCAGGCTTTCGAGCATAAATGTTATAGAAGCATTTTGCGCATTTGCTATAAAGAGCACAAAACAAATGTATATGTTAGAGAGAAGATAAACACCTATGCAGGCCACCAAGAACCACTTTTGTCAGTAGTGAAACGTCGAAAGCTTGCCTGGTTTGGGCATGTAACTCGTCATGACTCCCTTTCTAAAATGATCCTCCAGGGAACAGTCGAAGGTAAACGGAGAAGAGGAAGGCAAAGAAAATCCTGGGCTGATAACATCAAAGAATGGGCAGGACACGATTTTTCCACACTTGTACGCATTGCTGAGGACAGAGCACAGTGGAGGACCCTGTCTGCTGATGCTTCCACCATGGCACCCCTACGACCCATGACGGGTTACGGGTTGAGATGATGATGAAATGTAAAATACACATATTCACTGCGGAGAGTTCGGAGACTGCCCTTACGATTTTACCCATATGTCACGTAGGGTTTATAGTCATTTAATTTCCTACAACTTCTTCCTATTCTTTCACCGAATTCTCTCTTTTATTATCTCTGTATTTTCCTTTTTCCTGTATATTTTTCATCCATTCGTTTTGCGAATATTATTTACATATAATTCGCAAACTTTACCTGTTTTCCTTTCTCTAAAACTGAGAATCGCGCTAGGACGATATTACGTAGATGTCAGGGCTGCAGGGCGTCAGAAGGCGTGATAAGTCGGTTCGCTGAACACAGGACGTAGCAAATCGTCTACATTCTCACCGAGCGCGCGAGCTTCTTCTCGGCATTAGTCCCGGTGAGGTGTGATACTTTACATCTGCACCGGTCAGTATCCAGACATTTGGCTGGAAAATCCCAAACTGACACGGCGCTCACTTGGGCCATGGTCAGCTGTAGTGTGAAAACTGCCCTGAAATGGAGTCAGGCTGTCTGGGATTTGAAACTGACACGCGTACATCGTGGTCAGTAGGTGACAGTTACGACACGCGTTAAGCGGACGTAAATGTTGGGAGTAGGGGAGATAATTTCGCTTGGCGAAATAAGTTTCGGCCCTTTGTCTGATTTTAAGATATTGGCCAAGTTTGAAACTTTAATTTCATTCTCGCTCATAGACTCCACAGTAGATAGGTCGCTCGAAAAAACAGAATAGCTGTTAGCGAAGATCTCAGTTTGTTTCGGCAATTTGTCGAACTTCTAGACTTCCAGAAATATTTTCAGCATTTTTATTCTTAAGTTGTGCGACTACCTGTAATTCTGTGGTTGAGGTAATTAATATGATAGATATATAGATTTTGTGAGTGTTAAAGTGTTAAATCGCTTAATTCATTTTAATCTATTTCTTTAGCGCAGAAGAGAAATAAAGTGGTAGGCTATTATATTTTCTAGGGAAGCATTCAGTGGAAAGCAGACTAAAAATTAAATTTCTAGCTTATAACGGCAATTGTAGCTATTTATGAATTTAATTTAACTGCTAATACTCAGTCGAGTGTATTTTTCTAAACTAACGTATAAACTCTAGAATCCAGCCTCATGAATGATGACGGGATACGCACGTGTTCCTAATTTATGAGGAATGCTGATTTTTAAATATAACTTACGTCACGGGAAGTTTAAATGATAAGCAAAGCTCTCTGCTTGCAAGTTTAAATGTAAGTTATAACCAGTTCAGATTCTGTTTATTATATTATATGTGTTATTTTTCCTCCACACAGTGAAAGTTTTGGGGTGACCCTAACTTTACCAGCACCTAGTAGTAGTTTCCATACTTGTGAAGAAATAGACAGTCCTTATTTTGAACCACGTGGGTTTTCTCAAGTAACACTGATCTGACGGTGCAAGTTAGACAGAAATACTAATATCCCTATAACGGGTTTTCAAAGACTGTAATGATAAATACTGGACCTTGGAGCCAGCACTTAATTTCTTCTAGAAACTCTATATAATTTGCTGCCTGGTGGCGTGAATATTAACAATCATTTCCCGACTAGATTATATCTTGTGGACAAATCTGTGGTGTGACTAAAGTGAATCCTATACTGAGGGAAGGCACCGACCTGACATTCATCATTTTTTTTAGAAACCTACGCTATTGACACTGTGCTCTGCTAACTCCCGCGCCTGGAATAATTGTTAGGTGACTTAATCAGACATTTGAACAAATTTGCATACCCAAGTAGTCGTTCCCGGAGACTCCAAGTTAAACACGTCTTTTGGAACTGGGGACTTCTTGGCAGAAGACTGCATTTTTTGAGTCTGTGTGAAAATCTAAAATCAATGTGTTCCAAGAGGCAGCAAGCAAAGTCGTGAGTACTAGTGTGAGAAGCCATGGCGGAATGAATGAGTGTACGCTGGTTTGAGTGATATTTTTCACTATTATATCTTTGACACCCTGTTGCTGTCCTAATTTTTTTTTTCAATCTGCATAATTTGTTGCTAAGGCTAGAGTTCTTGTGTTTTGTCTTAGGTTAAATCAGATTTTTTTCAAACTCTGTGCATATAATTACGAGATAAAACAAAGAAAACTCTTAGACTCAAACCCTATGTATCTGTGACTCTGGCGCCATCATCTGTTCTCTTAACGGGGCCGGGCTAAACCTAGAGTTAACACTATAACGGGGCTATCATCCTTGCAACATTTCCTTGATTTTTTATGACTATGTGTATATGTATTTTCCTTGATGTACTTTCTTTGATGTTGTGAGCCGATTTTTCCTGATAATAAAATCGCTCTTGAACTTAATAATCGTGTTTGGTCAGCTCGTTCTAGATAATATATATATCATTGTTATAGTTTTCCCACGTCTGTGTGTTTACCTGTCGTCACGTGTATGTGCGTGCCTGTGAGTGATAGAAATATACGTAATATGTATATTGGTGTAGTCTGTCTGACGCTGTAACAACTGTTGTAGAAGATAGGTGAGAGAGAGAAGAATTCTTTTCGCTTTCAGAGACAGCCACTATATCAAATCTATCATCTCACGTGTGTGGAAATTCTATTACCTTTCACTAACTCTCACTGAGTCTATCACCTATTCAAACCTATTCAGAAGGGACCAAACCTAGTCTTAATTCTCCTATCGGAAATCTACGACAAATGAGGGCTCGTTTCCGGTCTTTGAACTTAGAATAGGAAGACGAGTACGACAAACGTGGACTCGTCTATCTGGATTTTGTATTTAAGATTGTATTCTGATATAGAGTAAGAGTGTGATGTCTTGTGACTGTATCTTTTGGAAAAAATTACCCCCTAGACTAACGATCTGTTTAAGAGCGTGCTGACCACACAAACTAATAAGTTTTTTTTTTCCACAGCATCTTTGAATAATATACATTTTGGTTACAGGTTGATTTTGTCGGGATATATGTTAACTGCTGATTGTAATACTAAATGCTGGTAAAGTGGTGAGTGTATAACATTCACTGGGTACTGAGGCAGAACGGCGTTTGAACTAAGTTAAGGAGTGTGTTTCGGACTTTTTGTCCAGATTAATTCCCTCCCTTACCCGATCTGACTTCAGGGGCGAACTTATAGTGGATTTTTAAAAATTAAGGGATTATTTTTCTCTTTAATTTTTGCAATATTCTTTTGCTTTTCCACTGTAGCAACTTATTTTTCAGTTGTAATCTTAACTACCATTTATTTGGCGTAGTCGTGTTTTGCATTGAGTGCTTTATTGCCGATAATAGCAGCGATAGTTAGATTTTATTTTGGAGGAGGTATCCCAGGGTTAAGGATATCATCTTTTGAATAATTTGGTAATTTTTTTTCTCGTAAGTGGTAGGAACCAGGTTATTCTTTTTCCTATTTTATATCTCCACGTGTCTCAGTCACTGACATAATATGGCCGAGAGGGCAAAGCTTAGACAACTTCTCAGGGACGAAGCGAGAGAGGAGGGACTGGAAGGAGAGGAAGCGAAAGCTTTTGTCAGAGACGAACTGGAGAGATATGATGCGGAGAGGAAAGCAGCTGAAGCTTTACAGCAGAAGAAGATGGATGAGGAAATGGAAATTCGCAGGATGCAGCATGAGGAAAAAGAGAAGGAGAGACAGCATGAGAAGGAGAGAGAAGAGAGACAGCATGAGTTGGCTCTTAAAACTCTAGAATTCCAAAGTCGTGGTGCTGCCTCTACCTCCAGCAATGGAGAGTCTTCTCCTCATTCTTCCTTAACTGACCCTGCTAACACTCAATCTCTTCAACTAAATGCTATGTCTTTCACTCTTGAATCTTTTCCTTGTCCAAATGAGAAGATTGACACATGGTTAGAAAAATTTGAGAAAATTGCAACTCTGTACGGGTTAGAGAGGTCGCGTTGGAATATGAAACTTTCCCAGGCCCTAAAAGGTTCTGCTTATGATGTTTATTCTAAGCTGGAAAGTAGCCAACAAGACGACTACGATGTGTTGAAGAAAGCGTTACTGGAGCGCTTTGAAATGAACGCTCGCAAGTTTTTGCAACTGTTTCGCAACAGCCGGAAAGAGAATTCTGAAACTTTTCACCAGTTCTCATCTCGTCTTAAGGGATATCTAACAAAGTGCCTTGAGCTTTCGCAGCTCCCCTCTACCTATGAAGGTCTTGAGGAACTTGTTCTAACTGAACAAATAAAGAACACTTTGTCTGCTGATACCCGGAGATTTCTCGCTGAGCAGGGGGCAGAAAAACTTGAAGACATTTTGGAAAAGTCTGAGCGTTATCACAATGCGCTGGCTGAACTACCGGCCACAAAGCGGAAACCGACAGAGGAGCATTTTCGAAAACATAACCTAGAGCAATCTTCTCAGGCTTCTAACCAAAACAACCACAGAGAAACTGGACCTCAAAACCCCCCTCCTGAAAAATCCAAGTTCTACAAGAACAAGTACCCCAACCACCCCAAACAGTCTGATCAACCCGACCGCCCTACATGGCAGCGTAGCCAGAAAGGACAAGGTGGCAAAGGGAGAACCCCCGAGCACGGGACATATGATCAGACCGAGCACACCGAGCCGAAACGCATCGGATGCTTATTGACAGTCTCGCAAGGCGGAATTATTGACAGTGATTCCCAACCTGTTGGGGATAGACCCTCAACGCGAGGTACTGTTACTTTGAACGGTTCTCAAACTTCTTGCTTATTTGACACGGGGCTTTCTTACGATTGCATTGTTGCCAGAAACCTGGTTAAACCCGGTCAAGAGACAGGAGAGACCGCCAAACTTTGTGGAGTTCGTAAGAGTGATGCACCTACAGCGCTTCCCATCGCATTGGTGGAGATACACTCTGACTTTGTCAGAGGTGTGATCAAAGCGGCTGTTATGGATGATCCCATCTACCCAGTCATACTTGGCGGGAGATACGTGTGTATTGGGAAACCGGAAGAGCCGATTGTGGCAGCAGTAACTACAAGAGGGCAAACCAAGAAGGAACGGGAGCCTGCGCAAAATTTGTTACCTATGGAACTTAAAGAAGCGCAATACAAGGACCCTACTTTGGCACCCTGCTTTAGGAAACTGCCCATGGCTAAGGAACCCAAACAGCACGGGGACATTTTTTCTGAGGATGGCGTACTTTATCGGAGAACGGGCAAGCCTGACCAAGGTTACAACCAGCTCCTAGTACCGAAACAGTACAGAAGCCAAATCCTAGAAATGGGGCACTCTCTTCCCTTTAGCGGACATATGGGACAGAACGCCACAAACCAACGTATAACCACTCATTATTGGTGGCCAGGAGTAAATACTGATATTATCAGGTATGTCAAATCCTGTGCCCAGTGCCAACGTGTACCACCCAAGCAACGGACACCCCCAGTCCACATGGGTGAAATGCCAATAGTGGGTACACCATTCGAACGGGTTGTGATCGACATTTTAGGGCCTTTCGAAAGGACTAAAAGAAGGAACAGGTTCATCCTGACCTTAGTCGATACATGCACTTTATGGGCAGAAGCTATCCCGCTAACATGCGCAGATGCCAAGCATGTCGCAGAAGCCCTCGTGCAGATTTTCACTCGGTTGGGATTCCCTCAGCAAGTGTTGACGGATAATGGATCTCCATACCGAAACCTGTTGATGGATGAGATCGTTAAGATCTTGAGGACCCAGCACATCCACACTAAGCCATATACTCCGGCGGGAAATGGGCTCGTGGAACGTGCTAATGGAAACCTCACCATGATGCTAAGTAAGCTGGCACAAGTGAAACCTGAAGATTGGGATCTCTGTATTCCTGCAGCATTATTTGGCTACAGAGAATCTCCTCATACTTCCACAGGATTTCCGCCAGCTACACTCTTATTTGGCAGACCCATTAAGGGCCCGCTTGAAGCCTTACTTCAGTCTCTGACAGACGAGAAGGCGGATGAGACAGTCGTCTCAGCAAGTAAATATGTGTCGGTTTTAAAGGAAAGGTTGAAACTAGGGTGGGACCTAGCAACGACTAACTTTAAGCGAGCTCGCACAAAGCACGCTAACCGATACAGGAAAGTCGCGGAAGAGAGAGAACTGGAAGCAGGAGAGAAAGTTTTGGTGTTGCTCCCTACCGAGAACAACCAACTGAAGATCGGATGGCAAGGGCCGTTTACCGTCCTGAAAAAGATTTCTAAGGCTAACTACCAGATCTCTATTGAAGGAAAGGAGAAGGTTTTCCATTTAAATCTCTTAAAGAGATACTTGGAAAAACCAGTGCCAACCTCCGACCATCTCCTGACGATCGCCAAAACTGACGAAGATGATGATAGTGGCAGGGATATTCCACCGCTATCACAGGAAATCTTTCAAAAATGTCAGAAGCGGCGACGCTCTTTCAAGCGCGCATATGAGACATTCCAGGGGAAGGAAACTTTGAGGAGTGGACTTGAGTAGGAATTGGACAGAGATGGAGGGGGAAGATGAGAGGGAAGAGGACAGACACCCCGAAGCTACGGTTATAGGAAATTAAACTCCATAACGTAGACATGGAGTGCTTCCATATCTTAAAGGGGGGAGGCTCTGTCACGTAGGGTTTATATTCATTTAATTTCCTACATCTTCTTCCTATTCTTTCACCGAATTCTCTCTTTTATTATCTCTGTATTTTCCTTTTTCCTGTATATTTTTCATCCATTCGTTTTGCGAATATTATTTTCATATAATTCGCAAACTTTACCTGTTTTCCTTTCTCTAAAACTGAGAATCGCGCTAGGACGATATTACGTAGATGTCAGGGCTGCAGGGCGTCAGAAGGCGTGATAAGTCGGTTCGCTGAACACAGGACGTAGCAAATCGTCTACATTCTCACCGAGCGCGCGAGCTTCTTCTCGGCATTAGTCCCGGTGAGGTGTGATACTTTACATCTGCACCGGTCAGTATCCAGACATTTGTCTGGAAAATCCCAAACTGACACGGCGCTCACTTGGGCCATGGTCAGCTGTAGTGTGAAAACTGCCCTGAAATGGAGTCAGGCTGTCTGGGATTTGAAACTGACACGCGTACATCGTGGTCAGTAGGTGACAGTTACGACACGCGTTAAGCGGACGTAAATGTTGGGAGTAGGGGAGATAATTTCGCTTGGCGAAATAAGTTTGGGCCCTTTGTCTGATTTTAAGATATTGGCCAAGTTTGAAACTTTAATTTCATTCTCGCTCATAGACTCCACAGTAGATAGGTCGCTCGAAAACAGAATAGCTGTTAGCGAAGATCTCAGTTTGTTTCGGCAATTTGTCGAACTTCTAGACTTCCAGAAATATTTTCAGCATTTTTATTCTTAAGTTGTGCGACTACCTGTAATTCTGTGGTTGAGGTAATTAATATGATAGCTATATAGATTTTGTGAGTGTTAAAGTGTTAAATCGCTTAATTCATTTTAATCTATTTCTTTAGCGCAGAAGAGAAATAAAGTGGTAGGCTATTATATTTTCTAGGGAAGCATTCAGTGGAAAGCAGAATAAAATTAAATTTCTAGCTTATAACGGCAATTGTAGCTATTTATGAATTTAATTTAACTGCTAATACTCAGTCGAGTGTATTTTTCTAAACTAACGTATAAACTCTAGAATCCAGCCTCATGAATGGTGACGGGATACGCACGTGTTCCTAATTTATGAGGATTGCTGATTTTTAAATATAACTTACGTCACGGGAAGTTTAAATGATAAGCAAAGCTCTCTGCTTGCAAGTTTAAATGTAAGTTATAACCAGTACAGATTCTGTTTATTATATTATATGTGTTATTTTTCCTCCACACAGTGAAAGTTTTGGGGTGACCCTAACTTTACCAGCACCTAGTAGTAGTTTCCATACTTGTGAAGAAATAGACAGTCCTTATTTTGAACCACGTGGGTTTTCTCAAGTAACACTGATCTGACGGTGCAAGTTAGACAGAAATACTAATATCCCTATAACGGGTTTTCAAAGACTGTAATGATAAATACTGGACCTTGGAGCCAGCACTTAATTTCTTCTAGAAACTCTATATAATTTGCTGCCTGGTGGCGTGAATATTAACAATCATTTCCCGACTAGATTATATCTTGTGGACAAATCTGTGGTGTGACTAAAGTGAATCCTATACTGAGGGAAGGCACCGACCTGACATTCATCATTTTTTTAGAAACCTACGCTATTGACACTGTGCTCTGCTAACTCCCGCGCCTGGAATAATTGTTAGGTGACTTAATCAGACATTTGAACAAATTTGCATACCCAAGTAGTCGTTCCCGGAGACTCCAAGTTAAATACGTCTTTTGGAACTGGGGACTTCTGGGCAGAAGACTGCATTTTTTGAGTCTGTGTGAAAATCTAAAATCAATGTGTTCCAAGAGGCAGCAAGCAAAGTCGTGAGTACTAGTGTGAGAAGCCATGGCGGAATGAATGAGTGTACGCTGGTTTGAGTGATATTTTTCACTATTATATCTTTGACACCCTGTTGCTGTCCTATTTTTTTTTTCAATCTGCATAATTTGTTGCTAAGGCTAGAGTTCTTGTGTTTTGTCTTAGGTTAAATCAGATTTTTTTCAAACTCTGTGCATATAATTACGAGATAAAACAAAGAAAACTCTTAGACTCAAACCCTATGTATCTGTGACTCTGGCGCCATCATCTGTTCTCTTAACGGGGCCGGGCTAAACCTAGAGTTAACACTATAACGGGGCTATCATCCTTGCAACATTTCCTTGATTTTTTATGACTATGTGTATATGTATTTTCCTTGATGTACTTTCTTTGATGTTGTGAGCCGATTTTTCCTGATAATAAAATCGCTCTTGAACTTAATAATCGTGTTTGGTCAGCTCGTTCTAGATAATATATATATCATTGTTATAGTTTTCCCACGTCTGTGTGTTTACCTGTCGTCACGTGTATGTGCGTGCCTGTGAGTGATAGAAATATACGTAATATGTATATTGGTGTAGTCTGTCTGACGCTGTAACAACTGTTGTAGAAGATAGGTGAGAGAGAGAAGAATTCTTTTCGCTTTCAGAGACAGCCACTATATCAAATCTATCATCTCACGTGTGTGGAAATTCTATTACCTTTCACTAACTCTCACTGAGTCTATCACCTATTCAAACCTATTCAGAAGGGACCAAACCTAGTCTTAATTCTCCTATCGGAAATCTACGACACCATAATTGTTACCTATCATTCATTCATTCATAACCCTCCACTCCCAAAGGAGCATAGGCCTTCAACAAACACATGCCAAGTCCTCCTGTCACGTGCCATCATCTCAAGTTCTTTCCACGTTCTCCTCATCATTTTCACCCCTGCCTCCAGCTCTCGTCTCCATGTGCCTCCTGGTCCAGCTCTGCCTCTCCCGCCCTGGGGGCCCCAGAACAAGGACTGCCCTCCTCCTGTCCACCCCCTTCCACCCCGTTTCACACACTCCCAGAACCTCGATTTTACATTCCCTCACTTCTGCCGCCACCCGTGCCACCCTCCCCTGTTCGCCCAATGTCCGAACACTCCAGGTGCCAAATCTGGAAGTTCTCCTAGAAGAAAGAAGGTTAGTCAGCAACACACTCATTTCGGCTTTTTCTGTGTTGCATCATACGCCTCCCTGCAAGAGGAACCCCCCCCCCCCCCCCCCACCCAATCCTACTCGCCTTGGATGGCCGTGTTTTATTTTCTTTAATTGACTTTTCCATGTTTGTTGAAGTTTTTTGTGGTTTAAACTTTTTACAAAATGGGGTAACCGGCCCCATGCCCAACCCTCCTTAGTCGCTTTCTACGACAGGCTTGACAGGGAACAGTGTTACTATTCTTTGCTCCCCTTTCAGGCCCCGGTAACAAACGGGTGAATTGTTACCTATGAGATGTGTAAATTGATATTTTTCGTTCATTTTAGTTGAAATATGTTAAGTTTAATAGTGGGTGTTTTACATTGTGTCGAAGTGATACGCTCACGTAAGACAGAATCGGAATACTCTCCATTTAGTGAAATACGCAATGTTCATATCCAAGGCTGCCACTCAAGTTCTAGAGATAAACCCATATTTTCTTCTTAAAAAACCCCAGAAATTCCCAGATTATTTTATGCCTCAAATATACGAGATAGACGATCCTTACACAATCTGTTAGTGCAACTTTAGCACAAATAAGCTGTGTGCTACCAATTTGTATGTATTTCTTCATGTTTTTTTTTTATTTGTTATTACCAAAAATTCGCAATTATATAAAAATGATTTATTAACACCTAAATATATGAACTCTTGAAAATGAGATATTTTAACAATAACATACTTACAGTAGTTACATTAACTAAGTGTTCCTCAAATCAAATATAAAATGTTAGTTGTCACTTGTTACTGTAGAAAATTTTCACTTGTCAGCGACTCGGCATCCATGTCGACAACTTCTCCTTCGTCAATATCATATGCATGAATTGACAAACTGGAATCTTGATTGTGAAGTTCCAAAATCTTTGCTTATCTCTGCCGACAACGTCTTTCACGCACATCTTCCAACGACGATTTTACTAGGATTAAACTTATGACAAACTCCAATCCTTCAGCTCGCTGTCTGTTGACCATTCCTCACAAAAAAACCTGCTGATACCATGGCTTCACTTTTTTACGCGGTGGCGTGTGTGTCGCAATGTTGCTACAGCTACCTAGCGTACCTTCATCATCGCTCATTTTATAATCTCATAATAACAACAACAACAACAACAACAAACGAAAAAAAAAACAATATGCTGTTTATCTGCTTGAGTCTAAAATTTAAAATGAATACTTAAAATTTTTTTTTAATACCCTTCTGGGGCTCAAAGTGAGGTCTATTTAGGGCCGGCCCTTGAATGTTGCAGCCCGTGCAATACCATACCTTGCCGCCCCAGCCCAACCTCAAATTAACGTTTGAAATTTTTAAAACAATTATGTTAAACAAGCTTCAACATTAATTTCATGTCCATTAGCCTAATTTTAAATTGTACCATTAATAATAATGTATTGATAAATTGATGAAAATACTGTTTAGTCATAAAATAAACCATTGACTTTATTAGAGTCTGTCAAGTCATATTTTTATTAAAGGGAGTTAAGTGTTAAAGACTTGTATGCACAGATCGGATTTTTTGTAAACACGCTAGTAAACACGCTCTGAGTGATGAGAGATTTTTCTTAGTTGGGAGCTGTATGCTCAGTAATTTTTGAACACAGCTCTACTGACTAGTTGCTAGTTTGTTTAAAAAAAAATAGGATTAAAGAAAGAGTGCTTGAATGTTCGGGGTATTTGTTGGAGACGATTACGGGGGAGCCTGAGCTGTGGTCTCTCGCGGTGAGTCCGCGCATGTGGACTTTTTACTGAGTTGTACTGAGATACAAAAATCTCGGGACAGTACGTTTCTGGCAGAGCTAGGGAATGGTTGTGATCCATTCCGCTAGTGTGTACCAGTAAATTAATATTAGTAAATTAATATTAGACAAACATAAAGGTATGTTTTCAGGCACTCGTAAGAAATAAAGAAGTAGAACACTTGGACAACAGAAAAACAACAGACGTGAGTGGCTTACCCAGGGTTCGAACCCCGTACCTTCCGTACGACAACTCCGCCTAGCTATCAAGCGAATCACACTGACCCCACGGCCAGCTAGGCATCCCCAAAAAAAGATGCTTTACTGGCTATTTATCAGTAAGAAACACAAGATAACACCGGAAGTATACAGCCCCTTAATGACGCAATCACTTCTGTTGTTCTCCTATTAACAGTATGTGTCAGTCCAAACAAGACAAAGACCTTGATACTGGGTCCAGTAAATAGTAGAAGACTAAAGGACAATAGTATAGAACAGTGGGTAGGTTTCTGGTATTGTATGAACATAAATAACACATAAGGAAGGGAAACCCGAGGCCTGTAAACAGTAAATTAATATTAGTAAATTAATATTAGACAAACATAAAGGTATGTTTTCAGGCACTCGTAAGAAATAAAGAAGTAGAACACTTGGACAACTGTATACTTCCGGTGTTATCTTGTGTTTCTTACTGATAAATAGCCAGTAAAGCATCTTTTTTTGGGGATGCCTAGCTGGCCGTGGGGTCAGTGTGATTCGCTTGATAGCTAGGCGGAGTGTGTACCAGTAGGTTTTTGTAAAGGGGAGAATTCTGATGCATTAAAGAATGTTTTTCGAGGCCATGGAATATACCGGCCGGGATTATTATTGATGAAAATATTCACGCAAACCTTTGTTACTTATGGATGTTTACGATGGTCTCTTATGAAGAGAGATACTGCGAGCTCCTTTGTTATACAGATTGTTTTTTCCCCCCATTGGATTTACTTACGAGATATTTAAGATGTTGGAAGTTTGTTCCTGATGAACACTTAGTGTACTGTAGTGGATTTGATGGTATTGTATGGTTGATGTTACCTAGTGTGATGCATGAGGTCAGCTGTGAAGGCTCCTGAGATAAATGTAGCTGTGAATTTACAGAAGGCCCTTCTTGCTACCACTTACGACCTCACACATATCTTTTTTACTAATGAATGTGGCTACGTTAAAATCTAGGGTACTGATATGTAATGTGTTGTGGTAGATTACATACACACACACACAGATATTTAATAAGTCTAATAATATTAATAAAATTTATAATACACTGAACTAACTCAAGCTGTTTAAATTTTGATATTAAATTTTCTTTAAGTTTATTTGTTCTGAACCAAGGTTTTATTTTGGTCAGAACATATGAAAGATTTTGAAATTATGAATGAAATGCATGAATATATGTCATAATAAAATAGAAATGTGTACATATGTATTTCAAATGACTGGTTAATAGTAATTATCTTAAGATAGTCCCAGGAGAACTTATTTCTAGTTATGCTGTTGGGGTGATATCATCACTCCCTGTCTATGACTACCAAACATTGTCCATTCACTGATGGGAGTAATACAAGTTTTATTTCCCAAAATTTTGTGGGTTCTAGTGATGGTAATATAGTTGGTGTGTTAGTTAGTAAATAAGTTGGTGAAGGTCCAGCAGGCCAGATGCTCACGTATCTTGACTGAGTAGTTCTGGTGCTGGAATCTGGTGGCCCCACCTCTCCGTGCTTGGGGCGATATAAGGCTGCTCTGCCAAAATACTAGACTTCACTGGTCCACCCTTGTATATATCATCACAGCATTTGACACCGCTTTGGTGTCAAACAGAAACTCACACTTCTGCAACAAAAGTATTGGGTCATGTGTCAGAACTCTACCTCCTGAGCCACTTCTGCACACAACACTACACAACAACACAACATAGACGGGGTCAGATCTCTCTGACCATACAGCACATCTTACCAAGTTGGTTTCACATAGTACTAGTTCCCCAAGACTACATATTCTGAAATATGTTCATTAGCTTCCTGCTATTGAATAAGATAGGTGATATGTTCCACTGATCTCAACACTTGATCCGCCCTTCATAATCCTTGCTGGCGTTTATGTATTTTGTTTGTCTCTAGACCCTGAACTTGGGCTGGGGATCTAGAGCAAATCCTTACTTGTTGTAAGGGATAGATTTTGATATGGCAGTATCAAATCACTCGAAACATTAAACAATATTAAAATATACAAAGAAATACTTTCATTCTTACCAGAATTATGAATAGAGAACACAGTTATATTCTAGCAAAACTCAGCTGAGCTGCTGGCTCTAGTATGGCGTCCCTCTAAATATTGCAATTAGCTTCTGGGAAATACACCACTGAAGAATTACTGTGTCTACTACTGGACAATTTATGTTGAATGGCAAAAATGCGCGTCTGTGCGCCGATAATATGATTATCTGTGGCCAATCACCGACTTCCCCCCTTTCAAATTTCAAACATCCTACCAAAAGTCAATTCAGTCATACCTCAGTCAAGTATGTATTATTGTCTGTTGGTCCGTCTGTCTCTACTTGCTTTTTCATAAAAAACACGCTTGGTTCTACATGCCTTTTTACACGAATCGGTCTCTAGAGTTATTTTTAGCCACAATTTCCCCCTATTTCCCCCTCTCTTTCATTCCAACTAGATTTTAGCACTTGAGTCTCAAGGCCGCAATTTTTGAAAATTAGTGACATTTTTTTAACAGTGCAGTCGCTCGTCTGTTATGAACAACACAGTCTTTTGTCAATATCTTCATTATTATCTATCCGTCTGTATAAATGAAAGCATATTATTTCTCTGCTCAAGATGGGCTATCAGACTAGCTAGGTTTTATATTCCTAACAGTATTATTAAGAAAAAGTTACTTTTTCAAGGTTAGTTGTTTTTTTGAAATATGTTCGAGCATCTTCTGTAATGCGTTTGCCGCTGAATTCAAATAAAAGGACTAAGTGTCGTAAAAGCGTCCAAGAAATGACTGTTGCGTATAATAGCTAAGGTCCCTTTTGTCCATTTCTTTACATTGTGTCAACTTGGGGACGTGAATTTTTTTTTTCCTTTCCCCACCAATTGCGTCTTTTTAGCCTTGCTAGTTTCAAGCACGAGTTCAGTCATATTTTTCCTTTTTGATCTCCGTTCCCTCCCGTCTCCAAGGGTAAAAGTTTTGTCTTCACGTCTAACAAATTAGTTTCCATGGCGGGTAGTGAACCGCGGCATGTGCGATCATGTCTTCTAGTAGCTTACGCATTATTTTTATCCCTACATTTTATCTTTGGAGATATTTTAACGTTGTATCACGGTTAAATTTATCACACATCTCCCCACTTGAAAACATGCCTACGGCAAGTTCCAAAACCAGTGATACACATAGATAAAATAACTCCTCACGCCTACCACTACTCTAATTTTGATCACAGGGGTGCCGACTGAGGAATACTGCACCGACATTCAATGACCCTGGGATGTACTCAATACTAAACTGATAAGGTTGCAGTAATAAAGACCACCTCAACAATCTTGCGTTTTCATGCTTAGCCTGAGATAAGAATACTAGGGGCTGATGATCCGTCTGGACCATAAACGTCCTACCATACAGATAGATTTGAAACTTATTTATTGCCCAGATTAACGCTAAACATTCTTTTTCGCTTGTGGAATATCCTTGCTCCGCCTTATTCAATTTGCGGCTTGCATAAGCGACTGGTTTCAGTTCCCCATCAGGGGAAGATGATCTTTGCAACAAAGCCGCCCCGAGTCCTACATTACTTGCATCTGTTCTTACGACAAAGTCCTGTGTCAAATCAGGCAGTTTGAGAATAGGCTTGCTAGTGAGTTTTTCCTTTAACTCTTGGAACGCTAATTCACATTGCGCAGTCTAAATTATTTTATCTGGATGTCCCTTGCGAGTCAAATCAGTCAGAGGAGCACATATTGAGTTAAAATTTTTGATATATTTTTGGTAAAAACCACATAACGACACGAATGATCGCACGTCCTTTTTTGTTTGTGGTCTAGGTGCTCTCTGCAGTTTTTCCAAGTTCTTGGGGTCAGGGGTCATGTTGCCCTGATATACAGTGTGTCCCAAGAATTCCAACTCTTTGCATCCAATACAACATTTTGTTGGCCTAGCAGTTAAGTTCGCCTCCCTAAGCCTATCAAATAACATTTTTAGGGAGTCAATGTGTTCTTCAAATGTCTCTGTGGCGATGAGAATATCATCCATGAAATTCGTGATACATGGGTTATTCAGGGGATCCAACAATTTGCGCATCATCCTTGAAAATACACTCGGAGGATTTTTCAGTCTGAATGGTAGCATGTTGAATTCATAATGTCCATCCGAAGTGCTAAAGGAAAAATAAGGTCTCACTTCAGGCTTCACTGGAATCTGGTAATAGCCTTTACTAAGATCCACCTTTGAAAAGTATTTCGCCTTGTTTAATCTGGCAAATAACTGTTTTGTGTCTGGTAATACGTCCACTTGTCCTTCTGTGACAGCATTCAGTTTCCTGTAATCTATGCACAGTCTGTGTTCCCCAGACGGTTTTCTCAACAAAACTACACTGGAGCTAAAAGATGATTCACTGTGTGAAATAATCCCCTCCTTCAACAAATAATCTATTTCTTCTTTCAATGCCTTCTCCTTCGCGAACGGAATAGAATAGGCTCTCATACAGATTGGGTTTGAGTCTACCAGTTTCATGTCATACTGTAGCAAATTTGTATGTCCTGGTTTATCTGTTAATACATCTGTATGTTCCTCCAGAACCTGTTGAACTCTCTCCCTCTGGTTTTTAGTCAGGTTCTTACTGACTTTTACCTGTGCTGCTGTTTCACAAGGATGTAATGGGTATTCATGTGAGGTGAGTGGTTCCTTTTGCATTTGAGTTGCGATAGCCAAGGTCAGTAAGGGGGTGCTTTCCTGGAGTGGTCTGTCCAGATACTTCTTTAAAAGGTTTACATGATAAACTTTCTCCTTCCCCTTTTTGTCAATTTTATAGTTTGTTCTAGACACCTTCTCTAGAACCGTATATGGACCTTGCCATCCAATTTGTAATTTATTCTGGCTACCGGGTAGTAGATGCAGCACCTTCTCTCCCACAGCTAGTTCTCTGTCCTTTGCCTTCCTATTAAAATATGCTGCATGTTTCTTCCTGGCTTGTTTCAAATTATCATTTGCCAGTTTCCATCCAGCTTTCAAACGAGTGGTCAGTTCGTTCACGTATTGATAAGATGAGGTAACAGTCTCTTCTGCCTTCTCATCTGTCCAGGTCCTTAATAAAGCTACATCTGGATTTTTAATTTTCCATATTTATTTTTCATGGCACCCATCGGGTCCCGTCCATTAGAAGCATTATAGTGAGGACTTTTCTTCCTAGAATCATCACTCACAAATCGACCACTACCAATTTTTTTCTTGGGTTTGTCTCCCCACTTTCAGATTGCTTATGAGAGATCTTCGCTCTCTTTTCTGTTCTTCCAGTTTATATAAGTCTGACCGAGGGATTGTCATCTTATCCTGGGTAAAATTTACTCTTTGTACTCGTCGCATAGTGGCCATGTTAATCCATTCAAGTGAAGACTGGGTGTGAAAAGGGGGCTCCCATTCCACTTTGTCTACCTGAGTATAATTAGTTTTCCTTCCAGGCCTAAATTTGCCCTGTGGCGTTTCTAGGTCCTGCACATTTTGTCCCTTTGTGGGTGTTCCCTCATGAAATATGCCACATGCTTCTACAAAGTTCTCAATATCGACATTTACGTCGGGCCAATAGTATTTTCGAGCAATCTTTTGGCAGATGGTACCGACTTTCTCATGATCACCATCTTTTCCAACATGTAAGCTCCTTATCAAATTTGCCCTATATATCTTGGGAAGAACCAACTGTCCGTGACCAGTGGATCTAGTTCCTGTCTTCCTGTATAATAATTTGTTCTTCACAAAGTACTCTCCCTTGCTTGGAGGTGTGTGGCATTTGGGCAATTTTTTGAAACATGGCTTAAGGGTCTTATCCTCAGCCTGCGCCTTCCTCATCTCCTCTGGATGAGCATTTATAGGTTCACCTTCTTCCTCCTTTTTCTGTGACCTGGTCTGCACTGTCGCCATGATCACAGGTCTCTCGGGATTCCCCAAGAAGACGTATCTACACCCCAATATCATAGGGTAGATTGGTTCATCTATCACTGCTGCTCTGATTTCTCCTTCCACATAGCGATTTTCACCGTTATCCTTGCGATGGGAAGTGTCATGAGTGGTATGTCCTTAGTCGCCCCTTGTATTTCCACTGTTTCTGTGGTATACTGACTTGGGTCCACTAGGCTAGACTTCACAACTGAATCATAATCCAAACCTGTATCATAAAAGCACCTTGTGGTGACCCCATTACAAATAACATCCTCACAAACTGGGGGGTGATAAGGTTCCTGCTGTCCCTTAGGATTAACCTTTAATCTTTGAGTCCCCGACTTCATTGCAGCAATGTTTGAAGGTTTCCTTCTACAAAATTCGGTGTTATGGTTATCTTTCTTGCACCATTTGCACCATCTTTTTCCTTGGTTCAACGGTTTTCTTTCATTGTATTTTTGGTCATTGAACTGTGAGTTTCTGTCACGATAGTCATTTCTTGGCCGTTCAAGGTTTGTCCTACCTTTATTACCCTGTTCTGTAATATCAAATTTATTAAATTGCTGTGGAGCTTTAAAATTGTCTATGTGCTTCTTTTTAGCACCACTTACCTCTGCCTGGGCTGCCTGATACCTCTCAGCGACATTTAAAACCTCCCCCAACCTCTCTGCACCTTGTTCCATGAGAAATTTTCTCAAGTCTGGAGCCATGGACTCTCTCAATTGCTCTATCATGATCATCTCTTTAAGATCTTGGGTCTTCCCCAGAGCAGTCCATTTCTCCAAATAGGTTTCCAGTCTGGCAGAGAATTGGTGGTATGTCTCCCCAGACAACAGTTTGGCATTTCTAAATTTCTTACGATAAAATTCACCATTTTTTTCGTATCTTAACAACAAAGCCTGCTTTAACATGTCATAATTGTCTTGGTCTTCTCTGTTCATTTTTGCGAAGACTTCATAAGAAGTACCTCTCAGTCCCTGTGATAACTTTAAACTCCACCTCTCTCTCTCTAACCCATATGTAGTAGCTAATAATTCAAAACGACTGAGGTACCTCTCTATGTCATCGTCTTTCTCAACAAAATGGTCTAAATGAAACCCCATAGCTGATGTTGAGGCTCCCTGACTAGGCGTAGCATCTGAAGCAAAAGGGCTGGCACCATTTTCAGGAGCATGGCCTTGTAATTCCAGCTCCCTTAGTCGTAATTCATGCTCCCTTTGCAACCTTCTATCTTCTGCCTCCCTTTCGGCAGTCAATCTTTTTTCTTCTGACTCCCTTTGCTGTCGTTGTTCTTCTGCCTCAATCTGCAGCCTCTTAAGTTCTCTATCAGCCTCAATTTGTAACCTCTTCTCTTCAGCTAACCTCCTATCTTCCCTCTCAATATACTTGTCACATTCTGCAGTTACGTATTAAATTAAACCCTGACCATCCATTCCCATATCCTTCGCCGTTAGCACAGCAGCTGATCTGAACTTTGCCAGCTCCGCCATACTTTTTAGACAATTTAGCAATGAGCAAGATAAATCTCTAACCAATTAATAACTAAAGTAATTCTAATTAATTAATTAATCAATTAACTACCACTGGCTGTGAAGATTCACCAACTTTTATTTTAAGGGACACTTTTAATTTTTACAAATTGTCCCCCTAATTTAATTCTCCCACTAGGAGATCCTAATATTACTGATAAGCTAATTATCCCTGGACAAGACCCCAATATATGTAGTGGATTTGATGGTATTGTATGGTTGATGTTACCTAGTGTGATGCATGAGGTCAGCTGTGAAGGCTCCTGAGATAAATGTAGCTGTGAATTTACAGAAGGCCCTTCTTGCTACCACTTACGACCTCACACATATCTTTTTTACTAATGAATGTGGCTACGTTAAAATCTAGGGTACTGATATGTAATGTGTTGTGGTAGATTACATACACACACACACAGATATTTAATAAGTCTAATAATATTAATAAAATTTATAATACACTGAACTAACTCAAGCTGTTTAAATTTTGATATTAAATTTTCTTTAAGTTTATTTGTTCTGAACCAAGGTTTTATTTTGGTCAGAACATATGAAAGATTTTGAAATTATGAATGAAATGCATGAATATATGTCATAATAAAATAGAAATGTGTACACTTGTATTTCAAATGACTGGTTAATAGTAATTATCTTAAGATAGTCTCAGGAGAACTTATTTCTAGTTATGCTGTTGGGGTGATATCATCACTCCCTGTCTATGACTACCAAACATTGTCCATTCACTGATGGGAGTAATACAAGTTTTATTTCCCAAAATTTTGTGGGTTCTAGTGATGGTAATATAGTTGGTGTGTTAGTTAGTAAATAAGTTGGTGAAGGTCCAGCAGGCCAGACGCTCACGTATCTTGACTGAGTAGTTCTGGTGCTGGAATCTGGTGGCCCCACCTCTCCGTGCTTGGGGGCAATATAAGGCTGCTCTGCCAAAATACTAGACTTCACTGGTCCACTTTTGTATATATCATCACAGCATTTGACACCGCTTTGGTGTCAAACAGAAACTCACACTTCTGCAACAAAAGTATTGGGTCATGTGTCAGAACTCTACCTCCTGAGCCACTTCTGCACAGAACACTACACAACAACACCACATAGACTGGGTCAGATCTCTCTGACCATACAGCACATCTTACCAAGTTGGTTTCACATAGTACTAGTTCCCCAAGACTACATATTCTGAAATATGTTCATTAGCTTCCTGCTATTGAATAAGATAGGTGATATGTTCCACTGATCTCAACACTTGATCCGCCCTTCATAATCCTTGCTGGCGTTTATGTATTTTGTTTGTCTCTAGACCCTGAACTTGGGCTGGGGATCTAGAGCAAATCCTTACTTGTTGTAAGGGATAGATTTTGATATGGCAGTATCAAATCACTCGAAACATTAAACAATATTAAAATATACAAAGAAATACTTTCATTCTTACCAGAATTATGAATAGAGAACACAGTTATATTCTAGCGAAACTCAGCTGAGCTGCTGGCTCTAGTATGGCGTCCCTCTAAATATTGCAATTAGCTTCTGGGAAATACACCACTGAAGAATTACTGTGTCTACTACTGGACAATTTATATTGAATGGCAAAAATGCGCGTCTGTGCGCCGATAATATGATTATCTGTGGCCAATCACCGACTTCCCCCCTTTAAAATTTCAAACCTCCTACCAAAAGTCAATTCAGTCATACCTCAGTCAAGTATGTATTATTGTCTGTTGGTCCGTCTGTCGCTACTTGCTTTTTCATAAAAAAAACACGCTTGGTTCTACATGCCTTTTTACACGAATCGGTCTCTAGAGTTATTTTTAGCCACAATTTTCCCCTATTTCCCCCTCTCTTTCATTCCAACTAGATTTTAGCACTTGAGTCTCAAGGCCGCAATTTTTGAAAATTAGTGACATTTTTTTAACAGTGCAGTCGCTCGTCTGTTATGAACAACACAGTCTTTTGTCAATATCTTCATTATTATCTATCCGTCTGTATAAATGAAAGCATATTATTTCTCTGCTCAAGATGGGCTATCAGACTAGCTAGGTTTTATATTCCTAACATTATTATTAAGAAAAAGTTACTTTTTCAAGGTTAGTTGTTTTTTTGAAATATGTTCGAGCATCTTCTGTAATGCGTTTGCCGCTGAATTCAAATAAAAGGACTAAGTGTCGTAAAAGCGTCCAAGAAATGACTGTTGCGTATAATAGCTAAGGTCCCTTTTGTCCATTTCTTTACATTGTGTCAACTTGGGGACGTGAATTTTTTTTCTTTCCCCACCAATTGCGTCTTTTTAGCCTTGCTAGTTTCAAGCACGTGTTCAGTCATATTTTTTCTTTTTGATCTCCGTTCCCTCCCGTCTCCAAGGGTAAACGTTTTGTCTTCACGTCTAACAAGTTAGTTTCCATGGCGGGTAGTGAACCGCGGCATGGGCGATCATGTCTTCTAGTAGCTTACGCATTATTTTTATCCCTACATTTTATCTTTGGAGATATTTTAACGTTGTATCACGGTTAAATTTATCACATGTACTAATGTACTACGCTATGAATATTTTGCTGTATTACTATAAGATGTGAGCTGCTATGAACTGTGATTTATGCAGTCCTCTTGATGGATATTTTGCTGTATTATGAACTGCCGTCCCATGATGTCTTCGTGAGTCTGTTGTAATAAATCGTTTAAATTTTACAGCTTGTTCCAAACATTTCCTGACTCCTACGTTTGCTGTGTGGTGTGTGATTTCAGTCTGTTAGATGAGAGAACCCTTCACATTCGCGTATGCAGATAGACACATGTACACACCTGTCGGCCATCCGTAAGCCCGACCTATGCCGATTGCCTTCATCAGCGATTTCATTAACATTTATCTTCTTCCACCACTCACGTGTTTTAACAGAGACAATTATATGAAATAAATGTAGTTACATTACTTACATATAGGGGATGCTCTTCTCATGTGGAACGATGAACTGTTGAGTTACAAACACTTAACTATAGTATGTGCATGTTATAGTTTTTAGCACTATTTTCACATTATTTGAATTGATATTGTTTGAAGTATCTACTGCTTAAAAAGACACTTTTATTGCTTTTATATTTGCAAAATTAGAAATAAGGCTAGCGTAGTCTAATTTTTGACCGATTTCATGTTCAATTGAAATCCTGGCAAGTCCATCCAATCTAGTTTCGGCCATTGTTGAGCGTATATAAGTTTTAATAAGCTTCAGTTTTGAACAACTACGCTCACCACTTGCTAACGTTGAAGGCAAAGTTAGTAATATTCTTAAGGTTATAGCGACGTTAGGAGCAATGTTATTGTCAATAATATAACAAAGAAGTTCAATTGGCGGTGTATTTTCTGGTACTAATTTGGATACTACTTTCAGTTCATCACATAGCTCAATGGCATCAAAGTCTCTATTTTCTTGATGTATTAAAACGTCTTCTAGGTTTTTACATTTGTTTAAGAGCTCCTTTGTCGTCTCAGATGTCAATTTAGGGGTGTTATATAAAAAGGAAAAATATAAACTGTTATGTTCCAATTGCTCGAACCTTTCTTCAATAGAATTGGTTGCAACATCGATAATAAAAAAAGAAAAATTCAAGTTTGAATTTAGTTTTGGGATCCAAAATAGGTTCATCTCTTGCTTCATAGTTGTGTTGATTTTTCTGCCGACGCACTCTAGTACATTCAAACGTTGGTATCAAATCAGGATCAGCTTCAACTTTCTCAGCTAATGTTGTAGCATCAAGAAGAACATTTTGAAATGATTCATCATTTCTGAGATTCTTAAGGCTTTGTGAAACATTTCTCAAAGTTGTTATGGCACTAGTCGATTCAATTTTTATGCTTTGCGACAGTTTACTAGCCACATTAATTTCGTTTAAAACATAGTGCCATATAACCAGACAGCATAAAAATTTAAAATCTCTGAGTTTTAGGGCAAAGGTTTCAGCTTCATGTCTCGCCATTTTGTCTACTGACTCGTCATCAGCAATTTCTATCAATGCATCATAAAATTCCTCAATGTAATATCTTAAAGGACGAATGGCCTCGATTCTAGATTCTCAGCGAGTTGTACTTAGTGGCGTAGGCGTTATAGTTGTAACATGTTTCTTAAGGATTCCTCAACGCAGTGTTGGAGCTGAGAAAAACAAACAATTTATGAACCGTTTCAAAAAATAAAACCCCTTCTCTAGATGTTATCGTGACATCATTGACCACCAAGTTGAGAGAATGAGAACAGCAAGGGATATAAAAAGCTCTCGGGTTCAAGTCCCTAATACGTTGTTGAACTCCTGAATGTTTTCCTTTCATATTTGATCCATTGTCATACCCCTGACCACGTGTGTTTGCGATTGGAATATTCATGTCTGATAATTTTCTTAGAATGCATTCGGTTAACGCAGAGCCTATAGTGGCTTCTACAGCAATGAAACCAAGAAAATGCTCATGAATGTTGATGTCATCTTGATGCGTTTAAACAAATCTCACAATTAGTGTTAATTGTTCAATGTGACTTACTGTACATCGGGAGTACAGTCTGCAACTATGCTATACTATTTAGCTTTCTCCACCATAGAAATTATTTTTTTTATGGTTCCAGAGAGAAGAGCAATCAATTCATTTTGAATGTTTTTCCCAAGGTAATGTTGGGTCGATCCACGAGCTACTCTCATTAAATGTTCACACATAGCACTATCAAATATGGCAATCAGTTCAATAAGCTTTAAAAAAATTCATTGTTAGGGTCATATAATTATCAGATGTTCCACGAAATGGCAAACATTGTTGGCTCAAGAACTGAACAATAGCAATTGGGCGTTCTATTACGCTGCTCCAGTGTCGAACTTCTGAATTTAATAACTTTTGTTGCATTGAATCAATTGTCTGTACTGATTTAAGCCCGAATGATAATTCAATCCACTTTGTATGTGACTCCAAGTGGTTTTTAGATTTTTCGTGTTCATTAAGATACACACACAAATGACCCCAATCATTATAGCCATCAGTAGTGAGTGACATTTTATTACAGGAAAACAACTTACAGCAGAAACATAATCTTTTTCCTTTGAATACACTAACCATGATCGATTAATATGTTCTCCATTGCTTAGCTCCCTAGTGTAAAAAATTAGTGAAAATTTCCGACCATTAGAGCTGCGAACAAAAACGAAATCATTTTTTGGTCTCTCTGACAGGTTCTTTTTCACGATTTCCAGTCTTTCGGTATCGCTTAAAGAAGGATTCCATCTTGCCGGATCAGTGTACCTCTCAAGTTCATCACTTAAATCTCTGGGATTGGAAGCGGTCAAATCAGTCTCATTATGGACATTGTTAGTAATATCTACGTTACTGGTGTCCGAGTTAGAAGTACATGACATGAGCTCAGAATCATTTGTTTCGGCACATTTGCTTATTTTCTTCTGTCCTACATCAGCTGTTTCAGTTTTTAGATATTTATGTAAAGCCCTGCTTTGTTTTTGAATATCGCGTTCTTTTTCCATTTCCGTTTCCGATATTCGGCACCTGATAGTTTTGTTCTGTTATCGGACATTATATCTTTTTGAATATTAAAACTGTTTTAAATAAACCCTACAATAAAATGTATTATTTTGTCATGAATGGAGGCTCAAGCACTGGTCTAATGTCCATAAAACGTTTAAAAACGTATTTATCAGTGTAACACATAGCACATTAACACTGAGCAAAATCAACTTCCTTGAATCAATCAATTAATACCTATTAGCTCCCCAAGGAGCATAGGCCTTCAACAAACACTTGCAAAGTCATCCTTGCCTGTGCCATCTGCTCAAGTTCTTTTCCATGTTTTCCTCACTACCCTCACCCTTATATCAAGCTCCCCCCTCCATGTGTCCCTGGTCCACCTCCGCCTCTCTTTCCCTGGGGACTATATAACAAGGACTGCCTTGCAACACCATAAACAGTTTTCCTCAATGCGTGCCCCACCCATCGCCCCATTCTCAATTCCCGTTCCACCGGCACCTGACTGGCTCCCGTCATCAATTCCACATTTGCGACCCTGTCATACCACTTCAGTCCCTGCACTCTACGCAAGCACCCGTCCATAAAAGTCCGTAGCTTTTTGATTGTTGTTTCTGTTGCTCTCCATGTCTCAGAGCCACACAACAGGACTGACCTCACACCCGAGCCTTAGACTCCTATTTTCGCTTTGGACCCGATCTCTCATGTTCTCCATACGTCTCCCAATGCCATGAAAGCTCCTCTTGCGCCCTGTATTCCCATTTTGACACCACTGTCCGTCCTTCCAACTCTGTCCGTACTACTTCCAAGATATGTGTAAGATTTCACTTCTTTTAGTGGTGCTTCTTCCAGTTCAACCCTGCCACCATTTCTAGCAGCTATTCTCATAATCTTTGTTTCCCCCCCCCCCCCCCTGTGTACTTCCATGCCCACCTGCTGTGACCTCTCATCGAGAATTTTCATTTTCTCCTGTATCTGATTATGGTTATGGGACAGAAGAGCCAAGTCATCTGCAAAATCCAGATCATCAAGCTGTTTTGTCCGATTCCACTGGATTCCACCTCCGTTGTGCGACGTCGATGCCCTCACAACCCAATCTATTGCTAGTAAGAAAAGAAATGGAGACAAGAGACATCCCTGTCCCACCTCCGCCCCAATCCAAAACGGTTCTGCAAGCTGTCCCTCACGAAGAACTCCACATGTCATATCTTCACAGGTCTTCTTTATTAAGTTAATGATCCCCATGGGAACTCAACAATGCCTCATTAAACTCCAAAGCGACACTCTGTCCACACTGTCAAATGCACTCTCACAGTCCACGAATCCGATGTATAGCGGTGAACTCCATTCCAGACCCCGTTCAACTATTATTCTCAATGTGGCTATCTGGTCTGTACAAGATCTATTTTGTCGAAAACCCGCCCGTTCATCTCTCAGCTCCCTGTCCATGGACTCTCTTAATCTCTCCAGGATGATTCTGTTTAATACCCTTCATGACACTGATATCAACACCATTCCTCCACAATCTGTGCACTCTTGTAAGTTTCCCTTCTTAGGCAACTTGACCAGATAACCTTCCTTCCATTCTGCTGGTATTTCCTCTCTCTTCCAGACTTTGCCAAGTAGTTTGTATAATATCTCTGTAGAGGTATCAATATATGTCTTGATAGCCTCTGCTGGAATGCAATCTGAACCAGCTGCTTTTCCATCTTTCAGAATCTCTATGGCTTTTTTATTTCTTCTCTACTTGGTCGTTCACAGCTGATTTGCAGCTCCTCTTCCGCTGGCTGGACGCCCGGGGGACTAGCTGGAGATGGTCCACTGAGAAGTTTCTCAAAATGCTCTGTCCATCTCTTCATCTGCTCCCGTACATCACCAAGCAATCTTCCATTCGTATCTCCTATTAGGCCATTTGTTTGCTTATATTTCCCTGCCAGCCTCCTTGTGCTGCCGCACAGGTCCCCCATATCTCCCTCTGCTGCAGCCTCTTCTGCCTCCCCCGCCAAATCACCAATATATCCCATCTTGTCTCTTTTGATGTTTCTTCTTACTTCCTTGTTTGCCTCTATGTCTGATAATTTTCTTAGAATGCATTCGGTTAACGCAGAGCCTATAGTGGCTTCTACAGCAATGAAACCAAGAAAATGCTCATGAATGTTGATGTCATCTTGATGCGTTTAAACAAATCTCACAATTAGTGTTAATTGTTCAATGTGACTTACTGTACATCGGGAGTACAGTCTGCAACTATGCTATACTATTTAGCTTTCTCCACCATAGAAATTATTTTTTTTATGGTTCCAGAGAGAAGAGCAATCAATTCATTTTGAATGTTTTTCCCAAGGTAATGTTGGGTCGATCCACGAGCTACTCTCATTAAATGTTCACACATAGCACTATCAAATATGGCAATCAGTTCAATAAGCTTTAAAAAAATTCATTGTTAGGGTCATATAATTATCAGATGTTCCACGAAATGGCAAACATTGTTGGCTCAAGAACTGAACAATAGCAATTGGGCGTTCTATTACGCTGCTCCAGTGTCGAACTTCTGAATTTAATAACTTTTGTTGCATTGAATCAATTGTCTGTACTGATTTAAGCCCGAATGATAATTCAATCCACTTTGTATGTGACTCCAAGTGGTTTTTAGATTTTTCGTGTTCATTAAGATACACACACAAATGACCCCAATCATTATAGCCATCAGTAGTGAGTGACATTTTATTACAGGAAAACAACTTACAGCAGAAACATAATCTTTTTCCTTTGAATACACTAACCATGATCGATTAATATGTTCTCCATTGCTTAGCTCCCTAGTGTAAAAAATTAGTGAAAATTTCCGACCATTAGAGCTGCGAACAAAAACGAAATCATTTTTTGGTCTCTCTGACAGGTTCTTTTTCACGATTTCCAGTCTTTCGGTATCGCTTAAAGAAGGATTCCATCTTGCCGGATCAGTGTACCTCTCAAGTTCATCACTTAAATCTCTGGGATTGGAAGCGGTCAAATCAGTCTCATTATGGACATTGTTAGTAATATCTACGTTACTGGTGTCCGAGTTAGAAGTACATGACATGAGCTCAGAATCATTTGTTTCGGCACATTTGCTTATTTTCTTCTGTCCTACATCAGCTGTTTCAGTTTTTAGATATTTATGTAAAGCCCTGCTTTGTTTTTGAATATCGCGTTCTTTTTCCATTTCCGTTTCCGATATTCGGCACCTGATAGTTTTGTTCTGTTATCGGACATTATATCTTTTTGAATATTAAAACTGTTTTAAATAAACCCTACAATAAAATGTATTATTTTGTCATGAATGGAGGCTCAAGCACTGGTCTAATGTCCATAAAACGTTTAAAAACGTATTTATCAGTGTAACACATAGCACATTAACACTGAGCAAAATCAACTTCCTTGAATCAATCAATTAATACCTATTAGCTCCCCAAGGAGCATAGGCCTTCAACAAACACTTGCAAAGTCATCCTTGCCTGTGCCATCTGCTCAAGTTCTTTTCCATGTTTTCCTCACTACCCTCACCCTTATATCAAGCTCCCCCCTCCATGTGTCCCTGGTCCACCTCCGCCTCTCTTTCCCTGGGGACTATATAACAAGGACTGCCTTGCAACACCATAAACAGTTTTCCTCAATGCGTGCCCCACCCATCGCCCCATTCTCAATTCCCGTTCCACCGGCACCTGACTGGCTCCCGTCATCAATTCCACATTTGCGACCCTGTCATACCACTTCAGTCCCTGCACTCTACGCAAGCACCCGTCCATAAAAGTCCGTAGCTTTTTGATTGTTGTTTCTGTTGCTCTCCATGTCTCAGAGCCACACAACAGGACTGACCTCACACCCGAGCCTTAGACTCCTATTTTCGCTTTGGACCCGATCTCTCATGTTCTCCATACGTCTCCCAATGCCATGAAAGCTCCTCTTGCGCCCTGTATTCCCATTTTGACACCACTGTCCGTCCTTCCAACTCTGTCCATACTACTTCCAAGATATGTGTAAGATTTCACTTCTTTTAGTGGTGCTTCTTCCAGTTCAACCCTGCCATCATTTCTAGCAGCTATTCTCATAATCTTTGCCCCCCCCCCCCCCCCCCCGTGTACTTCCATGCCCACCTGCTGTGACCTCTCATCGAGAATTTTCATTTTCTCCTGTATCTGATTATGGTTATGGGACAGAAGAGCCAAGTCATCTGCAAAATCCAGATCATCAAGCTGTTTTGTCAGATTCCACTGGATTCCACCTCCGTTGTGCGACGTCGATGCCCTTACAACCCAATCTATTGCTAGTAAGAAAAGAAATGGAGACAAGAGACATCCCTGTCCCACCTCCGCCCCAATCCAAAACGGTTCTGCAAGCTGTCCCTCACGAAGAACTCCACATGTCATATCTTCACAGGTCTTCTTTATTAAGTTAATGATCCCCATGGGAACTCAACAATGCCTCATTAAACTCCAAAGCGACACTCTGTCCACACTGTCAAATGCACTCTCACAGTCCACGAATCCGATGTATAGCGGTGAACTCCATTCCAGACCCCGTTCAACTATTATTCTCAATGTGGCTATCTGGTCTGTACAAGATCTATTTTGTCGAAAACCCGCCCGTTCATCTCTCAGCTCCCTGTCCATGGACTCTCTTAATCTCTCCAGGATGATTCTGTTTAATACCCTTCATGACACTGATAGCAACACCATTCCTCCACAATCTGTGCACTCTTGTAAGTTTCCCTTCTTAGGCAACTTGACCAGATAACCTTCCTTCCATTCTGCTGGTATTTCCTCTCTCTTCCAGACTTTGCCAAGTAGTTTGTATAATATCTCTGTAGAGGTATCAATATATGTCTTGATAGCCTCTGCTGGAATGCAATCTGAACCAGCTGCTTTTCCATCTTTCAGAATCTCTATGGCTTTTTTATTTCTTCTCTACTTGGTCGTTCACAGCTGATTTGCAGCTCCTCTTCCGCTGGCTGGACGCCCGGGGGACTAGCTGGAGATGGTCCACTGAGAAGTTTCTCAAAATGCTCTGTCCATCTCTTCATCTGCTCCCGTACATCACCAAGCAATCTTCCATTCGTATCTCCTATTAGGCCATTTGTTTGCTTATATTTCCCTGCCAGCCTCCTTGTGCTGCCGCACAGGTCCCCCATATCTCCCTCTGCTGCAGCCTCTTCTGCCTCCCCCGCCAAATCACCAATATATCCCATCTTGTCTCTTTTGATGTTTCTTCTTACTTCCTTGTTTGCCTCTATGTACACCCCACGATCCCTGGCCTCAGAGCCTCCGATTTTGCTTCTGTCCAAATCTTCCCTACTGTTTTTCCTGTCTTCTATCCAACCAATGGTTTCTGTTGATATCCATGCTTTGTGCTGATGTTCTCTGTTTCTCAGTACCTCTTCACCTGTCTCGTTCCATATACTTTTTAATTGTTGCCAGTGGTATTCCGTATCTGTTTCATCTTCCAGCTGTTCAAGCACCCGGCATCTGTTGGATACTGTGATTGAAAATTTTTCTCTTATTTCCTATTTTCCCAGATATCCCACTCCATACTGTTGTCTATAGTTATATGATATTGTAAATTTCTTGAGTTTCAATTTTGTTTTAGCCAACAGAAGATGGTTGTCCGATACAACATCTGCTCCTCCACATACTCTCACACCATGCAACGATGACCCAAACTTCCTGCCGATGCACACGTGGTTAATCTGGTTCTCAGCTCCGCGGTCCGGCGACACCCATGTTGTCCCATGTATTCCCCATCGTGGAAACACGCCTCCTCCCACAGCCAGCCGACCCGATGCACAGAAGCCCGCCAACAGCTCCCCATTCTCGTTCATCACACCCAATCCCTGCCCTCCCATGACCATTTAAAAAACGTATTTATCAGTGTAACACATAGCAAACTAACACTGAGCAAAATCAACTTCCTTGAATACACACTCGAAAACATCGGAAACATTCGAGCCGCCAACATAGAACGGTCGATAAAAAAATCAATACTTAAGTAGCCTATGATTGGCTAATCTGGGTCACGCGAGATTGTCATTGGTTGAATTGAATAAGCTGCATCATATTAAGAAGTGTAGGAAACTGCTCACTGAATTGACTGGGAATCCCGAGACAGTGTATATCACGTGATCTCTGGTCACAAAAAACATTCTCCCAGGGATGTACAAAGGCATCTCAAGGCGGAATATTGGGCGGAATTGTAAAAATAAGTAAACAAAACTGTTGCCACCCCCCAAAGCTTGCCGCCCCGTGCAAATGCACGTGTTACACCGTCGGTTGAGCAGGCCCTGGGTCTATTGAGTAAAATGTGTAAATTATGTGTGATCTCGGCCCTGGCTAAGACACTTTGATCTTAGCCAAAAGGCCGAGAAGCGACTCTTCTTTGACTGAGTATTGTAAATGACAGCAATTAACAGAATAACATGAAATAGATAAATGACGTAAACGAATAAAAAAAAACACGTCATTGATGTGGTTAAAAACAAGAATTAAATTGAAGTGGAATAAAAAATATATAGCACATAATTTTTTACATTTCATTATAATATAAATATAATGTGTCATGCTCATTGCACAGAATATACATACATTGTAAATGCCAATTGTCAATATATACCCAGATTAATGCAGATTTGGAAAAAAAACAATACCCAGATATCCATACGGAAGTTAAAAAAAAAACCCAGACCTAGTAAAACATAACCCAGCTGTGGCAACACTGTTCATATTTTTATTTTAAATATGTATCGTCAGCAGTGTTGCCACCTTGAATTTTGAAAAGAAAATCTTCATTTTACCTTACAAAACAATTTAGATACACCTATGTTTTTGATTTTGGGCTACGCCTGGACGCCTTAGGGTACCTTAGGCGTTTTAGGCTACTCTGAGCTATTTTGGGGAAACTGTCGACGAAAACCGGTAGGGTGACCAAATAATAATTTTTTTTTACAAAGAGGACATTTTCTGATTTTTGACTTAAAAAGGACAAAGGAGAACACTTTTAAAGTAACGAGTATACAAAGGAGGACGCGTTAATTTCACTAATTTAATACATACATGTACATAATCATGATAATAATGATATATCTTACTGTTGTGTTTTTTTACTTTATGTTACCGGCACTGCTTATATATGGTGACGTCAGAATTGTCGGGCTTATTGGCAGTGGCCGACGTATTTCTTGGTTACGCGAATGTGATGTGGGCCGTTGCTTCTTTATGAAAATGAAAATGAAGACAGGACAAGCGCAACGGTAACGACTGGGTCGTAAGGCTGAATAACTGGAAATGAACAGATGTTGGACTCGTAGGATATATGGAGACGATACATTTTTATTAAGTACGAAACGTAGACATCATTGGCAGGAACAGTTCAGAAATAGGCGATCATGCGGTAGACATCATACATCATTAAGTAAGCATTGATATGGCCGTTGAATGACTGCACTGGCCGTTGCATCATCAATGTCAACGGCTTGACAGAATACATGGTTCTGACGAATGGACCATGTTCATCTTTACGTATACATCTTAATTTCAATAATAATCTGCTTCTGTCATTAGAGGGACACAATAACGGAAGGACACATCTGGTCCAGCCGAAGCTCTGCCATAATGCCATAGGAAATCAAGTATCCGAGGCGGGATACGAGCCGATTTGCTGGCAAAAATATTCATGCTGGAAGGATTCTTGGTACGGTTCTTCAAGAAATGGCCTCCTCATCTTTCAGTTAAATATAACATTATCGTCCGCGTATCTTCCCTTGACTTAGGGCAAGTATAAAAAATCACGTCTATCTTGGACGGAAAATATTGGGATCTGCTCCAGAATCTTGGCTGGATGGCAACAAATCAACGCGACAAAAATCATATCACAACCGTTCAATAATAATGCACAGTCGTATCTTCTTCTTCTTCCGTCCTTAGCCACCGACCGTCAAAGCAGTCAGTGGCCATTACGCCTAGTGGCGTCTTAGGGCAACAGCAGATAGGTTTTCTTCGCCCTTGTTTCCCATCACGCCTAGTGGCGTCTTTAGGGCAACGGCAAATCAACCCACTTGCTGTTGTTTCCGTAATCGAAGTGACTGGCAAACGGGTGATCAGCCCGTTGTGACACAGTCGTATGCAAATACTTAAACATGCGATTAATTTATTTGCGCTCACATGTGCGTCTATAAAATACTAGACTCACATGTGAGGATCTCGAACATTTAACTCCCACCGAAATTATAACTTAACAATATAGAAATACATCAATGAAATTTTTTTTTTAAATGTTGTCTTCATAAAATGCATGTTTTAATAATTTTTCCATCAAGCATTATTGTTTCATCATCACTAAATTTTTCAGTCTTTAACATTGTACTTTTCACTTCAACTAAATGTTCATGGAAGTCTGTATTTGCAACATTCTTGCAATTGTGTTGAACTTGTAATATTCCTTTTATACATTCAACAGTGAATTTGTTTCTGTCCTTTGTCCACTGATTTTCCATGAAAGAAAATAAAATGCCTCTAAATATTAGCATTATTTTTTGGAATAGCAAAGGAAAAAAAAAATTGAGCAATTTGCAGCAAATCCGAATGTAAATCTACATTTCTTGATTGTTCAAAGAATTGGATCCACTTTTCACGTGCCAGTAGTTGAAAAAAAAATTATCATTCAGATTTGATTAGACATAACTGAAGACTGTCAACAGGTCATTTTTGTCATTAATTTTTATGTTCTTTCTCATTAAATATTTGATGGAGGTCATAACATGTTGGAACTTGTAAAAATGTCAACAAGAGAAAAAAATTAAATTCCTTTAAAAATTTTTGCATGAAAGACACACAAAAATCGATTTTTTTTTCTAATTTTGTTTAAAAGCTGGACAAATATACTTTTTTTTGTAAAAGCTGGCCAGACGCTACATTTTCATGTGAAAAGCCGGCCAAAACCGGACGTATGGTTACCCTAATCAAGGTGGCGTTCTTCAACTAATAAATGGAAATGACCCACACAAAAAAATACAAACTCAGATCTAGGCAGAGTTGCCAGATGAAAACTGTGAAAATAAGGCAAACATCTTCACAAAAAATCTAAACCCTTCCCCCCATAAACACACTTACAAGTGCACATTTAGCAGTAAGTACTATCATAATATTGTCCGATGACACCCTCATCCTGGCTGTCACCCAGGTCGTACCGCCCCCTCGCACACGCTTAGTCCTCCACTAATCAGAAAAATAGTGCTTTAACATTTTTGACGATGCGGTGAAGTCCTTACAACATTTATTCTACAATAACAGCTAGGCTCTATTTTTTACAATAGCATCAAGTAGGTGCTGCTGCCTTTTGTTTCTTGCTTTTATCTTAAATGATGGTACAAGAGAGAATATGCTCTCAACTACGGCATTACTCACTGGGATTATCACATACGTAAAGGCACATGCGGCGAGCTATTTAAATTCCTTATGTGGGAGTACACCGATCCAAAACAGTTCACTTTCTGTGGGGAGTCCATCTTTCTTAAATTGTGGTTCCTCTCTAAAATAAACAAAAGTTGTTTTTCTGTACTGCTCTTCTAATGTGATGAAATTGTTTCCTGCAATGTGTATAAAAGGTAACTCTGAAAATGAGGCCTGTTTCAAAAGTATCACAGGGCTCACTTTTGACAGGCCTTGAAAAGTATCTCTAGCTGAGGAATATCTACGTCTAATTTGCCTGAGATTCTTTTTGCACAGACGCACATCTTACCGTGACATTTTCTAGTTCTTGATGGACCTCGAGGTCCATGTTCTGCTGTAGGAACCTATTCCATTCTGTTAAGAGCTAAACACCAAAATAAACATCATCATTCTTTTTCGTTATCTGTGGAACATAGGCAGAAACAGTTGCTCTCCATCGATTTCTATTCTGGGCTGTCTTTTTCAGCTGTGCCCAAGTCTCTTTGAAACATGCCGTGTCTCTGAGCCATACAGCAAGACTGACTTCACATTTGAGATAAAGATTTTGATTTTGATCTCACTGGATATAGATGAGGAGTTCCATATTGGTCGAAGGCTTTATTTATCTTTGAGCAGACATCACCAACTGTTCCTCCTCCTTAGTCAATGTTACTCTCCAGAAATGTAAAGCTTTATACTTCTTCGAAGACTTGATCATTGATCTTCATCGAGCCCATCTGCCTATTATTTATTCTCACTTCCTTTGTTTTATTTAAATTTATGTGCAGTCCCATCTTTGCTGCTTCTGTTACTAATTTAATAGTTTTCTCCTGCATATCGTGCTGTCTTTGTGATAGAAGGCACAAAGGATCTGCAAATTCTAGATCCGCCAATTGTTTATAAAATGTCCACTGTATTCCAGTTTTCTCTCCCTCTGTTGTTTGTCTCATAACCCAGTCTATGACCATGAGAAAACGTTTTTATGATAGCAAACACCCCTCTCTGACTCCACTGTGTACCAGTGAAGGGCTCTGATTGTTGTCCTTTGTGTACTACTGTGCACGAGGCCTCCCGGTAGAAATCTTCGGTGATTTTAATGAATTTCTCTGGGATTCTATAACGTCTAAGGATTGTCCACTTCTCAGTACGGTCTATACTGTCGAAAGCTTTTTCGAAGTCCACAAAATTGATAAACGCGGGGGTCTGCCACTCATTTGATTGTTCTATGATGATTCTGAGTGTTGCTATTTGGTCTGTACATGACCTTCCTGCACAAAATCCTGCTTGTTCTTCACTAAGTTTGTCATTGTACCATAATATATCAGGATAACTGGATCAGCCAATGAAAACGCAGGAGTTTGCAGCAGCCGATCAATAAAGTCATGGCGATTTAATATGACGAGCTGAATCGAACGACATTCAACTTCCGACTTCTGAAGCGGACAGACGTATTTTTGCTAAACTCAAAATACACGGATCAGATCATCCATTATAGCCGTTTTAATATCATCTCGGACGAAATCCGAGTGTATTTTTACCAGTGCGACTGAAAGCGTTATGGGTGCATCTCCTTTCAAAATTCCACATAATCTGACGGTTTCTTATGTTTCTTGACCAGGTTTGACCAAATGCCTCGAGACAATACAATCAAAACTCAAACCTGTATCAAACAAACAATAAGTTGAAGTCCCGTTCAATGTAACAGTTCCTCGCGTAGAAGGCCTCTCACCCTCAGGTTGAGAATCACTGACATTCCTACTCCTTTGAGAGTCTGTTTGCAGGCAACCGATCCGATTGAGTTTTCCCTAATCAGATGTCCCTTGCTCAGGGGTTTTACCCTTGTCGTGTCCTTTCTGGCCTTCCTGCCATTTTTGACGCTTGGACTGATCATGGGTTTTGGTGGGGTATCAAGTTTTGTAGAATTTCAATTTTTCTTGAAGGGAAAGGGGGGGGGGGGGGGGGGGGGGGGAAAGATTGTCTGAGGTAAAGTTTCTCTTGGGTGCTGATGAGAAAATGGATGGGAAGACTATTCTACGTTATTTTTGCGAGAAGGCCCATCTGTAGGCTTGCGTTTTGAGCGCCTGGAAGCTCGGCTAACGCATTGGTATATCGCTCAGACTTACGTAAGATGTCTTCTAACTTTACAGCTCCCTGTTCAGCGAGAAATCTACGGGTATCAATTGACAAAGTGTTTTTGATCTGCTCAACGAGAATCAGCTCTTCTAACTCTTCAAAAGTGCAAAGAAGCTCTGAAAGCTCGAGGAATTAGTCAAATATCCCTTCAGAAGGGAAGAGAACTGAGCAAACGTCTCGGTTCCATCTTTTCTGCTGTTCCGGAAAAGTTGCAAAAAATTTGCGAGCGTTCATTTCGTAACGCTCAAGTAAAGCTTTCTTCAACATGCCGTAATTGCCTTGATTGCTGCTTCCCAGTTTCACATACGCATCATATGCATTGCCTTTTAAAGCCGGGGAAAGTTAAAAAACCATCGCGAATTTTCTAACCCTTTCAGTGTTGCCATTCTCTCACATTTTTCTAGATACGTGTCAATTTTCTCATTGGTGCCTGGGAAGGATTCTAGGGCAACAGACATAGCTGTTACTTGGGGAGATTGGGTACTGGAATGATCACTTGAGAGTGACTGATCTGAGGAAGGCTGTCCGTTGCTGGAGCTAGACGCTGCATCGTGACTTTGGACCTCTAGAGTCTTAAGCGCTAATTCGTGCTGACGTCATTGATCATTCTCTTTTTCCTCATGTTGTCTCACTCTTTCCTCATGTTGTCTCTTGTTCGATGTCTCTGCAAGTTTCCATTTCCGGCTCAATTTTCTTCTCCTTCAATTGACGCTCTTCCGTCTCCTTCTTCTCCGCCTCATATTTGGCTAGTTCTTCGTTCACAAAGGCTAGCAACTCTTCACCTTATAGTCCAATTTCCTTTGCATCGTTCTAAGTTTAACTCGCTCAGCCATGTCAAATAACTGACTGCGATTTACTCGAGAAAGAAAGAAGAAAAAGGATACACTGCTCCCTAACAAATTAAGAGAATTCCCCCCCCCCCAAAAAAAAAAAAAATTCTGTTTTTACAGTGTTACCTCCTCCCTGTTATCGGTTGTCTAATCTATCGCTGCTGTTAGCTGACAAAAGGCTCCTAACGCAGACGACTTGAACCATAGAGATGGTAGATCAGGCTAAAAACTAAAAAAAATCTACTATTACTACTGTGGAAAAATGTAAAAATTAAGGAAGAAAAAAAATTCCTATTATTTCTACCACACTCGCGCACACCTGAAGTCAGTTTTGGAGTTAGGGAAAGCTATTAACTTGGCGACTGCCAGAATACATTTCCTTTGCAATGCTCACACTCGACTGCTTTCAAAAAAAATTGTGATTGATAAACAATCATGCGTACCAGCGGTCTTTTTGTACAAAATTATTATATCTCATATCTCCAACAAAGATCACCATCAAAATCAAACTGTATGCAAATTCTAAGATGCGGTGAAAAGAAACAAATTTCTAATTTGTGTGGTCAGAACCCTGTAAATAAGAACGTTGTCTAGGGGATAGTTATTTTTATTATTCTTAGCTCACAGCACAAGACGACCTCACTCAATCTAGCGTTAGACTTAGAAACAATATCCGACGTTAATCATTTCTCTAGACTCAGACTTAGATCAAATCAAGTCCCTCCACTAATAATTACATTTTATAAGGGGGCGCCTAATTTGGTGATTGATTCCTGGAGAAACAAATGTCACCTTGACTTGTTAATGCAGAAACTCTCTGAGATCTGGTGTTCACAGTAAACAGTAGAAAAAAATCTGATTGCTAAAACTGTTAATTATTGTTACTTGATGATGACTGTAAATACGATTGACTGGCTCTGGTGAGTGCCGATTCTGAAATAGCGTAACTATTCTGGATGATATATCCTCTTGGATACGACTGTCAAAAGTCGGGAGAATTGTTATTGTTATTACTCCACAATGGGCTGATACAATTGAATAAATATATCTGGGTATTTGTAAGTCCAGTTAAAATTTTCTATTAGAATGTTAGTCTCTGTGGCCGGTCCTGTTCACAACTGAATTTGGAGACGCGTAAGCCAAAAGAAGACAACTTAAATCCAATCAGAAAATGGAGAAAAAGCCCAACATAGACCAAAATAAAGCCAAAATAGACCCAAATATGACCGCTGCTCGCCGTTGATCAGGTCTTGCCTAAAGATGGAGAAACATCATGAAAAAATGCTACTAATATATCTCTACATATAAGCACACGATGTCTCTAGCCTATTCCTATCTGGTCAGGTTTTTTTTTTGCTAGCACGGCGTCTCTAGATCAGGTGAAAGTATGTGCCCTCCCCGCTCATTCTGCGCACGCTAACAATCAGCGTACAATGTCAGTTATTATTCAATTTATCCGTATGCACACTTTAACAGATATTGCCTGTCGCTAAGTACTATTAGAATGTCGGCGTCTGTTTGTTAAGTCTCCTGATATTTAAACAACAGTCACATACTAAAATTACACAAAATGAAATAAGCGTGAATTCTATTTCGTCAATTATCTGTCGCGCCTAGTGTATTAATTAGTAAACTAAACGTCTCTTTCTGTGTGATAAAGCGGGTGATAAAATTATCATTAGACTGCACAACTGGTACACAAATAGCTACGCGTTATGTTCCACTGGTACTAACACCGACAAAATCACAGTGAATTTAAGATGATAAACTTTTAACACTTTAAAACGCTTAAGCACAAATTTTTATTACCAGAAATCCAGAAAGAAAACACCACGAAAGTATTAACACATCTATTCCCAATGGTTCTAGATAACGTGTTTAGACTCTCTGAAAAATTCTGAGCGACACTGATAACTGATTTGGGAAGACGCAGATTATATACCATCATGTTATAATGACCCCTAGAGGATGTTAATTTTCACACTCTTAGTGCATAGCAGAAAATCACGAAACTGTGTTTCCCAGATGAAAGGTCCTCTGGACCGGCTACCGTTTCTCTCGTTGAGTCGAGCGCTGGTCGACCCACATCAAAAGGCCCTCGTTACGATAACGGGGGTTCTTTCAAAATCGCTCGAGTCTCGAGATGAAAGAGTTATCTTTCCCTGTATGTATGAACATCAAAGAGTACACAGGGGAAAATGTTTTTGCCCGTGCAACTACTTCGAACATCCGGTGTTATCCCATGTGTGTCTGTTTGCTATCTTGATGACTGACAGATCTGCTCGCGTGAGAAGCTCAGGTAAACAAACCAGAGTTAGCTTCCTGTTATGCTGGCAGGTCGCGGAAGTTGGTCAGCTTTCTGTTTGTTTACATTACAAGAAAAAGAGGCGTGGATTAAAGGTGAGTAATGCAGGCTACCAGATGCTTGGCTTTGCAAACGTATCATAGAACAACACGAGGTCACGAAAGGCTGTCGGATACTGTATGCTATATTTCCATTATACGTCACAAATCTGTATATTCTTATTTTGATATCACTGTCTGTCCCTCCAACTATATATTGCCAAAATTTATTCTATGAATGATTCTACATCTTGTACTAGTATTTCTTCCAGGACAATCTTGTTATCGTTTCCTGCATTTATTCTCATTATCTTTCCCTGTGTATTTTCAGACCCACTTGTTTTGACCTCTCATAGAGTATTTTCATTTTGTCTTACACCTGGTTACGATTATAGAACAGAAGAGAAATATCATCCGCAAAATGTAGATCGTTATTCCATTTATGTGGGCTGGAGTCAATGTTAACAAATATGATATGCATTATAGAAAGAAAAAAAAACACTACATGCCCAAATTAGAACACACATCGGGTGTCCCATGCATCAGAAATATTTCACATTTCCTGTGCATTGACAAAAACAACAACAGGCAAAGAAATGTAAGAAATCAAAGGAAATGTGCCAGATTTGTCCTGTAAAGTGTAAACAGGCAACAATCCATTAAACCAACTGCCAATAAACTTTACGATAATCAAGGTGGCTAGAGATGACATTTTATTAATCCAGTTTTTATGCGATCCCACATTTCATTATTGATAAAATAACTACTTTACACTTGCAACGTATTAATTTTATGACAGCATAATCCCAGTTTCATAGATGTATCCATGTAAGCGCGTGATTAGATCTGGGAATTCAAACTGCGGCTTGCACAAGAAACGACACAAACGTTGACTGATGCAAGATGGCGAGTTGTGAAGTATTTGAACTTGAAATTTTAAGATTCCGGATGTAACACGTTAAGTTAATAGTATACAATGACAATTTTTTAGATGATTCATTGTCTTGAGAAGTGGGTCATTCATCGCGTAATATTTGTTTTCCACTTAACACGTTTTCTTTCACCAACGTTTTTTTTTTAACTTGCCTTGAATTATTCATTCCGTTTACTTCTTTTGGACCTTGGATTATTTATTCCGTTTACTTCTTTTGGACCTTGGATTATTTATTCCGTTTACTTCTTTTGGACCTTGGAGCGTCAGACTTGCAGTGGTTCCATCTCCATCCTAGAGGCAAAGGTCACAGGGTTTTTTTTTAACAGGAGTTTTGCTTCTTCTTTTACAAGGCACAAAAGGTAAGGTGTTCAGCCTTGACACAAGGTCCGCATTTCTAAAGATAAATAAACCCTGTGATCTGATTCATTGGAAAATACTTATCCGCGCGTTTGAAACCAACCAGTACCGCTCGCCAGTCCACCCAACTGTACATTAGCACCTGACTATACTAGGGTTCCCATTCGTCCCGTTTTTCACGGGACAGTCCCGTTTTTATAAAAAAATGTCCCGGTGTCCCGAATTTATTCAAAATGTCCCGCTTTTAAAGGGTCCTTCCTGAAAAACAAATCTGCATAACCACTGCTTTAAGTCCATGGACTGCACATTAGCCATCGTGAAAAAACTTGTCAACGATGAATTCAGATGTTCGCAAACAAAGTGCAAGGCAATAATCACCAATGTTATTGCGCCATTTGCGACAAAGCAGATTGATGAAGAACTAAAAGAAGCTCGTTTCATATCAGTATTAATCGACTCATCAAACCACTTGGACCAGAAGTTAGTGCCTCTGGTCGTGAGATATTATCATGCAGCAAAAGGTGTGAAGGTGAAGGTGTTGGAGTTAGTTAATTTAGGCGGTGAAACTTCAGAACTGTTATTTTCTTATGTGTTGGAAGTGTTACAGAAGTCAGATCTCCTTAAAAAGGTTATTGCTATATCAGAAGATAATACAAATACAAACTTTGGTGGAAAGAAAAGAAAGGGACAGAATAATCTGTACTTCAAAATTCAAGAAAACACTGTGAACAATTTAATTGGTATTGGTTGTCCTGCACATGTGATACATAATGCTGTGCAGACTGCTGCTGATTGCTTACCTATTGATCTTCAGTTAATAATTAACAAAATTTACCAGCATTTCCACATTTATTGTGTACGAGTTGAGGAACTCAAATCATTTTGCGAATTCACCAATACAGAATATAAAACTGTTTTGGGTAACAGCAAGACAAGATGGCTATCTCTCTCTTGCCTGCAGTCCAGAGAGTTATTGACATTTTCCCTGCATTGAAGTCATATTTCCTTTCCATTCACAAATGGCCTACCAGTCTCAAAAATTTCTTTGAAAAATCCCCTTTCAATTACACTCCTGCATTTCATTGCCAGCCAGTTAAAAACATTTTCTGATACCATCAAATGTGTTGAAAAGCAAGAGACAACAGTAATTGAAGTGAAGGATGAAGTAAAATAACTGGTGGAAAAATTAAACTACAGGAAGGCAGAAAAGTTTCTTACCACTACTGTGAGAAATCAGTTGCAAGAATTAGAAAAAGAAGGACACATAACAGTTGAAACGTTTCAAAGCTATGCAGTAGATTTCTATGACACCTGCATTGAATATATTCAGCAGTGGTGTACACCATTTCTTACGCCTCTTCAGTCTATGGATTGGATCAATTTGAAGGGAAAGGAGTCTGTGACTTGGAAGAACATCCAAGAAAGCTACATATTCATGAAGACAGTGTAACCAAATTTTACTGTGAATGAAGAGGACTTATTTGATGAGTTTGCATGTGTGAAAAAATATTCTGAAAGCAAATTTGATGTGTGGACTGAACTGAAGGATCAAAGTGTCAGTGAAAAATGGTGTGAGATGTTCGCTCATTTTACAAAGCAGGATATAAATACTGAGAACCTGAAATGCCTAGTTAGTTTTTGTTTGGCACTGTCAGGATCCAATGCAGCTGTTGAACGTGTTTTTTCATTAATAAATGCTCTTTGGACAGACGAAAAAAAACAGACTTAAAATTGAGACAGTGAAAGCCTTAACCATTATAAAGACCCATTTTAAGGATTTCTCTTGTGCTGAGTTCTATGTCCAAATATCAAAAGAAAAAAAACTTCTTGAACAGGCCCATAAATCTGATAAATATTCTGATGAATCTGAAATATAAACTTGACTATTGTGTATTTTTTAAAGGTGCGATTTTTCTAATTAAGTATGTTTGTCATTTAGAATTCTTTTTTAAAGTGGAAGTTGTGTTAGTTAATGTGTGCATTTTTATACCAGTATCTTATTTTAAGTGCAACATATAATGTATAATAGATTTATTTGTGCTTTACCTTAATTTTTAACATGTCCCGTTTTTTACAAAATGTCCCGGGTTTTTTAGGTAAAAATTTGGAAATGTCCCGGTTTTAAAACAAAACATTATGGGAACCCTAGACTCTACTCATTACCTAGGGACAGCGAAGACAGCGGGAATGGGATCTGGTCATCCCACCCTATTAAAAATGGACCTATTATAATTAACTCTCTACCACTTCACCGTCTAGGGCAGTATTTGCTGTGGGGCAATCTTTACTTTTTATTTTAATGGGCCCAGTACTACAGCGTGTTCCCAGAAGGCCACATCGAAGCAGTCACGTGCCAACCGTGGTTAATTCACATCTAGTTCTCACATAAAATTGGCGCTTATCTCATATAATCACATTTAGTTCTCACATAAAATTAGGAATCTGTCTCAGACTTATCTAATATAATCACATCTAGTTCTCACATCTTCTTCTTCTTCCTCTTCCTCGTTCGTCCTGAAAAGTACGTTAATTGCGTTGTGTCTGTTTACACCGGAGCTGCGATATATGGGTCTTTCGGCCGACACATCCGACTTCAGCACGGCATTTTTTGAGACCATTTTGCCTTCCCTCTTCGATCCCTACTCTCTCAGCCAGACTGCAGTGATGCAGCCTGTTTCCAGGACCACCACGTGTAGGTGGAGTAGGGTCTTGGTCAGCTCTGGTTTGCTGACCCTGGCGCAAGCAGTCAAGCTATGGGTCGCTGGCGGCATTCTCAATTGCTGCGTCTTTGGGTCCCTAGTTCTAACATAACATTAGCGATCTCTCTCAGACTTATCTCATATAATCACTTCTAGTTCTCACATAAAATTAGCTCTGTCTCAGACTTATCTCATATAATCACATCTAGTTCTCACATAAAATTAGCTCTGTCTCAGACTTATCTCATATAATCACATCTAGTTCTCCCACAAAATTAGCGATCTGTCTCAGCCTTATCTCTTGTAATCACATCTAGTTCTCACATAAAATTAGCGATCTGTCTCAGCCTTATCTCATGTAATCACACCTACTTCTATCATAGAACTGGCAGTCGATCTCAGTCTTCTCTGACAGCCATACAGCTTCTCTCTCTAAGGGCTTGGTGAAGACAATGCTGTCACTCTGCTCTTCACGCGGAGGCAAGATTTTTATAGGGTTTGTTCTCCCATCCGTTCTTCTCCACACGGACACACGCCTCTCTGTCACTCCAACTTTCAGTTTAAGAAACACGTGGTTCTTGAGTGAGCAGTTACGATTTTCAGTCTGAAGATTATCGTATCTCTGCGTGAGAACTTTCAAAGTAAATTTCACAATTTTGAAGCAAGTCATCTTTAATCCTCTTGGCCTCTCCATTGAACAAACAACCTCAACAAACTTAAGCAAAGTCTTTCTGTCACGTGCCATCATCTCAAGGTCTTTCTGTCACTTGCCATCATCTCAAGGTCTTTCCATGTCTTCTTATCCCTGTCATGTCTCTAGTTCTCTTCTCCGTGTGTTTTGTTGTCTTCCTTTATCTCTCTTAGCCTAGGAAGTCCAAGAATTCAATTACAGCTCGTTGTTTGTAACCCGTGTCGTACACAGACGCCATTTTCACAGACTACTACAGCAGCGCTATCTGTCAGACGACCGTGCAATTATGCACATGTACGTGGAAAACATCAGTGTTGCTACGTGTAAATTTTCGCTTTGCTCTCTTTACTCTGGAAAAAAAAATGTGAGGCATTACTTTCTGAGCAACCCTCGTAAATTCAAATACTTGGGAACGTTTATCGGATGAAAGATGCATCTGAGAAGTGAAGAGTAGAATAGCGCAGGCAAAAGCAGTGTTCAATAAAATGAAAAGTATTTTATGCAACTGTGACGAGTAGGGTGTATGTGGGTGGATGTGAAAAGTCAGACAATACGTATACACCACTCGTCCTAGGTCACTGTCTAAGGAATAACTCCAACAGCCATATCAATCTCCAACAATATATTATATGAACAATAAATCACAATGGACGCAGGGCCATTACAAATAATGTAGACATCATCAATCCCGAGTATCCTGTAAGCACTCTGCCTCTCGGAATGACTACAAACATCAAATAGACTACTTCATAAACAACTACTGTGTCGTAAATTTATTTGAGAGAATTCCTAGAACTAGTGGTCCCGTTTAGAGTGACAAATGATGGTGCAGGCTCAGTGAAAGAAAGGGTTAGAGAGTAAATAGTTGATTTACAGAGTGCTGGGGAGAGTAAGGACAGACTCTTTACGACAATCTTTCGCTCTCAATCTTCTCCTTAAACACTCCTGGACAAACAATTATTTGCCTGTTTCCAAACACACTCATGCGCTCACATTAATTTGGTGCTTCAAACACATAGACGCACGTGAATACAAACTATTGTAAACAAATATTGGTAATTCTGGGCTTGAGTTATTCCAACACAGTACTAAAAGTTGTATACAGGTTTATGTATCATTAAAATCAATCACAACAATTATCATTAGATACAGGCAAAACTCATAAATTACATCTAGGTGTCACTTAATTCTATTTGTATATGTTCACTTCTTATACTTCCTTCTTTTGTATTGTGACTTTAACTATATGGCTTGGAAGGATGTAGCCATTTATGTCGATTTGATGTATTTCAGTGTTGATCATGCTTCTTTTGCTTGATCTTGTCTGTTACTTTCTATTTATTGTATCCTGCTTGGTCTACAGTAAACATACTTAATTTGTTTGAAACCAATTATTTTGGTGTACTTAGAAGATTATTTTGTATAATTTGTTTCATTGTACACTTGCTTATATTTTTTGTCGATGTCATTATGACCTTACCATAACATATTGTTGTAAGAGTATATTAGAGCTTATCGGACCCCTCATTTTTCGTGGATGTACTTTTTTCAAAAAAATGATAAATTATTTTTTCTCCGGGGGGTGTGGTAGTATGTTAAGGTCAAAAAGGGAAGTGATCCTTTGTATACGGGTTGGACAGAGTAAATTAAGGGTTACATTACTTGTAGACTTGATTAACGGTGAATTGGTTAAACAAATATATGATAGAAGTTAGAGTGTACAGAAAGCGTCGTGAGCGCTGTTCTGTATTGTAGAACTGTGAATAGTTCTCGCGGCTAGTCCGTGAATTGACTGAGCGGTGTTGAACAGCGAAGTCTCGTGACTGGGCGGGAAAATGTGTTTCCCAGGAGCAGTCATGTTCTAGGTGTTTGACTGAGGGAGTCAACCCTGGGTTTTTCTCTAAGTGTGTGTTCCCGACGAGTGTTCGGTGAAGATGTTTAGAGTGTTTTTCCACAATGTGTGTCTCGGTGGAGACTTTTGTTCAGGCCTGTATTGAATATTCTTTCATGTGTTAGATTATCTGAAGACAGTATTTACTTCGATATCTATAACTGTAGTGGATGCAGTCGTTTAAGAGATTTTGTTATTGTGCACGTACTAAGAGAAGTGCACCACTAATCTATAATTAAGTGCTATGGAGAGTCTGAGATTTAAAGACATTACTTTGTAGGCCATAGACATTTATGTGAAGGAGATTAGGAGGCCATATATTGTGCAGGCTATATTACTGCAGACTGCTGGATACGCAGTCCTGTGAGGAATATTGTGGATGTGCATCTTCTATGAGAAGTGCACCACTATGTTATAATTGAGCTCTAAGGAGAGATAGCGCTGACGATGATTATTCAACTGCCGTGGAGCAGCCTTTGCTGAGAAGGGGAGATGTAGTCTTTTGAGGAAAATCGGCATTGTCATTTTCTATGAGAAGTGCACCATTATGCTATAATTGAGCTCTATGGAGAAAACATGAGCAGGCCGGTATTTTGATGAATTTAATAGTACTGCGAGGTGAGCAGTCTTTTCTGGATGAGGCCATATGTAGGAGGCCGTATTTATAACTGCGATGAATGCAGTTTATTAAGGAACATTGTTAATGTGTACCTTATATGAGGTGTGCGCCACTAGGCGCTGTAATTGAGCTCTGTGGAGTGTTGGAGCTTTATGAGTTTATTGGCTCGATGCTATGTACTTTATGCTGTATTTCATCTATGTCGTCGTCTGTATTGTAACGTAAATAAACTGTACTTTAAACGTTACCAATAGTTCAACGATCTATGAATCCTATGTGTGTTACTGTGATGGACAAATGTATCAGTACACACTTACTTTGAACATTCCAGACACAGTGACAGTTGTATCATATTTATAGTTAGCCCTGTGTGGGCGTGGCCTATAAGTAGAACCATTTAGACGTCATCATTATTGTACAGCTATCAACATTAACATATTTGCTGGAGACCCAATAATAAACACACTTTTACAGTGGTGGCCCGTTGACATTACACAACAACCAATATTCAGTATATATCAGTACACGATTGTAACAGATTGCCACAAGAATTAAAATTTAAACAGTCTCATCAAATATCTGGAAGTTTAAGAACCGAATCTTGGAAGACTCTGTATGATTTCTTGCTGGGAAGCAAAGGTAATGATCACCCTATAAAAGATAGAAAACATGTAATTCATACCGAAATATCAAATAACATTCTAAAGCGCGATAAATTTACCGTTAAGACTATTATATATGTATTCGCGCATTCAATTATATAATTAAGAAAACACTTCGCGAGTCTAATGGTTAAACCACACATACATATACCTGTCACAAAAAGTAAGGGATATTGAATTTAAAAGTTATCCAAAGACAATATATTTCAAATTAGTTCATTTATTCCTTCGTACAAGTAAACTTGAGCATAATACCAAGACATTTGCGGTATAAGAAGTGTTATGGCTTTACTCACATGATTTTAGTCGCACTGGCAACCAAGGCGGGGTAGGTACTTCATTTTCACAAAAATATTCAAATATTTCTAAAAATGTGTAGGGCCACCGTTTGGCGCTAAACATGCATTGCAACGACGGCTCATACTGCAAATAAGTCTTCTGATGTTGTCTTGAGGAATTCTCTGCCACTCCTGCTGAAGGGCTTGGGCTAACTGCTGAAGAGTCTGTTGAGCGGCTGGACGTTGTTGGACGCGTCTATTCAGGTTGTCCCACAAATGCTCAATAGGAGACAGGTCGGGGGACATCGGCGGCCACGGTAACGTTCGGATATGCTGCATCTGAAGGTGATCTTGGACGACGCGAGCACGGTGAGGACGTGCATTATCATCCTGGAAGATGACATCTGGTCCGTGCCGTTGAGCAAATGGCACAACGATAGGCTCGATGATGTTGTAACGGTAGTAGAGCCCTGTGATATTGACCTGGCATATGTGAAGGTCGGTCCTGTCATTCATACAGATGCCTGCCCACACCAGTACACTGCCACCTCCATAACGGTTGTGTGCAACAGTTGCAGGAGGCTGGTAATGCTCACCTCGCCGTCGCCAGACACGTTTTCGACGATCATGAAAATCCAAAACGAAACGGGACTCATCAGAAAACATCACTGATGCCCACTGTTGATTGGTCCACCGATGATGACGTTGGCACCAATTCATTCTTGCTCGCCTGTGTTGTATTTTTATTAATGTGTTTGCTACTTCATTTTGTAGCACGCCCCTTTCAACCATCTACCATGTACATGGATTTGTTGGTTATATCAGCCTGTGTTGTGGTGACATGGGCAAAGCTACAAACGGTCTGCGTGATGCCAGTTGCACTTGGTGCAAACGGTTTCGTATTGTCTGAGTTAAGACCTGGATCCCAGTGGTCTGTTGAAGGTGTTGCTGAAGATGAGTAGCATTTAGAGTCCGAGTTCTGAGGGTCTGAGTAACAAGAAGTTGATCTTGGCGGCGTGTAGTGCCTCTTGGGCGGCCAGTCCGAGGCAGATCAGCCACTATGCGGAAATTTTGATACCTGTTCCACAGTCTGCTGACAACTGACTGTGAAACATTGAGGTTCCGAGCAACATCCACTTGCCGACTTCGGGTTTGCAACATGCCTATGCCTGTCCATCACTGCTGTTCTGTCAAACGTTCCATGACGAAGAAAAGAAATTTTATCTATTGCAGAGTCTTTCTATACCTGTCCATGGTGAGTAGTGTTCATCAAACCCGAGATACACGAATTTTTGTAAAAAAGAATAATGTGTGAACTTTAAGGATGGGCCCCACCTCTGTTCTTGGGATTGGCTTACTCATCACCAGTCACCATGTCAACATGATATTGCACGTGAGAGTGGAGAAGAGCGTGCTCGATATGCCCATACCACCATTAAATTACGAAATACACTCTTTTGTAAAATAATACATACCATCTTAAAATATCCCCTACTTTTTGTGACAGGTATATATAGAACTGAACTGAATTTATTAGTTTTAAATTCCTTCGCGACTTTTAAAAGTTACTTTTAACATTTAAGCGTCTATTATTTTTGGAAATAATGTAATAGATATCTCATTAACTTTTCAAATGGAACTTTGGAGATAGATTTAATTTAATATATTTAAATTAAATCACAAAATCCAGTAAAATAAGATGACTGAACTAGACCACTGATCACTTTAAAACAAATATATAATACCGTTGCACAGAAAAGAATTCACTGCAATAAGTTGAGAATCCAGCGTGAATCAAACAAGATTTCACTATAGCTAGTGCTTCTGTAAATGTCTGGCAAACGAGTAATAAAATTGCGTTCTTCAGGGTCTGTATATATCTAACTGAAATGCAAGCTGAGGGGTACATGTCAGAATCTAGCGCCTCTTAATAACTCCGGGAAAAATCGAAATTCTAGCCGTGGTGCTAACAGAGATGTCGCCCGACCAAAAGAGGGAGACCGCTCCTGGGTTTCCGATTTCCGTTCGCTGTTACTCAATTTCCTGGCCGCTACGTCTTTCCCCGTTCGTCTTTGACTGCGAGCAATTCCAGCGCTCTTCTCTGTTTAGCACCGAGATGCGAAATGCCGCTAAGACCTTGCTCGTCTTCTGTTCTGGGGACCAACGCTGCTTTGATCTCAGCCACTTCTCTAGTTGACTTTGGCAACGCCCCCACTGGACAGGCTTACTGACCAAGGTAATCAAATAACTGCATATAATTGCTCAAGAGATATCCGTGGGCGTGATAGAACCTCCCTTTAAGGCCATGCGATCTCACAAATGCACAGAAGATAGCAGTCTACATATTAATGATCCAACATGTTGACAATCCACGTGGAAATGCTGCATTGCTAATGAGATCACGTTTCTATTGTGCATTGTTAATGAGCCCAGGTGGAGAGAATTCTCCGTTGATGAAAAATTCCAACAATATTCAGGGGTACTGGTGTTATAAGAGGGTTCTTACCATATCTTCTAACAATTCAGGGACACTGACTTCATGGACAGCTGAGTTGTCCGTCACAATCGTCCCCTCTTTTGAGACATGGAAACTCGTTTTCATGTTTCATTTCTGACAATGAAGCTGGCCTGATCGGTAGCTTTTGGATGATTGGTATTTTTGATTTCGTCCTCTTCCTCCGTAGTCCAGTTTCTACTTATGAAGTCAGCTCCGACATTCTGTTTACCCGGAATATATTCCACCTTGAAGGAGTAAACGCTCAGTAACAAAGCCCAACGCATGATCCTTGCGTTAAATTCTTTGTTGGTACCAAGAAAAGCTAATGGCGAGTGGTCTGTTTGTACGGTGAAAGATGTGCCATATAGAAACTCATGATGGCGTCTGGTGCCATCAATCAGAGCAAGACATTCTCTTTCGACAACACTGAAGTTGCGTTCAGCCTTGTTTAATTTCCGACTGCCATACGCAACTGGAAATAGCATATTCGGATCACTGTCCTCGGCTTGAAGCAATGTTGACCCGATGCCCTGACTTGACGCGTCGACCCGCAATGTGAAAGGTTTCTTGAGGTCAGGCAACCTCAGAATGGGGTATGCAGACAACTGTCCTTTTAAAGTGCTATACGCGTGTTCGCACTTTTGATCACAAATGACCTTATCAGGACAACCTTTCTTTGTAAGGTCAGTCAGAGGTGCTGTCAGTCCATTGAAGTTCTGGATGTATTTCTGATAGTATGCACATAGTGATAAAAAGGAACGGATGTCTTTCTTCGTTCGGGGTCTTTTTGCAGCAACTATTTTCTCCACATTCTTTTTAATAGGCCACATGGAGCCGTGAGAAATAGTACGCCACAGGAAGTCTAGCTTTTCAAACCCTATGAGACATTTGCTACGTCTGGCTGTGAGACCAGTTTCCGGTAGTCTTCTGAGGAGCATAGCAACTGTAGCAATATGTTTTTCATAGGTCTCCGATGCGATTAAGATGTCATCCATGAAATTATGGATATGGGGACTGTGCAAAGGTTTTAAAAGCTTTCTCATCATTCTGGTAAACATTCCTGGTGCGTTATGCAATCCGAACGGCATCACATTAAATGTGTAATGTCCTTCACTACTGCTGAAAGCTATCAAAGGTTTAACTTCCTCCTTGACTGGTATTTGATAGTAACCTTTACTCAGGTCAATCTTGGAGAACATTTTTGCTTTGCTGAGCTTGGTGAACAACTCAGAAACAGTCTGGAGAGGTTCGGGCTGGAATTCCGTTACAGCGTTTAGCAACCGGTAATCTATACACAGCCAAACTTCCTTATTGGGCTTCTGTAACAGCACTACATTCGAACTGTAAGGAGATGTCGACTCGCTGATAATTCCTGCCTGACGCAGCTTGTCTATTTCTCCGCGAAGTACATCCGCTTTGGCGTACGGGATGGGGTAAACTCTGGTTCGAACAGGGGTCTCGTTTGTTAATTTCATATCGAATTCGATGAGATTTGTTCGACCAGGTACATACGTTAAGACTGCACTGCACTGCTTCAGTAGTACCCTGGTTTCTGTTTGTTGTTCTACTGAGAGATTGTCGCCGAACGTGACATCTTTAAAGGATTCTGTGGGTTGCAATGGATATTCCATGCTACCATCATCATCATCCTCGCCTTCCGTTGCTATGGCGACCGCCAGGAGATGCTCGGAGGATGGCCCCGGTCTTTCCAAATATTTCTTAAGTAGATTTATGTGAAAGACCTTCTCCTTCCTTTAATAGAGATCTTGTAATTGGTGCGTAAGATCTTTTTAAGGACGGTAAACGGCCCTTGCCATCCGATGCGAAATATATTGCTTCCGGTTGGAAGTAGCAATAAGTCTTTCTCCCCTGGTTGGAGTTCTCTCTCTTTTGCAGCTTTGTTGTATCTTTTAGCATGTTTAGCGCGGGCTTTCTTAAGGTTGGTGTTAGCTAGATCCCATCCTAGCTTTAGCCTTTCCTTGAGCTCAGATAAATACTTGCTTGCAGAGACGACTGTCTCGTCAGCCTTTTCGTCTGTCAGGGACCAAAGTAAGGCTTCTAGTGGCCCCTTAATAGGTCTGCCAAATAAAAGTGTAGCAGGCGGGAATGCCGTAGACGCTTGGGGGACCTCTCTGTAGGCGAATAAGGCAGCAGATATATAAATATATAGATCCCAGTCTTCCGGTTTCTCCTGACCCAGCTTACGTAACATCATGGTGAGGCTGCCGTTAAAACGTTCTGCGAGCCCATTTCCGGCCGGATGGTAGGGACTTGTGTGGATGTGTTTGGCCCTCAAGATCTTAAAGATCTCCTCCATTAACAGGCTACGGAATTGGGATCCATTGTCCGTCAAAACTTGTTGAGGGAATCCCAACTGCGTAAAAATTTGCACGAGGGCTTCAGCGACATGTTTGGAATCCGTGCATGTTAGCGGTATAGCTTCGACCCACATATTGCAAGTGTCGACTAAGGTCAGGATGAACCTGTTCCTTCTTTTGGTCCTTTCCAGGGGTCCAGTGATGTCGACAGCAACCCGTTCAAATAGAGTCCCTACTATTGGCATTTGCCCCATGGGTACTGGGGGTGTCAAGTGCTTGGGTACTACCCGTTGGCACTGGGCAGAGGATTTCACATACTTGATAATGTCAGAGTTCATCCCTGGCCACCAATAGTGGCGCTGAATAGTGGCGTTTTGTCCCATATGTCCGCTAAAGGGAAGAGAGTGCCCCATTTCAAAGATCTGGCTTCTGTACTGCGTCGGTACTAGGAGCTGGTTATTCCCCGTGTCCGGGTTGCCCGTTCTACGATACAATACGCCATCCTTAGAAAAGATGTCTCCGTTGTGTCTGGGGTCCTTAGCCATGGGCAGTTTTCTAAAGCAGGGCTCAAGAGTAGGGTCCTTTTGTTGCGCCTCCTTCAGTTCATTCGGCAACAAATTTGGTGCAGGCTTCCTCTCCTTCTTAGGTTACCGCTGCCACAATCGGCTCCTTTGGTCTCCCAATAAACACATATCTACATCCCAGAATAACTGGGTAGATAGGATCATCCATTATGGCCGCTTTAATAACACCTCTGACAAAATCAGAGTGTATTTCTACCAGTGCGATAGGAAGCGTCCTGGGTGCATCACTCTTGAAAACTCCACTTAATTTGACGGTTTCCTCTGTCTCCTGACCGGGTTTGACTAGGTGCCTAGCAACAATACAATCAAAACTTAATCCAGTGTCAAAAAGACAAGTAGTTGAGGTACCATTCAAAATTACAGTTCCTCGCGTTGAGGGTCGGTCCCCCTCAGGTTGAGAATCACTGACATTGACTCTACCTTTCGAGGCTGTATGCAAACATCCAATGCGGTTTGGCCCGGTATGTTTGCCCTGACCAGACGTTCCTGGTGTAGGGGTCTTCCCTTTGCCTTGACCTTGGTGGCCGCGCTGCCACGTAGGCTTGGTGGGTTGATCAGAATTGTTGTTAGGGGGGTATCGGGTTTTGTAGAATTTTGATTTTTCCTGGGGAGGTCTCTGGGTATTTGTTTCTCGTTGGTTATAATGCTGAGAGGAATTGGAAGAATAGGATGACTGCTCTAGATTTTGCTTTCGAGATGGCTCATTTCTTGGTTTAAGTTTTGTGCTGCGAAGTTCGGCCATTGCATTAGTATAGCGTTCGGCCTTATTGAGGATGTCCTCAAGCCTGACTGCCTCCTGTTCAGCTAAAAATCTACGGGTTTCGTTTGACAAAGTTGACTTTACCTGTTCCACAAGAACAAGTTCAAGAAGTCCCTCATATGTAAGAGGTAATTCAGATAATTCATTGGACTTTGTCAAATAGCCCATGAGACGCGAAGAGAACTGGGGAAATGTTTCCATGCTCTCTTTTCGGCTGTTTCTGAATATTTGCAGAAACTTTCGGGCTGTCATCTCAAACCGCTCTAGCAAGGCCTTCTTTAGCATGTCGTAATCACCTTGGTTGCTTCCCAGCTTTGTGTACACGTCATAAGCATTACCTTTCAAAGACGTTGAGAGTTTAAGTGTACAGCGGGAACTCTCTATCCCATACAGATTTGCGAGCCTCTCGAATTTTTTTAGGAAGGCGTCAATTTTCTCATTGGGGCTAGGAAAAGACTCTAAAGCAAAAGACATCGCAGTTAATTAGGCAGATTGAGTGCTGGAGAGATCCGTTAAATGAGACTGGGGCAAAGACGGCTCTCCATTATTGGAAGTAGAGGCATCCCAACTCTCTAAAGCCTTGAGAGCCAATTCGTGCTGTCTCTCCCTCTCTCTCTTTCTCTCTCTCTCTCTCTCTCTGCGGGCTTCCATCTCTGCCTCAATTTTCTTCTGCTCTAGTCTACGATCTTCCGCTTCTTTCTCTCTAGCCTCTGCTATATCCTGTGCTTCCTTTCTCTCCGCATCATACCTTTCAAGTTCTTGGTTGACAAACGCATTCGCGGCTTCGCCCTCCAAACCTGTCTCGTTAGCCTCCAGTCTAAACATGGATTTTAATTGAACCCTTTCTGTCATTGTTAAAGAACTGGATGCAGTACGATTAAAGAATAATAAGAAGAAACAAGAAGGAGAAAAATCTCAAGCCGCTACGAGAAAAAACCCCCACAAAATATAAATTTATTTTGGTTACCTCCTACCTTGTAATGTGCTAACTTATCGCTGCTATTACTGTCACTTAAAGACTCTTAACGCAAGCGACTATGCCACTTTAAATGGTAAGTTACACTAGAAACAAATAAACTATTACTAAGAGTGGAGAAAAATTTATATAAAACAATTAAAAGGAGAAAAAAATGTTTTCCTGAAATTTTAATTCTCCGTCAACAGAACTCCGCCCCTGAAGTCAATTATGAAAAGAGACGTTGTTAACTTGACTTAAAAAACCAGAACAAAACGTCTTTAGCTTAGTTCAACTCTTGTAACTTCAAAAACCTTTTGTGACTGTTACACAATCACGCAATCCCAGCAATCTTATTTTAAAAAATTCATTTTTTTCCCTTGCCAGAGAATAAAAACAACCAATATTTTGTTATCTCCAACTTCCTGCTGCTGTGAAAGAACAAATCCTGTAAATATTGTTGTGTGGAAACCCAAATACTAAAAGGCGTTGTACAGGGGTGTAATTATTTTTATATAATTCCCTACTTCACAAAGACAGAACACTCTCACTCTATCTACTAATTTCTAGATCAGACTCAAAAATCTAGGAGAGCGACCTATTTATGCGATTGCATCAAATGTAGCTCAAGATTTCGGACGAGCAAACCATTTATTGTCGTAAAGTTATTTGAGAGAAATCCTAGAACCAGTGGTCCCGTTTAGAGTGACAAATGATGGTGCAGGCTCAGTGAAAGAAAGGGTTAGAGAGTAAATAGTTGATTTACAGAGTGCTGGGGAGAGTAAGGACAGACTCTTTACGACAATCTTTCGCTCTCAATCTTCTCCTTAAACACTCCTGGACAAACAATTATTTGCCAGTTTCCAAACACACTCATCCGCTCACACCAATTTGGTGCTTCAAACACATAGACGCATGTGAATACAATCTATTGTAAACAAATATGGGTAATTCTGGGCTTGGGTTATTCCAACACAGGACTAAAAGTTTTATACAGGTTTATTTATCATTAAAATCAATCACAACAATTATCATTAGATACAGGCAAAATTCATAGATTACAGAAATAGATACAAATGAAAAGGAGGGGAGGAGGGTTTAAAGATTTTTATCTAATATGCCCTTCCCGCTTGTAATAGACAAAGATAAACCCCGTCCAACAGTAAATTAATATATCCTGAAAAGGGGTGTCACAATGGTAGGTATAGGGATTAGGACACTAGTCCTATTATTTTCAACTGTTTTTCCTTCAACTAAGCAGATTAGGAAGGGGAACTAACAAAGTTAAGAAAATCCCACTTGAAGAAAGTGAATAATACAAGGAGTGGAATAACAAAGTATTTACCAGGTAACGCAATTAAAATGGTTGCATTTAAATCTCATTAAGTCATGCACGCTCGTGAACGGCCAACACTCAGTCACTCACACACACTTACGATCTTGGAACCAGGCACTCCATAGAATATATAAACAGCAATTAACTCTCTTGACATAAGAAAGTGGCTTTTTTTTCTCTTCGGTGTACGGCCCCAGATTTTGCGAGGTTGGCTAGTAGCAAATAATCTCACTTATCGCCGGACGTGAAGGCTAAGTGTTGTTGTGTTTTATTATAAAAAAGAGTCTATGGGATGGCGCTGTCACAGTTAGATACGGGTGTTGGAATGGTGTGGTCTCTTTGGTTTCGCCGCTGGTGGTGCAAACTTCTTAAGCGTGATATCAACAACTGACCCGTGAAGTATGTTTTAAATCCAGTGAGGAATAACTAGGCACAGTTATTGCTCAGGAAAATAGATATTCTCTTACAGTAGAGCAATAAATAATATAAATGGCTCTGGCAAATGTTCTTCTCCAGTTAATTTTAATCTAACTGATGAGGTGTTAAATTGATTGTTCTTGGGTGTGCTTTATTTCTGATAAATATAGAAAGCTGAATCCCAAACATAGGATTGCCACAAGAATTAAAATTTAAACAGTCTCATCAAATATCTGGAAGTTTAAGAACCGAGTCTTGGAAGACTCTGTATGATTTCTTGCTGGGATGCAAAGGTAATGATCACCCTATAAAAGATAGAAAACATGTAATTCATACCGAAAAATCAAATAACATTCTAAAGCGCGATAAATTTATCGTTAAGATTATTATATATGTATTCGCGCATTCAATTATATAATTCAGAAAACACTTCGCGAGTCTAATGGTTAAACAACACATATATATATATATATATATATATAGAACTTAACTGAATTTATTAGTTATAAATTCCTTCGCGACTTTTAAAAGTTAGTTTTAGCATTTAAGCGTCTATTATTTTTGGAAATAATGTAATAGATATCTCATTAACTTTTCAACTGGAACATTGGAGATAGGTTTAATTTAATATATTTAAATTAAATCACAAAATCCAGTAAAATAAGATGACTGAACTAGACCACTGATCACTTTAAAACAAATATATAATACCGTTGCACAGAAAAGAATTCACTGCAATAAGTTGAGAATCCAGAAGGAATCAAAATAGATTACACTATAGCTAGTGCTTCTGTAAATGTCTGGCAAACGAGTAATAAAATTGCGTTTTTCAGGGTATGTATATATCTAACTGAAATGAAAACTGAGGGGTACATGTCAGAATCTAGTGCCTCTTAATAACTCCGGGAAAAATCGAAATTCTAGCCGTGGTGCTAACAGAGATGTCGCCCGACCAAAAGAGGGAGACCGCTCCTGGGTTTCCGATTTCCGTTCGCTGTTACTCAATTTCCTGGCCACTACGTCTTTCCCCGTTCGTCTTTGACTGCGAGCAATTCCAGCGCTCTTCTCTATTTAGCACCGAGATGCGAAATGCCGCTAAGACCTTGCTCGTCTTCTGTTCTGGGGACCAACGCTGCTTTGATCTCAGCCACTTCTCTTGTTGACTTTGGCAACGCCCCCACTGGACAGGCTTACTGACCAAGGTAATCAAATAACTGCATATAATTGCTCAAGAGATATCCGTGGGCGTGATTGAACCTCCCCTTTAAGGCCATGCCATCTCACAAATGCACAGAAGATAGCAGTCTACATATTAATGATCCAACGTGTTGACAATCCACGTTGAAATGCTGCATTGCCCACGTTTCTATTGTGCATTGTTAATGAGCCCAGGTGGAGAGAATTCCCCGTTGATGAAAAATTCCAACAATATTCAGGGGTACTGGTGTTATAAGAGGGTTCTTACCATATCTTATAAAACAATTCAGGGACACTGATTTCAGGGACAGCTGAGTTGTCAGTCACATACTGCAACATCCACCCTTCTCTTCTGAAAAAAAGCCACCAAATCGGTGCTACATGACGACATCACCTTATCACGTAAGATCAAATCACATAGGCCATCAAAATCTTTAGCAATGCCAGATAGGTCAATCCACCTGCCCAATAACATCTTAATCTCTGCGATAAACTCTATCTTGCTCACTACTCGGCATCGCAGTGTGGAACTTTAACCGATAACCCTGCTCATTTAACCTGTACTTGCGTAACAAAGTTTCCTTCACTATGTCATAATTTAATCTATTTTCTACAGTTAATTGAAAAATTGTTTTTAATGCTGACCCTGTTAAATAATCTGTCAACGGTGATCCCCACAGTTCTTTATTAATCTTTAAAGCAGTTGCCTTCATTTGAAACCTTTCCAAAACACAGTCCATAAAATCTATGGATTCGTTGAAAATTGTGAGTTTCAACTTGTGCATGCTCCCATACTCTTTTTTTGATGATGAGTCTGAACTCGACTTCTCTTACTCGAGTCTTCTCAAGGATACCTCTTTGTCCGTTTCTATCTTTTTAATTTCTTTCCATGCTTCTATCTCTTTTATTTCTTTCTGTGCTTCTATCTCTTTTATTTCTTTCTGTGCTTCTATCTCTTTTATTTCTTTCTGTGCTTGTATCTCTAATCTCTTAGTTTCTTCCTCTGTCTTCTTTCTCTCTCGCTCCTCATGTCGTTCTTGTCTCTCTTGCACCTCTTTAAATTGAGCTTGTGCCTCTTTCATTTGAGCCTGTGCCAACGAGGATAAAATCCAAAAGTGTTGACATGATTATGAATATATCTGCATTATATGTACCTAAAATACTCTAACCAAAATATCAAAATAGCTCACAACTCAAAATAATATCTTAAATAAACACTAAGATGACTCCTAACTCACTGTATTTAATGTTTACCTAAAAGAACTAATAGCCCTACAAAACAAACAATGACACCAATGATGATGATGATAAACAATATACCTAATTAACTATCAACAACCTGGTAGGTTGGTAACAAGGAAAAGGAAAGATGTGTGACAGAAGTAATATTGAAATATACAGTACCAGACCTCTATAACGCACGAAAACAGGAGATTGAAAAAAAATTAACGTATTTACAGGATAGTGTAAGAAGAAAATGACTGAAAAATACATCATATAAACAGAACGCCAAGAGGGAATATAACACACAACAAACAACAAACTGCACGTAAACAACTAATGCAAAAATGCACACTTTATTCGTGAAGGGCAATACAACTGATCCTGCCCACAGGATAGGACCCCTTCTAAGAATAAATAGCGCAAAATCCTAGAGATGAAATGAAAGCACAAATAAATAACATAATCGTCACGTCCAACAACAACACTGAAACAATGAATGCCAAGGGAAGCCTATAGAGAAATCTGGACAAATAAATGAAATATGGCCTTGGAATAATGAACCAAAACAAACTAAGGTTACGTAGCTTTTTATGGTTTACTGGAATGGCAGGCTATGGCAATCAACTGATCTGATCTGTTGTCTCCAAGTCACCTCTGCAGCAGTAGCTTTGAGAAGTCCAAACACTACAACAGTTTCTGTCAGGAATATGTTAATATACACTTAGCATATGATTTAAGCTCTTAGAATCTAACTAAAATGGACGAAAGAACTAGAGAGAAAGATGACAGCTAGGATTCGCACAGTTATAAGTAATGTAGATATAAGTGATGTGTAAGGCAGATAGGAATAACACAGCTAAAGGTACAGTAGATATACAATTAATTATAAATGCAGTCTAACCAAAACCTACATCACATAAAGAAAGAGTAAAACTAAAGACAGTAGAACAGCAACACTGAGAAGATGAAGTAGAAAATAAGTGATGCTACTGAAAGAAGAAAGTAGCAGAACTAAAGAGAAGAATCTACGTGCGAAAACAGAAGTACTCAGCATACAAGAAGAACTACTGATTTCTTATGAAATACACTGTTAGCACTATATAAAACAAAAATTACCTTTTTTTAACTAGAAACGTAGTAAACACTTTACTAGAACATTAGCATACTAGAGCACGAAAGAATGTTACGTAACTTCCTTAAACAAATAACAACAGAATAATATCTAATTAAGCTGTATCTTAAGGAATTATGACGAACACTAATTGTTCACAAAACAACTACATAATAATTAAATCCCAAGCGTGTAGATATGTTTATAATGTCTTCAGCAAGACCCACGGCGATGAAGTATGAAGACAAAAACAGCACGGCACAACACATTCAGTTCAGATTCTGTAGCATCGCAAGCAAACAGGGCTGGTGTTTTCCACTTCACACTGTTGAGTAGACCACAGCAACACGACAGCTTCACAGCTCCTCTTCTTTTGGTCACCACAGATTCTTCTGGATACACAGTAGGTTCTCCTTGGTCACAACACACCGTTTCACAGCAGCGGCACGTAAGACAGCATTCCACAGTCCTCCGCCAGGTTGTTTTTGGTCGGCCTCTCTTTCGTTTTCCTTCAGGGGTCCAAAGCATAGCTGTTCTTGTGATGGTATCGGGGTCTCTTCTGAGGACATGACGAACCCAGTTCCAGCGTCTGCCAGCTATGATGGTGTGCATGTCCTCTTGCTTGCTACGAGTAAGCATATCTTGGTTAGTGATGGTATTCGGCCAAAAGATTCGGAGAATTTTTCTTAGGCATGTTGTGTGAAAAGAGGACAATTTCGACATTTCCTTCTCTGTAACTCTCCAGCATTCCGCACCATAGAGAAGCACAGAAAGCACACAGCTCTGATATAATCTTAATTTTGTGCTTGTGCTGTATTGAGAGGACTTCCAGATGTTGTTTAGGCTAAAGAAGGCTGTTCTTGCCTTATTCATTCTGATGTTGATGTCTTTGCCTGCCCCGCCGTCTGGTGTTACTTTGCTTCATAGGTATGTGAAGGTATCTGTCTGTACCAATTGCTTATTCCTTACTGATATGGGCTCAGGGTTGCTCACATTGAGCGTCATGACCTCAGACTTCTTTAAATTGATGTTCAAGCCCACCTGCTGGCTAAACTTATAAGTCTATCCGTTTTTTCCTGAATGTGTTGATGTGAATGAGCTAGTAGTGCAATGTTGTTAAATCACCGGTGTTTGTTAAATGCCGTGAATGTCCACCAGTTGATAAATGTAGATGTTGGGACTGGGGTAGTAAAGTGTAACGATTGTCAACTCATTAAACCCAGCACAGTTTTGGTCATACAGGTCATCTTGTCCTGGAACGTGATGAGGCTCCGACAAGAATGTGAGTGTAGACAATGAGTGTGTATATGAATGTCAGAACGCGAATGGTAGAATGATTCGATAGAGTTGACAGGTTGGTAGTACATCACTCATACTCACACTGTTCGAATTCAAGAAGTACTGGAACTACGGTGGTCTTTTTATAACATTTAATGAGACGCACACTTGGACAGTACGTGTATGGTTACAGGAACAAATGTCGACATAGACAGCATAATGTTGGTCACGGGTATATCATCTTAAGTTAGCATTCATGCTTGGCACATATCATAATGGAGCATTCGTAAATAAGCATTCAGAGTTCCATCATGTAAATCATCTGGCTTTACTGACTGGGCACGTCAGACCATAACCAATATATAGGAAGGCTCCTAGACCTAACCTCGTCTAGCGAATATCCCTTCACGTAAAGTTCAATATATATATTTTTCATAAAGATATAGGAATCCCAGACATGGGTTCTCACATGTAGCAGTGATCTCTTGGTTCATCGAGCGATAGTACAGGCATCCCTTTTTCTCACTCGATAAATACAAAGTATATGAATTTCAACATGGCTGTTCTTCTCTCGTGAGCTTCACTCACTATTGGATACAGACCAAAATTGGTCATTCGTTAAATGTCCTCATTTCTTCATAGCTTCTATCATAGAGGTAATTGAATAATATCATATAATCTAGTGCTGATACATAGGAATGTCATCTTCCTTTGAATAAATATTCTTTTCAAAAGTACCACTGTGCATCTGCTTATCGACAACGATGGCGAAGCCCAAGTTCATAATAAATTGTGGTTTTACCTTTCTATGCGAAATATAACTTTGCCATTCCTTGGCAAAAGAGAATAAACACTGGGGTAAAGTACATACAACATGTCTAAATGACTATCACTTTTCCCCATCTACTTATAGATCACTTTTTCGGCGATAAGCCGGCTACAACAAAATTCGACATCCCGACAGGATGACAGCCATGAATCACACCCCCTGCTAGCGATACTTCCGCTGCATAGCCTTTGACCTTTTCTAGCGACAACCAACATAGTTCGACTTAGAAATGTAAAGATATCCATATATAAGACAGACTCGTCCTACTCATACAAACACTACGTATAAATTCAGGCCATAGATATACTGAAGCAAGAACAATCTATTCCTACCCAGCCAAAGAATAAATCGCAGTAGGCCTAGATTCGTCCGCGGAGTCCGATCGAAGATGACGGAACTACTTTCAAGGGAAGTAACTCAAAAATGACTTCTCCTTAAGCACTTAAAAAGGAAATACTTTGTTTACAAAATATTTGCGAACATAATAAGTATATAAATGTATTATATTGCAAGATAGTAAAAATTGCACTTTACAGTCTTACCACACCTCCCGGGAAAAAAAAAAAATTTTTTTTTTTAAATACATCTAGGAGCAACGTAGAATAGGCTCACAACGCAAGAATACTGCGCAGATGAAAATATCAGGAATAACTATAATTCCTAATATGACCGGTGAGAATATATCTCAAAATCTGAGAGAAATTGTTTCTCTACGAATAAATGTTTCCAGGAAGGTGTGATGTACGTATAATACAATTCTGGTAATTATACAATGCATACCAAAAATTCACACTATAATCTTAAATTTATGATTTATGAAGAAACAATCATCAAAGAACAGCGGTGAATAAACATCAATAAACCGCTAAGTAGCGATACCATCATTCTATTATTAAATTACAAATGTGTATCTTAGTAAAGAAACAAAAAATAACTGTTGTAAAGTTATACATATTAAAAAGATCCAATATTTAACAGTTAAGTGGCATCATGTGGGCATCTGGACAGAATGTCCGCCATCACATTTTCTGAACCACGGATAGCTCGTACCGAGAAATGAAAAGGTTGAAGAGCGATTGCGTATCGAGTTGATCTCGAGCTCTTCAAGTTCTTACTTTGGATAGCCGTAAGAGCTTTTTGGTCAGTTTCCACTACGAAATGCGCGCCCAGAAGGAATCTTTGGAGTTTGAGAATTGACCAAACCATTGCCAATAATTCACGGTCTAAAACCGAGTAATTCCTTTCTGCAGCATTAAGTTTTCTGGATATATACATTACAGGATGCAGAGTTCCAGAGTACTCTTGCATTAGTGCCGCTCCAATCCCAGTGGATGAAGCGTCACTACGAAGAACAAATGTCTTATCTGTTGTAGGTAACACTAAAATAGGTGGTGATGAAAACATAGTTTTGATCTTCTCTAGTGAAGATTGGCATTCATGAGACCAGTGAACCATGTTAGGCGACCCTTTCTTTAATAGTGTAGAGAGAGGTGCCATGATAGAGGACAGATTCGGAATGAAACGTCCATAAAATTGTATGAGACCTAAAAGACTTCGCACTTGCTTTTTAGTCCTAGGGATAGAGATGTTAAGTATCTTAGTGATATTATGGTCTTCTGTCTTCAAGAAACCGTGACCTACTCGATGGCCTAAGAAAGCAATTTCGCTAAAGCCAATACAAGCTTTAGATGGTTTTGCTGTCAGGTTATACTCACGCAGAGTTGATAATAATTCAACTAACCCTGAATAGTGATCTTCCCAAGTATCGCTGAAAAGACAGATGTCGTCTAGATAAGCAATGACATCTGACCGATACGATAGGATTCGACGCATCATGCGTACAAATGTAGCTGGTGCGTTCATAAGGCCGAAAGGCATAAAATTCCATTGGAAAAGGCCTCTGGGAGTAGAGAAAGCGGTAAGAGGTTTGGCGCGTTCGGATAATGGAACTTGCCAATATCCTTTAGACAAATCAAGTTTAGTGAAAAAATGCGATTTAGAAAGACGAGTAAGTAGCTCTTCTAGTAAAGGCATAGGTTCAGCATCGAACTTCGTAACTTGATTCAATTTGCGATAGTCAACGCAAAGACGTATGTTATTGTCTTTTTTTCGAACAATAACCATCGGCGAAGAATATGCAGAAGTGGATGGTTCGATTATTTGTAAATCTATCATTTCATCCAACTCCTTTTCAACCTGTGTTTGGAAATGTATAGGGATAGGATAAGGTCTAACCCTAATTGGAGTATGTTCAGTTAGAACAATGTCATGCTCAATGACATGAGTTTGTCCAGGGATGTCAGTGAGGACATCCTGAAATGTTTGTAACATAGACGAAACTTGTCGCCGTTCTCCTAGAGACAAATCAGGAGAAACAGTAACGTCTTTCCATGATTCACTAGAATGAAGTGGGATCATTGGAAGCGGAAGATTAACATCCGAAAAACTTGTTTCCTCATCCTGTATTACAGACAGTGATGAGTAATGACCATGTTTGACATGAGAATCGTCCGTTGCCTGGAAAATAGGCTGTAGATAGTCAGGACGTTCATGGAACTCCGTAAGCATATTGATGTGGAAGGTTTTATGCTTCCCGTTAATATCGACGATGTAGTCAACATCTGAAATTTTCGATATTATATCGTACGGACCTTTCCAACTAATAAGGAGTCTATTTTCACGACAAGGTAGCAAAACAAATGCTTTGTCACCAGGACAAAGTTGTCGTAAAGTTCTCTTCTTATTAGCAAATTGTCTTGCCTTCTGCTTAGCAAATTCAGAAGAGGACGTTGCCAATTTGCATGCTTCGATAATCTTTTGTCTCAGCGCGATGACATACTCGTAAGAAGATTTTGTGTCAGTGTCAATATTGTCAGCTGTTATAAGATCATGCAGCAAAGACATTGGGCCGCGCGGTCGCGCGCCAAAGACAAGTTCAAAGGGAGAAAACCCTGTATGTTCATTGGGGACCTCTCTGTACGCGAAGAGGGCCGCGGGTAAAACCCTATCCCAATCTTGAGGATGATCCTCAGTTATCTTCCCTAATAAGTTCTTAAGTGTTCTATTTAGTCGCTCGACCATCCCATTGGACATAGGATGATAGATGCTACTCAAAGATCTCTCTATCTGTAGAGTAGACATTACTTGAGACATGGTATCCGATATCAGTTGGGTGCCATGATCTGATAATATTTCTCCGGGGAATCCCAGCCGAGAAAATATAAGCCAAAGAGCATCTGCAATGTCAGCGGTAGTAATGCTCTTTAGAGGGATAGCCTCTGGCCAACGTGTGCACATGTCTACACACGTTAAGATAAACTGATGTCCTCTAGCAGATTTGATCTTGAATGGACCAATGATGTCTATCGCCATTTTCTGGAATGGACGAATAGGAATATCTGCAGCCTGAATAGGCGCAGCATGACGAGGACCTTTGGATTTGACTTCTTGACATACTTTACAGGATCGACAATAGATCCGTATGTCCTTGTTCACAAAAGGCCAAAAGAAAGCCGCAAGAACTCTTGACTTTGTACGGGAAAAACCCATGTGACCAGCACACTGAGAGTCGTGTGCATGTTGTAAGATCTTAACTCTCAAATTCTTGGGTACAAGAATCTGAGAATGACTTGACTTAGTGGAGTCTTGCACCATACGTACAAGTACGCCATTCTTCATTGTAATCCAAGATTTACAATTTGAATCTTTATTCGGATCACCTTTCGTTACAAGAGTGTTTTATAAACAAGTCACGAGAAATTACCAAGGGATCATCTTGGTTATGCACTTCATTATCTTCAACAGATGAAGTTTCAGGCATATTGAGAGCTTGAGCTCTAGTGACTACCGCATTAGCAGATTGCATATTTTGATTTTCCCAAACGGAAATTTGCTCCGGAGTGCATTCTTTGACTCCGTGAATGCGACCGATGATAAGATCAGCGATCGGATTCGGCAAAAGACATGCGTGTACATCTCCTGTGAAGAAAGGAGTAGCAATCCTAATGATAGCGGTAGAGTATTTCTCTATGGTGCCGCCAAATGTTACGCATTTGACTACTTTGCCTGTAGAATGAGAAGGATCTATGAGTGACTGCCTAACCCCAATAGTTGTGCATCCAGAATCAAAAAGTACTGAGACTGGATTGTCATTTACTAAACCTTTGTGTAAGACAAGAGAACCTCTCCCATCATGCGCGATTGACGCAGGAAGAGCGGGAAGAGGATGGCCACAGCTTAAAGTAGACACTGTGGTTGGCTCAAATAATGTTTTGCATTGGGGGCACTGAGATGCTCTCCCAAAATCAAAAGCGGCACATGCCATATTATTAGAGTCATCATTATCTTTATTTTGTTTATAGGCTTCGTGGGACTCTTGCTGTGCCGAGTTCGCCTGGTAATGAGCTTTATGTTTTTTGAATTGTGCTCTACCTCTGTTATTATTGCCTCTGTACTTATCATTGTTTCCACTATTATAACCCCTACTCGGGTTTGAATCATAGCTCCTTTGGTTACTATCATCATATTCATTATAATGAGTATCTCGGTAATTATGATCTTGTTGTCTCCATGAAGGAAAACTTGGATAGTTTCTAGAATGACTTCCTTTGCGAAAGTTCCTGTAATTATGACCACCCCTGAATCGAGGGCTGTCAGCTCTTCTCCAGGTATTCGAAGAAGAACCCTGAAATGATTGGTTACCTTGGTTCTGATAACTGTAATAGTTACCTTTTTTATTAAACCTATTTTGAGGTCCTTGGAATTTGTGAGAGTGATTAGGGTTGTATGGTGTTGCAGAAGCAACTGGCATACCTTCTTTAACCTTACTGTTGCTAATAGCTACGTCCGGATGTGCAGTGACGTATTGGGTACAATACTGTTCCATTTCTTTTAGAGACTTAGGTTTACGCTCATGTAAGAATTCGAGGAAAGGTTTATTTATACTTGACATAATCTTGTCTCTGAGTATCAAGTCCATAAGGGCTTCATAAGTCTTTTCTGTTTTGGATAGCTCAATCCAACGATCAAATGTAAGACGTGTCCTTGCAATGAATTCTGAGAATTCTACACCTGCCTCAGGCACCATTGTCTTAAACAACTTCCGATAACCCTCTTCAGACAACTGATACTTCTTTAATAAGGCTGCCCTAATAACATCATAGTTATCTTTGTCAGCCTCTTCAACCAAACTTAAACTAGTCAGAGAATCACCTTTCAGATTTTCTGATAACTGGTTAGCATATTGTGATTTGTCCACATTATGGGCTCGACACGAGCGTTCAAATCTATTTAGCCAGAATGTTATGTCATCACTGGAAGGGTTGAACGCTGGTACCTTGACCTTGTAAGTAAAGGGTTTACCATTACCACCAGATGCTTGATTACCATTACTTATGTTTGTTAACTTTAACTTTTCTAACTCAAATGCTAAAAGTTCTTTTTGGTGTTCATGTTCTCTTATTGCTTTTTTCTCTTGAGCTTCAGCTTCTCTTTGTAATCTTTTCTCTTCTGCAGCAGCTTGTAATTTTTTCTCTTCTGCAGCAGCTTCATCTTTTCTTTTCTCTTTTTCCATTTCCATCTGGAATCTTTTTTCATCAGTCTGTATCTGCAATTTCTTTTGTTCATCCTCTCTTTGTAATTTTTTTTCCTCAGCTTCTAATCTTTTCTCCTCAGCTGCTAATTTCTTTTCTTCAATCAATGCTTTTCTTTCTTCAGCAGCAGCAGCAAGTTTTCTCTCTTCTGCAGCTAATGCTTTGTCATATTGAGCAACTGCCCATTCTTCTAATTGCTGACCAGTCTTATCAAGAGCCTTGCCTTGTGTGATAAAATAATCTAATGTAGACATCTTGTCTAATAAGATCAGTAATTTGCAAAAGTAAATAAATTCACTTTCTTAGTCTTAATCAAAGACCTTGTATGATAACTTTGTAACCTGTGGAAAATAGTACTTAACTATCCCAATCACTGTGGGAAACAAGCCTTACAAAGGTCTTGTATAAATCCTTATATAATAACAGCTATAAGTTGCTGGTTCACTCTATAATATAAGTGCAGTGCACCAGAAATAGTGTTTTATATCATCAACTGTGTACCTTTAGTAATAGCAATTAACTATCAGTTGATTCTTGTACATCAATTTATATGATCAACTATATTTTAAATAGTGTATGTCGATCAGGCACAAAACAAAACAGTTATACAGAAGAACATGAAAACATTTGCGGAAATGAAATAAATCAAATGGGAAAAACAATAAAAGATAAACCGCAAGAGGATAACAAATACAAATAACGCCACAGTATATAAATATAAATTGAGAATAGAACTGAAAGATAGAATAGGGTAGACCAACAAATTACAAACAAATCAAAACAAACTAAAGAACAGAGGAATATTACAAAAACAACAATGAGTACAGTCTTCACAGCTAACACTAATAGCAACAGCTGTCGCAGCAAATTTTCAATCAAGAAAATTGCACCTATAGAAACGCACACATCAGACCCTCTATTACGTGGGATACTCTGTTGTGTGACACCGCCCAACCAAAACAACAACCCGCTGGATACAAACAAATATCACATATAAATATTTAAACATAAATACATAAATGCATAAATAGTATGGCAATATGATGTAAATAGAGTGTTGCAGAAAGAATGTGTTGTAAAGAAGGCTCAGTTACACTGCCTAATAGTACAGTACTGTGGTACTTTATTAAACAAATACTTCTGGTCTAATTATTTTAAATTCAACACAGAAATAGAAGCTCCATCGTTGATGTGAATGATAACAATCGATGTAGGACTTCTCAGTTCAATAACATTTCCTTTCGCAAACACTGTCAAATATTCTCCAGTCCTGATGTGTAATGTTCTATGTTTCAACCAAGCTTGCTGTGTAACACTGTCAGTTGTATGGCAAATGTCCAACGAACCAAATGTCAACAAACGCTGACCTAGTTACTGCATACTCTCGACAGGACAGGTCACGCTGACATCACTGTAGAGTTGTACTGTTGATGTATTTGTGTGTCGTAACAGACCCCAAGGAACGTCTGGTCTCAGTAGTTTACTTCTCAATATGGTCACTGTGCAGGTTGACCCAGGAAGCTGGCACACCAGTTGTTAAATCACTGGTGTTTGTTAAATGCCGTGAATGTCCACCAGTTGATAAATGTAGATGTTGGGACTGGGGTAGTAAAGTGTAACGATTGTCAACTCATTAAACCCAGCACAGTTTTGGTCATACAGGTCATCTTGTCCTGGAACGTGATGAGGCTCCGACAAGAATGTGAGTGTAGACAATGAGTGTGTATATGAATGTCAGAACGCGAATGGTAGAATGATTCGATAGAGTTGACAGGTTGGTAGTACATCACTCATACTCACACTGTTCGAATTCAAGAAGTACTGGAACTACGGTGGTCTTTTTATAACATTTAATGAGACGCACACTTGGACAGTACGTGTATGGTTACAGGAACAAATGTCGACATAGACAGCATAATGTTGATCACAGGAATATCATCTTAAGTTAGCATTCATGCTTGGCAAATATCATAATGGAGCATTCGTAAATAAGCATTCAGAGTTCCATCATGTAAATCATCTGGCTTTACTGACTGGGCACGTCAGACCATAACCAATATATAGGAAGGCTCCTAGACCTAACCTCGTCTAGCGAATATCCCTTCACGTAAAGTTCAATATATATATTTTTCATAAAGATATAGGAATCCCAGACATGGGTTCTCACATGTAGCAGTGATCTCTTGGTTCATCGAGCGATAGTACAGGCATCCCTTTTTCTCACTCGATAAATACAAAGTATATGAATTTCAACATGGCTGTTCTTCTCTCGTGAGCTTCACTCACTATTGGATACAGACCAAAATTGGTCATTCGTTAAATGTCCTCATTTCTTCATAGCTTCTATCATAGAGGTAATTGAATAATATCATATAATCTAGTGCTGATACATAGGAATGTCATCTTCCTTTGAATAAATATTCTTTTCAAAAGTACCACTGTGCATCTGCTTATCGACAACGATGGCGAAGCCCAAGTTCATAATAAATTGTGGTTTTACCTTTCTATGCGAAATATAACTTTGCCATTCCTTGGCAAAAGAGAATAAACACTGGGGTAAAGTACATACAACATGTCTAAATGACTATCACTTTTCCCCATCTACTTATAGATCACTTTTTCGGCGATAAGCCGGCTACAACAAAATTCGACATCCCGACAGGATGACAGCCATGAATCACACCCCCTGCTAGCGATACTTCCGCTGCATAGCCTTTGACCTTTTCTAGCGACAACCAACATAGTTCGACTTAGAAATGTAAAGATATCCATATATAAGACAGACTCGTCCTACTCATACAAACACTACGTATAAATTCAGGCCATAGATATACTGAAGCAAGAACAATCTATTCCTACCCAGCCAAAGAATAAATCGCAGTAGGCCTAGATTCGTCCGCGGAGTCCGATCGAAGATGACGGAACTCCTTTCAAGGGAAGTAACTCAAAAATGACTTCTCCTTAAGCACTTAAAAAGGAAATACTTTGTTTACAAAATATTTGCGAACATAATAAGTATATAAATGTATTATATTGCAAGATAGTAAAGATTGCACTTTACAAATGTCATCTGCATATTCCAGATCTTCCAATGTAGAAAATGTAGTCCATCTTATTCCTCTTGGACTGCCCTCTGTTGTCTGGCGCATCACCCAGTATATGACTGTTAAAAATAGAGTGGTTGATAAGGGGCATCCCTGTCGTACTCCTGTCTTCACCTCAAAGGTTAGGTTGCTCTGCCCAACACTGCACGTAAAGTTTGCATAGAGGCTTTTTATGATTGACACTATGCAGCTTGGAATTCCATAAGCCCTCAGTATTTTCCATAAACTGTCCCTATGTATGCTGTCAAAAGCCTTTTCAAAGTCAACGAAATTAATGTAAAGCTGTCTTTGCCATTCTGAGCACTGCTCTATAATGTTCCTAAGAGTGAATATATGGTCTACACATCTCCTGTTCTTTCTAAATCCTGCTTGTTCTTTCCTCAGTTTGTGATCTACTGCCTTTGAAATTCTCTGTATAATTATCCTGCCTAGTATTTTGCTGGGAACTGAGAGAAGAGTGATTCCTCTCCAATTATTGCAGTCTGCAAGATCTCCCTTCTTGGGCAATTTGACAATTATTCCTTTGTTCCACTCTGATGGTGTTGTCCCCGTTTTCCAGACTTGTGCAAATAGTGGTTCTAATAGTTCTGCTGCTAGCTCAGGGTCTGTCTTAAATAGCTCTGCATTTAAGTTATCATGGCCCGGAGCTTTACCGTTCTTTAACCCTTTGATTGCTGTGATGATTTCTTCTTTTCGTGGAATGTCTGTATTCACATCTAGATCGTTTTCAGCTTCAGGAACATTCAATTGCGTCTCTGGTGGTTCCTTGTTCAGAGTTTCTCTGAAGTGCTCTGCCCATCTTGTTTCTTGTCCCTCTGCTGTCGTGATGAGATTACCTTGCTTATCTCTTACTAATGTAATATTGTTTGCACCTCGTTTTCCGCTGATGAATTTAGTTATTTTGTATACTGTGCTTTGTTCATTTCTCAGTGTTGCCTCCTCTGCCTGTCTTGCAAGATCGTCTAGGAAATTCCTTTTGTTGGCTCGGGTTTGGCGTTTAACTTCCCTGTCCAGCTGACTGTACTGTTCGCTATATAGTTGCTTTAACCTGGGGGACTTCGCTTCTGTTTTCTTTCTTTTCATTTCCTTTCTCATCGTTATGGTGTTTAATGTTTCTGGTGTTATCCAGTCTTGCTTCTTCCTTTCCTGGAATCCCAAGCATGATTTGCTTCTTTCTTTGTATATTGTTGAAATGGTGTTGGAATTCTGGTCTATATCATCAGTCAATGTCTTTTCCTGACTTTTGGCAAATTGATATCGTTTCTTTATGTCAGCCGCAAAAGCTTTTCTGGTAAGGGAGTCCTTCAATTTGCTGATGTCAAACCTTTTCTGTGTAGTTACAGTTGGTGCAGCCCTTCTTAGTTTCACTTTCAGTTTTGCTACTACTAAATGGTGATCACTTCCCACATCTGCACCTCTTCTTACCTTCACATCTTGTAATGCATGTCTCCATCTACCGTTAACCATGATGTGGTCTATCTGGTTTCTGTCCCGACCATTTGGTGATTCCCATGTTAATTTGTGAATTTCTTTATGTGGGAAGAGTGTTCCTTTTCACACAACATGCCTTAGAAAAATTCTCCAAATCTTTTGGCCGAATACCATCACCAACCAAGATCTGCTTACTCGGAGCAAGCAAGAGGACATGCACCCCATCATAGCTGGCAGATGCTGGAGCTGGGTTGGCCATGTCCTCAGAAGAGACCCCGATGCCATCACAAGAACAGCTATGCTTTGGACCCCTGAAGGAAAACGAAAGAGAGGCCGACCAAAAATAACCTGCGGAGGACTGTGGAGGCTGAGATGCAAAGAATGAACCAGAGTTGGGGCACTAAACAAAGGATGGCCGCCAACCGAGCAAAGTGGAATCAATTTGTTGTTGCCCTACAAGACGCCACTAGGCGTGATGGCCACTGACTGCTTTGACGGTCGGCGGCTAAGGATCAAAGAAAGAAAAGAAAAAGACTGGCTGATGGACCAAATTTGAACTCTCCAACGGCCACAAGGACACTGAATTTGGCTTTTTTTAATGACACAAATTTCCGCTTGCTGCAACAACTCCATATAACATTGTGTAGGCTTTCATTTGCATTTTGTGTTGCACCTAGCTCACACCGCTTGAGCAGATGCTGATCAGTAAGACGCCCATAAATAGGGGCTAAGTGCTTATGGAGCAGGTTGTAGTCTAGCGGAGTGTGAACCTTGGTCTTGTGTGGGCCGGCAGCTTCTCCTTTGGCGATGGAAGCCTGATAGAAACACCAGAAGTCTTTGCCTGGCGGACACAAATTATGTTGGGGTTTGTCATTTGTCGAATACCCATGGTAGAGAGAAGCCATGATGGCTTGTTTCATCTCTCGGGCTGTACTATGCTTGCGGATAGCCCTGGTGTAGTAAATACACAATTTTCGTATGGCATTTTGGGTTAGACGACCACGGCCTTTTCCCCCAAGGATGACTTTTTGTTTCCTGCAGTCAGTAATCAGTGTCCTCAGTGCAGTGCCTAATCGCTTTGCAACATGGTTGACGCACTCTTGTTTGGTAATGTCAACTTCTGGTCCATACGGTTTGATGTCGCAGAGTCTGTTGTAGGCCTTGGAATCGCCATCTGATAGCAAAACAGTGTAGCGTAGCTTGTGATTTGCCACTGAACGAAGAAAGAGAACTTCACAGGCTTTTACCTCCATCATTCTGGCTGACCCTTCGTAATTACGGCAGCAGTCCTTCTGATGCTCTGCTTTCCATTTTTCAAATTTGTCAGGCTGATTTTTCAGCTGCCACTGTCCAGTATTCTCACAGGTGTGACAGAAGGAAGACATAACATGCGTATCGATGACCATGCCAGTCAAGATGTCAATAACACTGCCAACACCTATTAGTGACTTATGACCTCTAGTTAGCCATGTTGCATCAAAGCTGACAGCGATGTCTATGACTTCTTTTTTATTAATGGTACGATGCTGACGGAATGTTGAAATACTGTAGAGTGCATGGTATCCAAATGATCAAAAATTTGATCTGCATATTTATGAAATGTTTTCTGGTGCAGGCCAGGGAGGTCTAGGTTCTCACAGAAGAGATTGAATGTAGATGGGCCCATTCCAGACATGAGGGCACCAAGAACAGCAGATTTGTTGATTGCATGTCCACGATGGCCGCGGCCTTCTGGTTCCCTCTCGGATGTGTACGTTCTAGAAATTGCTTTTTCACATGTGTGACACACAACTTCCAGGAAGAGAGAGAAACCCTTAGACTTGGTGTTGTCAGTTCTTGTTTGCAATGTGTTTTGCTTACACACATTGCAACACACATTTTTAAGAATAAAGAAATGTCAACAATGGTTTTGTACATAGGTTTAGGCTGGGTGCAGACAGTATTATGAGATGCAACATTCTTGCTCGTGCTCAAGTTAATTTTTATATCAGATCAACTTGGGCCAGTGGTGAACGGCACTACTGGATCAGCAATTTGTACTATAGGCCTATCGGATACTGGTATGCAAAAATTCCATGTTGTTTGTGTATCATTCACTACTGATTCTGTCTTACCGTTACCACTGCTAGAAATTACATGTCGACGTGACCTGGCAGCAGATATTTGCTTTGATCTCTTACCTATTCTTCCCATTTTGAAGTAATAGAACACAATTCACTGAAATTCAAACGAGAAAAACATCGAACACCACGTTTACAGGCAGCGAACAAATGTTTTGTGTACGGGCGGGGCGGAAATTGCTGTAGTTATGTTCCACATTTGCGCACGCAGCCAAAATGTTGTTATGACCAATCAAAACAGGTGTTTACATTTGCGTCTTCAATGGGTCGGGAATGAGGGCATTAGGTCACCACGTGACCACAACTTATAAGGAAGTTAGCGTAAAATTACGGAAATTTTCAAACACACATCATTCAGAGCTATGAGAAAAAATAGATTCAAATTTGTTTTATTACGGCAGACAAAGAAATTCCCTGTGTATCGATACCAAATAGTCCACAATATGGACAGCGTAACTAAGGTATTATTGAGCGACAAATCTTGCATTTTCGGCACAAATGTGCAAATCATAGCTTGGTGGTAGTACAGAAAATATGCTTTTTGATACATCAAATGCACTTTTTATGTTATAAAACCTTGCTCATTCGATTCCTCGATGATTATTTAATAAAATAAGCTTAAAAGTAAAAAATTGATATTTTGTACGTACAATCCAGTTTTCAGTACCGTCCACCACCTTAAAACTGTCCAAAATCAACTCTTTATGGGTGCAGCATATTGCAATATGGATCTTTCTTATCTGAGCATTAACAGTATAACATGCATCCTTAAAAGCCACAATTTTATTAAAGCTTCCACACAATGTTACAAATAGTGTACATACCTTAACATCTGTTTCCTGCTTTATTTCTGCAAACAGACTTGTGACATTAGCTTCCACATTTCTTCCAGCCTGAAAGCAATGTTGTTTTCAAATCTCATTTATATGATAATGAGTTTCTGGAATAATTTTGACTAAACAAGTCCCTTTTTAAAAAGATCACAGTGGATCACTGGTGCTGATATGGATGATTGTATAATTATAAATAGTTGGTCAGTGACATACTGTACCAAAGATCATACTAAACACACTTTTGACTCAAATAATTTGAAGATCAATTTTTTTTTTAACCCTGAAAATTTCTCTTACAGGTGCGTAACCCATAATCTGAACATCCGCAAACCAAGACAGACCGAAAAGGAAAAGTTTTTTCCCTGACTTTTGGGCTACTTTAAGTTTCCAAAAAAAAAAAAATTATTATTATTTGTAACTGGTATGCAGGAAACCGAACACACGCAATGTTCGGTTTATCACATTTCATCCTCTTGAAGTGCAAGCGCAGTATGAGCTGCTGCATGTGCTATAAATTTTCAAACACAACTAATTAGTTGTGTCTAGGTACCACTTTCAGCCATGTGTGAATATTTCTGAGCTTATTTTGTCATTTTGAGTGTGGATATTTGTGAGCTAATTTCGTGACTTAAACTTCGCCAGTTTAATTTCATTGTGAAAATGTTGAAAAAAGCTGCAGATACTCCTGTGGGTAACAGTAGGAATAAGAAAAGAAAGCATTTGTCATTATGGATAGCACAGAAGGTAGAGTTATTGCAGAAGCTTGATTGTGGTGTCTCTGAGCGTAGCCTTACTGAAGAATATGGAGTAGGAACTACCACAGCATATGACATAAAGAAACATAGACAAGCTGCAGAAGTTTTACATGGACAGTGATGACCAAATACTAATGTCAGATCAGAAAACTTTGCACAGAGGAAAAAATGAAGAAGTTTTGGCAGTTTATGGAATTAAAGAAAAACTGCTTAGACAGAAACTGTTGCGTGATAAATTCTCGCAACATCGTTTTATTTCAATATCTGTTTTATAACGCAAGGGCAACAACTGCTTGAAATCTATAGTCACTTTTCTCGGTAAGCATTTGTCTTCTCGCGTTGGTATCGAATGCAGTTAACTTTTGAGCTGTGGTCATTTTTGCGCTGGACTGCGCATGACTTGTCTTGTTGTTTGGTCGATCGGTTTCCGCCCACCACTAGTGGGAGTGAGCGATTTGGAATGGCGAAAGAGATGCCTCGTTGAAGAGGGGATCTCCGCTTTTTTTGTTCTGTCAGGGATGTGTAGTCCTCTTATGGATATTTCGTTTATTCGGGATAATACCTCTAGTGTATTTGCACATGCCGGGAGGCGTGATATTTCTGTATTTCTTGAAAGCAAGGTAAATTGACTTTTTCATTAACTCTATCGATTTTGGGTCGTGAGCGATTTCGATTCATAGCCTGTCTGCGAAAGTCGTCGTCACGAGATGTTTTTTCCCAGCTCACATGTCGCTGCATTGTACTGCATCGGTTGATGCAGGTACCAAGGACCATTACTTGCTACTTTGTTAAATGAACTAGGTTTAGAAAACCTTTATTATCTAGAGGATATTTTTGAGGACATTATTTATACTTCGGCAGACGTGTCTGTCTTGCTGAAGTCAAACTAAGGAGAGTGAACTGATCTCATACATCTGGTTATCTCCTGGCTGTTATAGAAAAGGATGGAGTTTTCCACCTGACTACATTTACAGCACTATGAAATATAACATGCATCTGACTCATCATTGTAATGCTGTCTACCGTCTATTGCTGTATTGAATGTTGCTGTGATAATGACTGTTTGATGTGCCTACACATTTGCGTAACCATTTTGTCACTGTGGCGTCCACAATAAATAATGAAGAAAAACGTCAACGGCTGTTTCAAGACTCATTGACTTTATACGTCGTGAGTTTACTGACGTCCTATGTGGATTGCCCTGTTATTGTTGCATGAACATTGTTTTGACTGAACACATCTACACACTACACAAAACCAGACATGCGGATGCCATCCATCATCATATGGCATCACGCATCATTTGGTGGCCATAAGCTGGTTTGATTCTGGTACCAGCAAACACGGGGTCCCTTACCCACTTCATTTTCAACAAGAATTCATCAGCATCCTTCAAGAAATTAACATTCTTCAATACAGTCAACATCTTCAAAATTTTCAAAGTACTCGGCGTTGCCCGGTAAAAGTCAAAATTTCAACTTTTTGACGGAAACAAGAATTTGACAGTACCCGGCGTTGTTACATGTTGCCGGATAACTCGGACTGCTGTTATCTTTTACGCAAGTCAAGCAAGTTGCTGCTGTCAAGGTTCCAGTGCTGTCGTTTTTTGAGAAGGTCAAGTGCCGGTTGAAACGGGTTGTTTTCTGAAGAAGGCCAAGTACCGATTTCCATCAACTTACTTTTGGATTAGAAGGTCAAGTGCCGAAACAACTCAACACACAGTATTTCAGAAGCTCTTGTACCATCGTGTTAGCAGTGGAAGCAGTTCAGATGTGCCATCATCGTTGGAGCTTCGCTCTTTAGGACGTTGATTGACATCCGTTTTTCTGCTGTTCTACGATTGGAAGCCTATAAGTTAAGTGGCCTGTTTGTATGTAAACTGTGCCCTTATACTTCTGCTGAGTCTTCTGTGTATCATCTCATTCTATATGTTATATGTCTATATGTTATTTGTATATTTATATGTTTATATTTCAGCGGGTTCTCGGTTGGGTGGTGTCTCCGTTAGATTATGCCACGTCATAGAGGTCGTCTATTGTGAGCGTTTTCTGTAGGGTTTGCAAATTTCCGATACTGGAATTTGCTAAGCGACTTCTGTTGCTATTTATGTTAGCTGTGATGACATGTTTTAATATTGTTTTCGTTATTATTTCGCATTCTTTAGTTTTGTTTTGATTTGTTTGTATTTGTTAGCCTACTCTTGTCTATAATTTAGTTTCATACAACATTTTTGTTTATACACTGTGGTGTCATGTATTTTGTTTAATTCTATCGCAGATATCGTCACATTTTTTGTGATATTTCATTAATTTCTGCTTTATTTTTAGTTGATTTCTGCGAAAGTTTTTGTATTGTTGCTGATCTTTGTTATTGTTTACATTGTTATTGTTTACATTGTTTGTATTGTTTACATTTTCAATGTTTACATTCTGCATGTGTTTACATAGTCATTGTTTACAGTTATAGTAATTAGTTAATGGGCTATGCTAATGCACTGTTACTACTACACTGATGATAAATGAATGATGAATAGTGTCGTGCACTATTGAATGAGAAGTGCACTTATGATCAAGAATTGAGTGCTGATATTTCATATACAAGTTCTTTGATTGGAGACTTGTTTCCCACAGAGACTGGGATAATATAATGTGATGTGAATATACAAGTGCTTAATTAAGACTTGTTACACTTAGGTTTGAAATAAATTAGTTAATTATTTCAGGTTTTGGACTCATATGTTAGACAACATGTCTACATTTGAGCACTTTATTGAGCAGGGTAAATTGCTTGGGAAGACTGGTGATAAGTTAGAAGAATTTGCAACTGCTCGATATGATAAAGCAATGGAAGCTGAACAAAAGAAACTGCATATGGAAGCTGAACAAAAGAAACTGCAGATGCAGGTGGATGAAAAGAGATTCCAAATGGAAATGGAAAAACAAAAAAGGGAATCAGAAGCTGAGGAAAGAAAGCTACAGCTAGAGGCTGAGAATAAAAGACTTGAAAAAGAAGCTGAGAATAAAAGACTTGAAAAAGAAGCTGAAAATAAAAGACTTGAAAAAGAAGCTGAAAATAAAAGACTTGAAAAAGAAGCTGAAAATGAAAGACTTCAAATGCAGGCTCAAGCTGAAGAAAGGAAGTTACAAAGAGAGTCTGATGAGAGGAAAGCAAAAATGGAACATGAAGAAAAACTCTTAGCTTTAGAGTTGGAAAAATTGAAATTGACGAGCATGAGTAATGGTAATGATTCAAACAAGGGTTCATCTTCTGGTAAGGCTAATAATGATACTTTTAAGATTAAGTTACCAACATTTAGTCCTTCCAGTGATGACATAATGTTCTATCTGGACAGATTTGAACAAGCATGTACAGCTCATAACATAGACAAAGCAAAATATGTTTATCAGTTATCAGGGATACTGACAGGTAAAGCTCTAAGTATATTAAATATGGTGGATGAACCTGACAAGAACAATTATGAGGTTGTCAGGGCCGCTTTGTTAAAGAAATATCAGCTTAACGAAGACGGCTATCGTCTACAATTTAAAAACATGTTACCTGAAAATGGAGTTGAATTCTCCGAGTTTATTGCAAGAATACGCATTACTTTCTCACGATGGGTTGAACTATCTAAGACGGAAAAAACTTATGAAGGACTTATGGACTTAATACTTAGAGACAAAGTCATGTCGTCTGTCAATGAGTCTTTCCTTGCTTTCCTTCATGAACGTAAACCTAAAACAATAAAAGAAATGGAAGATTTCTGTTGCCAATACGTAACTGCGCACCCACACATAACCATGGGTAACTCTAAGGTGAAAGAAGGTTTACCAGTTGCTTCGGCAGCTCCGTATGGTCAAAACTTTGCTCGTAGATCCCAACAAAATTTTGATAGAAAGAGTAGCGGTAATTTCTGTCAAAATCATGGAAACCAATTTCATGGTGATTCTTCTTCGAAGAATTGGAGACAACCTGATAGTACTCGTTACTATCACCCTAATAATTATAAGCATTTCAAAAGAGGATATGGTAATAGAGGTTATTCCTGCCGAAGACCTCAGAACCATACAAATAGATGTTCGCATCAATGTGAACATGATAGTAATCGTGGAAACTGGAATTCGAACCAGGATAACAATTACAATAGAGACAATAATAACTGCAGAGATAATAATAACTCTGATAACTTCAGAGGTAATAATAGTCGGGGTAGATCTCAACACAAAAAAAAGAGATATCAGCAGGCTAATGCTGTACAACAGGAAACTGAGGGAGCCTGTAATCATGTTGTTGATAGTAAAAACTTTGACGCTGTCACTAGTTCTGCTTTTGACTTTGAGAGAGCAAACAAATGCCCCCAATGCAGTACTTTATTCGAACCGGGTACCATAACTACTTTGAGTTGTGGTCACCCACTTCCCGCTCTTCCTGCTGCTGTTGCGCATGACGGGAGGGGTTCTTTAATTCTACATAAGGGTCTTGTTAATGATACTCCGGTCTCACTACTTTTCGATTCCGGATGCACCACTATTGGTGTTAGACAATCGCTTGTAGATCCATCTTGTGCTACAGGAAGGGTTATTAAATGTGTCACATTTGGCGGCACTCTAGAAAAATATCCTACTGCTGTAATTCGCATTGCCACTCCTTTCTTTACTGGAGATGTGCATGCTTGTCTCTTACCTAATCCTATTGCGGACCTTATTATTGGTCGTATTCACGGAGTTAGGGAGTGTACCCCACAGCAGATTGCTGCTTGGGAAGATAATAACATGCAAGCTACAAATGCAGTAGTTACAAGAGCACAAGCTCTACAAACACCCGAAACTTCACTGAATAGTGATAATGAAGTTGATAGCCAAGATAGTCACTTAGTAATCACTCGTGACTCTTTCATAAAATTGCAAGAAGAAGATCCTTCTTTAAAAAAATTCTTCGTTCTTGCGAAGAAAGGTGATCCGAATCAGGATACAAATAGAAAATCTTGGATTGCAATGAGAAACGGCGTACTTGTACGTATGGTACAAGATTCGACTACGTCGGCACATTCGCAAATTCTTGTTCCCAAGAGCATGAGAGTCCAAATATTACAACATGCTCATGACTCGCAATGTGCTGGACATATGGGTTTTGCCCGTACGAAGTCGAGAGTCCTTGCGGCTTTCTTTTGGCCTTTTGTCAATAAGGACATTCGTATTTACTGCCGATCATGCAAGGTATGTCAGGAGGTCAAATCTAGAGGACCACGACATGCTGCGCCTATCCAGGCTGCTGACATTCCTATTCGGCCGTTTCAGAAAATGGCCATAGATATTATTGGCCCTTTTAAGGTCAAGTCGGCCAGAGGACATCAGTTTATCCTTACATGTGTCGATATGTGCACACGTTGGCCAGAGGCTATTCCTCTTAAGAGCATATCTACTACAGATATCGCAGATGCTCTTTGGTTGATATTTTCTCGCTTGGGGTTCCCCAGAGAAATATTGTCAGACCATGGCACTCAACTCATATCTGACACTATGTCACAGGTAATGTCTACCTTACATATTGAACGATCTCTCAGTAGTATCTACCATCCTATGTCTAATGGGTTAGTTGAGCGTCTGAATAGAACGCTCAAGACTTTGCTTGGTAAGATAACTGAAGATCATCCTCAAGATTGGGACAGGGTTTTACCCGCGGCTCTCTTTGCCTATAGAGAAGTCCCTAATGAACACACAGGATTTTCTCCCTTCGAACTTGTCTTTGGCGCGCGTCCACGCGGCCCTATGTCTTTATTACACGATCTCATCACTGCCGATGATATTAGCGATGAAACTCAATCCTCATATGAGTATGTCATTGCTCTTAGACAAAAGATCATTGAGGCATGTAAGCTAGCAACTGCTTCATCAGAAATTGCTAAAGAGAAGGCAAGGCAGTTTGCTAACAAGAATAGATGTCTACGACAACTTTGTCCAGGTGACAAAGCATTCGTCCTACTCCCCAGTAGGGAAAATAGACTTCTTATTGCATGGAAAGGTCCGTATGCAATAGTCTCTCGGATTTCCGATGTTGACTATGTGGTCGATATTGATGGAAAGCATAAAACTTTCCACATAAACATGCTTTCGGAATTTCACGAACGTCCGGACTATTTGCTGCCTATTTTCCAGGCAACGGATGATGCTCCTGCACCTCACGGTCATTATTCATCCCTGTCTGTCATTCAGGATGAGGAAGCTACCTTCTCTGATGTCAACCTTCCCCTTCCAGTGGTTCCATTACATTCCACGGAATCTTGGAAAAACGTTTCTGTTTCTCCTAATCTTTCTGGTGACGAACATCGACAAGTCTCGTCGATGTTACAAACATTTCAGGATGTTCTCACTGACATTCCTGGACACACAGATGTCATAGAACATGACATAATTCTTACCGACAATAATCCAATTAGGGTTAGGCCGTATCCTATTCCTATACACTTTCAGTCGCAAGTGGAAAAGGAATTGGATGAAATGATTCAATTAAATATAATTGAACCATCGACTTCACCATATTCTTCTTCCATGGTTATTGTCCGGAAGAAGGATAAGAACATACGAATTTGCGTTGATTATCGCAAATTGAATCAGGTCACAAAGTTCGACGCTGAACCGATGCCTTTGTTAGAAGATCTACTGATTAGACTTTCTAATTCTAGATTCTTCACTAAACTTGACTTGTCTAAAGGTTATTGGCAAGTGCCTTTAGCAGAGCATGCCAAACCTCTTACTGCTTTTTCTACACCTAGGGGTCTATTTCAATGGAATGTTATGCCTTTTGGTCTCATGAACGCCCCTGCCACTTTCGTTCGCATGATGCGTCGAATTCTGTCACATCGTTCGGATGTCATCGCATACTTAGATGACATCTGTCTCTTCAGTGATACCTGGGAAGATCACTATTTAGGGTTATATGACTTACTGTCCACTCTACGTGAGAATAATTTGACAGCAAAACCTTCTAAAGCTTTTGTTGGTTTTGGTGAAATCTCTTTCCTGGGTCATCGTGTTGGTCATGGTCTCTTGAAGACAGAAGACCACAATACTTCCAAAATACTGAACATCTCTGTTCCTAAAACGAAGAAACAAGTTAGGAGTCTCTTAGGTTTAATTCAATTTTATGGGAGATTTATTCCAAATTTATCTTCGATCATGGCACCTCTCTCAACATTGTTGAAGAAAGGTTCGCCTAATCTGGTCCGTTGGTCTGAAGAATGCCAATCTTCACTAGACCAAATCAAGAATATATTTTCTTCTCCTCCCATCTTAAGATTACCTACTCTTGATAGGACTTTTGTTCTTCGGAGTGATGCTTCATCCACTGGGATTGGAGCAGCACTGATGCAAGAATATGCAAATACTCTGCATCCTGTTATGTACATTTCTAGAAAACTAAATGCGGCAGAGAGGAACTACTCGGTTTTAGACCGTGAGTTGTTAGCGATGGTTTGGTCAATTCTAAAGCTACAAAGATTCCTCCTGGGCGCACATTTCATTCTAGAGACTGATCAGAAAGCTCTTACAGCTATTCAGACTAAGAATTTGAAGAGTTCGAGATCCACTCGATATGCTATAGCTCTTCAACCTTTTCACTTCACGGTACGAGCTATCCGTGGTGCGGATAATGTGATGGCTGACATTTTGTCTAGATGCCCACATGACTCCAACTAATACTTCTGTCCTATATTTCTATATATTACAGAGTCATAACACACCTATATTTCTACAATAGATTAGCACATCTGTACTTACTTTATATGTACACACTATCGTGCTTTGTTGTCATCTTCTTCTGTTCGTTTTTTAAGATGATAGAGGAGGACTGAGTAGTTAATATAAGGGCCGTTAGTTTACTAAACAGCCACAATTATTAATAATGTATTGTACCTTATGAAGCATATTAGTTATTAATTAGCATTATATTGCTTGTACTTTCTCAGAATGTCATTGTTGAGCTGAGGACTTACCTTACGAGTTCTAGATTGTGTACTTACCCTCGGAATACCAGAGCATATGTCCTGGATCGTCATGTAGTTTAACTTTACTATGTACTTATGTCATTACATGTCAAAGAATGTACTATTTAAATTTTCCTATCAGATTTGTACATCCATTTTTAAAGACAATATTAGAGTATGCTGTTTAATGATGATTATAGTAACTTGCATACGTATATTGTGTTTACATGCTAACGTGATGTGTGTTGGTGACACCTCCCCGATGTGAATATTTTTTGAGACATATTTATTTTTCTGTTGAGGTATATCCTCACCAGACACTCTATAATTAGCCTATTGTTTGGCAATTTAATTAATTATCAGCGCATAATTCGTGCGTTTTGAGCCGCTTATCGCTTGCTCTTTGATATTGAAAAAAAAAATATGTTCCACATTTTTTTTTATCGGGAGGAGGTGGTGATATGTTGCGTGATAAATTCTCGCAACATCGTTTTATTTCAATATCTGTTTTATAACGCAAGGGCAACAACTGCTTGAAATCTATAGTCACTTTTCTCGGTAAGCATTTGTCTTCTCGCGTTAGTATCGAATGCAGTTAACTTTTGAGCTGTGGTCATTTTTGCGCTGGACTGCGCATGACTTGTCTTGTTGTTTGGTCGATCGGTTTCCGCCCACCACTAGTGGGAGTGAGCGATTTGGAATGGCGAAAGAGATGCCTCGTTGAAGAGGGGATCTCCGCTTTTTTTGTTCTGTCAGGGATGTGTAGTCCTCTTATGGATATTTCGTTTATTCGAGATAATACCTCTAGTGTATTTGCACATGCCGGGAGGCGTGATATTTCTGTATTTCTTGAAAGCAAGGTAAATTAACATTTTCATTAACTCTATCGATTTTGGGTCGTGAGCGATTTCGATTCATAGCCTGTCTGCGAAAGTCGTCGTCACGAGATGTTTTTTCCCAGCTCACATGTCGCTGCATTGTACTGCATCGGTTGATGCAGGTACCAAGGACCATTACTTGCTACTTTGTTAAATGAACTAGGTTTAGAAAACCTTTATTATCTAGAGGATATTCTTGAGGACATTATTTATACTTCGGCAGACGTGTCTGTCTTGCTGAAGTCAAACTAAGGAGAGTGAACTGATCTCATACATCTGGTTATCTCCTGGCTGTTATAGAAAAGGATGGAGTTTTCCACCTGACTACATTTACAGCACTATGAAATATAACATGCATCTGACTCATCATTGTAATGCTGTCTACCGTCTATTGCTGTATTGAATGTTGCTGTGATAATGACTGTTTGATGTGCCTACACATTTGCGTAACCATTTTGTCACTGTGGCGTCCACAATAAATAATGAAGAAAAACGTCAACGGCTGTTTCAAGACTCATTGACTTTATACGTCGTGAGTTTACTGACGTCCTATGTGGATTGCCCTGTTATTGTTGCATGAACATTGTTTTGACTGAACACATCTACACACTACACAAAACCAGACATGCGGATGCCATCCATCATCATATGGCATCACGCATCAGAAACCATTGTTAATGAGACAGATGACACTGGGTAAAATCTACAGTAAGGCCATCTGTCTTATTGCCTATTCAGGAGCTGAAAATCCTGTTCTGGTCCATCAACAGATGTTTGACACCAATCTGATGATGGTGATTACAGCATTGAATGTACATGTGCAGGTATTTAACAAAGTTTATGTTAGAAGTTTAAACAAAATATTTTTCTGATCAATAAATTGTACTACATAATTTAAAAAGGGCGATTTTTGGGCTACTTCGGTGATTTTTGGGCAACTTTGGGCTCCTTCTGGTGATATTTTGGGTGTATTCCAAAAACCAAAATATGGTCCTCCCTGGGCATTTTGGATTCTGGGTGTTGAGAACTTTTTCGGGGAGTGAAGAAGCTTGGATATTTTGTTTATTTTGATATAGAAGTTTTTGCACCTCGAAACATCCTCTCAACTATGAATACATGTTCACATACCATTTTTATTGATGATTGTTGATGTTTTAACAGAGATGAGAATGGCTTATAGTAGTGTTCATAAAAAGTCACGACATTGTGGCTCATGAATCCATGGGTTAAAAACTGTTCACAACGATCGTGTATTTTTTTTTATGGTGTTGGTAAAACAAAGAGACAGTCAGTGTGATTTTTGCTTTTGAGCAAGCTAGAGGCATTCTGCCCTCTGGAAGTGTGTGTGTGGAATAATTATTGATTTTGTATATCTCAACGTTAGAATTCTATTGGAGTTTAATAAATACATTTAAGCTCAAGGTAGGAGCTGTGTAATTCAAGTAATTCAACCAGTGATGGATGATTGCAGAATGTTTGTTCTTAAGAGAACAGTTAATTATAAATGAAGTACATTATCTTCATAGAAACTATGGGTTCTTATTGTATGGGACATGTCTGGTGACAGACCTATTTACTACGAGAGTGTCTTCACCCGTGAACAGAGGCTCAGGTAGTCAAGCCATTATTTACAAGTAGATGACAGTCTTACATGTGCGTCCACACAAAATTCATTACATATTTTCCTAGAAATCACCAGTAGGATTTCTGAAGTGTCAAATGTTTATATTGGCTATCATTGATGTATATCTTGTGAACTGTTTTAAAATGTGTCGTATGATGAAGTATCATGTGTTATGTGAATAAATTGTAAAAGTTGTCTATGCCAGACATCCGAGAACATTTTATCTAAGTGCTCCAGATGTGTTGTGCAGTCTGTAATATCGTGGGCATTGTCTAGTTTCACAGAACACCTCCTAACACACCATCAAGCCAAGAGAAGCCATCACCAAACAACAAGAAGCACCACAGACCACTCTCTAACACAACACAAGAAGATTCACACCACCTTCTCAACAATAAAGTTTAGTAAAGAACCCCTCTGTTATGATTAAAATTCATAACGATTGTGTCAGTATAATGGTTAGCCCGACAGGGCTCCTTGTTTGTTTAATTTATATGGAGTCATTTATTAATACAGGAAGTGACGTCATGCAGATATGGTTGTTTGGTAGATGTGAAACTGAAAATGCAGAAGTGAGGAGATTGTCTGCAAACCTTCTACCATTGTGTGTCATGGCGAGTGGACGCATGTGTTTGAGCTTCTAAATTTAAGTGTCTATTACTGAGTTATTTCATTACTCAAGATCTTCTGTCAGGTGTATCTAGTTATCTACATTTACAAGGAGTATAGCTTCTCAATGTCGTGTGAATATATATTTAAAATGTTAAAAATGAAAAGGACAGCATTCCAGACATGAACAGACTGGCTAAAGTTATATCATCGACTGCTTATTATATGCCATTGTATATTGGCATGAACTGTATGGAATTTGGAGCAGTGTCACAGTCTTAATAAAAATGTATACCGTTCACTTCGTCCATTGTGGCTCAAATAATTCTAATTAATGTTGGCTTTTTTTGGTGTCTGATACGTCTACTACACTAGAAGTGATCTTGGCCACAGGAACTATCCTATCACTAAATATTAACATTCACAATATAAAAGACACGTAACACACGCAACATTAGTGGAGATACTCTATCCCACTTAATCATTGTCCGCAACACTGGGTTACCAACCTGTATTGTTAAATGTGTCACTCAGCCTTTTATGTACTCTACATTTTAGTTTTGTAAAAATAAACCTTTATTTAATGAGTGAGGGTGCGGAAGAGTTTAGAACCACCACTGGTGTAAGACAAGGTGATATCCTGTAACCTCATCTATTCAAACTTCTAATGGACCATGTCGCCAAAACATGTAAGGAAAGGACCAACAAGTATTCAGCAGGGTACTGGAAGATGAGACGGGTCTGTATTTCAGAGCTAGCAATACAATGTTACCCTGATTGCTAAATCAGAGGCACATCTTCAATCCAACCTGCAAGTCTGGATGGAAGAGCTGGAGATGAGATGGATGGTCATCAGCAGCTCCAAAACAAAAACCATGGTGACATCACAAGAGGAAAAAGGCATCAGATTAAGCTCGCAGAACAGATCCCGGAGCAGGTTAACCAGTTTAATTACCTCAAAGCTGTTATAGACTAGAAAGGAGGCATCAAAGAAGAGTTAGCTACCTGAAGAGCAGCAGCTGGGAGACTTTTTCAGGCCATAAACCAAGGATTTTTCAGCAAAAGTTAGCAAGTAAGAAAAAAGATGGCTGTATAATGTCCCACCTATATTCCAGTCTTGACATATGGATGTTGAGTCATGGGCAATTACTACAACCCACAAAAAAGCTAGATTCCATTCTTAGAAATGAGGTATCTGAGGGAGATGGTAAAGTGACAAGAAGAGATATGGTCTGCAACCAGAGGATATGGCAAGGCTTCAACACCCTGCCACTGCAGACTTAAGTAGAACAGTCTCAACTGTGATTATCTGGCCATGTTTGCAGAATGGAAGAAGATTGGCTACTATGACAAGTATGGGAAACTAAAAGCCAGGGATGACCGAGTCCACAGGGAGGACAACATTAAACAATCTCGGAATGACTGAGGACTGGATTGGAACCAGGCCAGATAGAAGACAACCGATAGAATAGTATGGCACTCCCTCTTTGAAACCTGTACACCTCACGGCAGAAGAGGGATGACTAAGTAAGTAATGAAAGAGTCACAACAATTGGTTGTTGCTCTTCACCCTGTTAGTTAATATAAAACGTACCTATGGAGACACAAAGGTCACGGACCCTTGTTATAGAGATTTGCTTTTTTTTTGGGTCTATAAACAATGTCACTTTCCATTTCTGCCTTTTTCCTCCACCCTCATTTCTAATATTTCTGTGATCCACAGTTCCTATCGCTCCCTTGGGTCCACATCTGTTTAATACCGTTCACACTAGCAGTTAACAAACCCTAATCTTAAAATAACTTCTCAAATTAAAAAAAAAAAGAAAATGAGAATAAAAATGACAGAACACACTTGACTCACTCTCACTGCCCAGAGATATGAGTAAATCACAGTTAGACAAGATTTTAACTCTTAGACAGGAGCAATGCTAACAGTGTTAGTTCGTTTATACACCTGTACTGCAGCAATGATGACAGAAAAGAATTTAAGTTATTATTAATAATTTAGAATTTTTTCATTTTAATCTAGTTCAGGAGTTTGCAACTGGTCAATCATAATTTATCAGTAGATCACATGTGATGACTCGATAGATCTTTAGGTGTTGAAGGAAATAAAAAAACCCAACAGAAAAACAAAAAAGGAATGACAATTCTAGACTAACCCTATGGACTCTTAATCTCTCATCCAATACCGAGTATTGTATATGACAGCAATTAACAGAATAACAGGAAATATATATTTGATGTAAACAAATAAAAAAAAAACGTCATTGATATTGTTAAAAAAAAATAATTAAATTAAAGTGGAATAAAAAATATATAGCACATAATTTTTTACATTTCATTATAATATAAATATAATGTGTCATGCTCATTGCACAGAGTATACTTACTTACTTACTTAGTCGTTCCCCTTCTACCGTGAGGTGTAGAGGTTTGGAAGAGAGAGCGCCAGACTATTCTATCAGCTGTCTTCTTCCTGGCTTGGTTCCATTCTAGTCCTCGATCCTTTAAAGATTGTCTAATGTTGTCCTCCCAGCGGACTCTGGTTCATCCTGGAGGTCTGGATCCCTGGCTCTTTGTTTCCCATGCTTGTCGTGATAGCCGATCTTCTCCCATTCTGCAGACATGGCCAAACCATCTTAGTTGGGACTGTTCTATTTGGGTCTGCAGCGGGTGGGATTTTAGGCCTTGACGTATCGTCTGGTTGCAGACCATGTCTCTTCTTGTTACTTCAACCACCTTCCTCAGATACCTCATTTCTGAGGTTTGGACTTGGCTTTTGTGGGTTGTAGTCATTGCCCATGACTCGCATCCATATGTCAAGACTGGGACATAGGTGGAGCGGTATTCAGTCATCTTCGTTTTCTTACCAACCTCTTTCTTGCTGAGGAATCCTCGATTTATGGCCTGAAAAAGTCTCCCAGCCGCTGCTTTTCGAGTGGCCAACTCTTCTTTGATGCCTCCCTTTCGGTCTATAATAGCTCCGAGATATTTAAAGTGGTCGACCTGCTCCAGCACCTGTTCTCCCAACTTAATCTGATGTTTTCTTTCTTCTCGTGATATCACCATGGATTTTGTTTTAGAGCTGCTTATGACCATCCCTCTCTTCTCCAGCTCTTCCTTCCAGACTTGCAGGTTGGATTGGAGATGTGTCTCTGATTTAGCAATCAGGACATCATCAGCAAATGCTAGCTCTGAAATACAGACATGCACAGAGTATACATACATTATAAATGCCAATTGTCAAATATACCCAGATTAATGCAGATTTGGAAAAATAATACCCAGATACCCAGACGGAAGTAAAAGAACCCAGATCTTGTAAAATATACCATCTGTGGCAACACTGTTCATATCCTTTTTTTTACATATGTATCGTCAGCAGTGTTGCTACCTTTAATTTTGAAAAGAAAATCTAGATTGTGCCTTACAAAACAACTAGATACACCTAGATTTTTATTTTGTTTCCAAGTCAGATATTCACTACATGCTTCTGCAGCAGCTGTCTTTATGATGTCCTTGAATTTAAGCCAGAGGGTTTCCAAGTCATCAGGTTGTTCTTCTGTGTTGCTCACCGCTGCAGCAATAAGCCCCTGATATCTGGTCTTAATTTCTGGTTCTCTCAGCTTGTAGGTCTTAATGCTCATCTCTACCATTCATTTGCTTAGTTTCTTGCATGATGTTGGGGCAGTTCCTAGGCTGAGCAACTCTTTCAGTTGTTCTTTTGATTGTAAGCAAGCAGTAATCACTTCCAATCTCTGGCCCCCTCCAGACTCTAGCATCCCAGACATATTTGAAGGAGCTCCTCCTAACAATGGCATAATCGATCACTGACTTCTCATTCGTTGTTGGTTCGCATCTAGTGTATGCATGTATGCGCTTATAGAGGAACTTTGTGTTTGGAATGATCAGATTCTGCTCACTGCAGAATCTAAGGAGTCCCTTTCCATTGTCATTGAGAGTATCTTCTCCATATCTTCCAATAACTCCACCCCATCTAGCATGATCATTTCCAGCTCTGGCATTGAAATCTCCGAGCATGATAATTTCATCTAGGCAGTCATCCACTGTCCTTTGAAGCAGCTTGAAGAATTCTTCCTTGAATTCTGCTCTCTCATCCTCATTTGGCCCATACACTATGACCAGGTTGACTATGGTTTCTCCTTCTTTTAGTTTTACAACCATAATGCGCTCCGAGACACAGTTCCATCCATTGATACTATCTTTTTGGTTTTTGGCCACAATGCAACCCACGCCCCCTTTAGCTCTTTCAGATGTGGGTACACCACTGTAGAGCAGCGTGCTGCCATCGAGATCCATGACTCCTTGTCCTTTTTTCTGTTTCCATTTTAGCCAGGATTTCTAGTTTTGCTTTCTTCATCTCTTCCACCAGCTCCTCTTCTTTCCCACTTATACTTCTTGTGTTCCAAGTTCCATAAGTCATAGTCCGTTCGAGTTCGTCACAGTTAGAATCAGTCCGGTTTTCTCTCTTGTAGTTCTCAATATCAAAAGTTTAAAGCAAATAGGTGATTGGCCTGTTGTGCCTTTGCATGGTGGAGTGGCTGCCTCCTTACGGCCTCCATGCAGGCCGTTCTCCTCCTTTTTCAGCCAGGCTTGGGACCGGCCTAGGCGGAGTTATACCTAGTATAGATCACCATAATTTCTGAAAAAGATCACTTAACACTGTCCAAAATCAACTCTTTATGGGTGCAGCATATTGCAATTTGGAACTTTCTTATCTGAGCATTACCAGTATAACATACATCCTTAAAAGCCATAATATTTTAAAAGCTTCTAAACAATGTTACAAATAGTGTACATACCTTAACATCTGTTTCCTGCTTTATTTCTGCAAACAGACTTGTGATATTAGCTTCCACATTTCTTCCAGCCTGAAAGCAATGTTGTTTCCAAATTTCATTTATATGATAATGAGTTTCTGGAATAATTTTGACTAAACAAGTCCATTTTTAAAAAGATCACAGTGGATCACTGGTGCTGATATGGATGATTGTATAATTATAAATAGTTGGTCAGTGACATTGTTGTGTCCATTTTAAGTCCTTAACAGGCATTGACAAATATAGACAGTCTCAGGTCCTGTCTTTGTTAAAAGTGTACGCACCAACTAAGATATTAGTAATAGGTTTTGTATATTTAATTTATTGTGCACGAGAACGCACATTTTCGGAGATTTTGAAATTAACGCGCTTGTTGTCAAACAAAAGCAGATGACGTATCTGCTGAGAGAATGAAGCAGGATCCCTACCAGACAGAATGGTCTGATGATATATTTTAGCCCTGCGTTCGGGCATATTGATTTTTACTTAGTGATTGGCTCACTGCTTTCAAGTCATAGCCCCAGTATCACAGAGTAGGGTATTTCTATAATTGATTAAATATTTATATGAATTGGTTTCGTCATTGACATTCATTCGACAAGTCGACCTCTAGCTGGTACCCTCACGCGTTGGGACCAGAATGGATCAAACTTGAACGTTAATGCATTGGAAGTCTCAAGCATGTTTATAATGAAACTTGTTTATTGAAAGTAAGGGATCTACGTTATTGAATATTGGAATCGCCGTCATACGATAAAGGCTTATATGGAGAGGTGAACCAAAAGTCAGAAGTTCATTCTATATTATACTGATCAAGTTAATGATTATATTATGATATCCAGAAGTCGTATTTTGTTGATTATCTAGATATGAAGGAGTATTCTTTGATGGGTTGTATACCCTTGGTTGTACGATGAGGGATTGCCCTTGAAAGGTCAACCGTAACATAGATCGTTTGTTAAACCAGCTATTCTACACTATAAGCTGAACATTTTGTAACATGTCGACATTCTTATATGATGATCAACTATCTACATGATGGAAGCTAAATACCACATGTCGAGAATTAATCTAATATGCATGTATGATTCATCTTGTCGTCTGCATCCACGTCTTCTTCTTCGATCCTTAACCACCGACCGTCAAAGCAGTCAGTGGCCATCACGCCTAGTGGCGTCTTGTACAGTCAACTGGACAGGGAAGTTAAACGCCAAACCCGAGCCAACAAAAGGAATTTCCTAGACGATCTTGCAAAACAGGCAGAAGAGGCAGCACTGAAAAATGAACAAAGCACAGTATACAAAATAACTAAATTCATCAGCGGAAAACGAGGTGCAAACAATATTACATTAGTAAGAGATAAGCAAGGAAATCTCATAAAGACAGCAGAGGGACAGGAAACAAGATGGGCAGAGCACTTCAGAGAAACTCTGAACAAGGAAATACCAGAGACACAATTGAATGTTCCTGAGGCTGAAAACGATCTAGATGTAAATACAGACATTCCACGAAAAGAAGAAATCATCACAGCAATCAAGGGTTAAAGAACGGTAAAGCTCCGGGCCATGATAACTTAAATGCAGAGCTATTTAAGACAGACCCTGAGCTAGCAGCAGAACTATTGGAACCACTATTTGCACAAGTGTGGAAAACGGGGACAACACCATCAGAGTGGAACAAAGGAATAATTGTCAAATTGCCCAAGAAGGGAGATCTTTCAGACTGCAATAATTGGAGAGGAATCACTCTTCTCTCAGTTCCCAGCAAAATACTAGGCAGGATAATTATACAGAGAATTTCAAAGGCAGTAGACTACAAACTGAGGAAAGAACAAGCAGGATTTAGAAAGAACAGAAGATGTGTAGACCATATATTCACTCTCAGGAACATTATAGAGCAGTGCTCAGAATGGCAAAGACAGCTTTACATAAATTTTGTTGATTTTGAAAAGGCTTTTGACAGCATACATAGGGACAGTTTATGGAAAATACTGAGGGCCTATGGAATTCCAAGCTGCATAGTGTCAATCATAAAAAGCCTCTATGCCAACTTTACGTGCAGTGTTGGGCAGAGCAACCTAACCTTCGAGGTGAAGACAGGAGTACGACAGGGATGCCCCTTATCAACCACTCTATTTTTAACAGTCATAGACTGGGTGATGCGCCAGACAACAGAGGGCAGTCCAAGAGGAATAAGATGGACTACATTTTCTACATTGGAAGATCTGGAATATGCAGATGACATTGCACTGCTGGCACATTCACATCAACACATCCAGGAAAAAACGGATAGACTTAATAAATTTAGCCAGCAGGTGGGCTTGAACATCAATTTAAAGAAGTCTGAGGTCATGACGCTCAATGTGAGCAACCCTGAGCCCATATCAGTAAGGAATCAGCAACTGGTACAGACAGATACCTTCACATACCTAGGAAGCATAGTAACACCAGACGGTGGGGCAGGCAAAGACATCAACATCAGAATGAATAAGGCAAGAACAGCCTTCTGTAGCCTAAATAACATCTGGAAGTCCTCCCAATACAGCACAAGCACAAAATTAAGATTATACCAGAGTTGCGTGCTTTCTGTGCTTCTCTATGGTGCGGAATGCTGGAGAGTCACAGAGAGGGAAATGTCAAAATTGTCCACTTTTCACACAACATGCCTAAGAAAAATTCACCGAATCTTTTTGTTGCAAGTGGAACTTATGGAAGGGGAAGTAATCTTTAGAATGTTTTGAACAAATTAAATTTCGAGTTGCAACGCTTGATTAAGCGGATACTTGTCTGACTTTAGGATAGAATTATCTTTTCCTATTTTTCGGGTGACAGAGTACAGATAAGCGTGTGAACGCTGTTTAATGTATTTATTCTGTACTGTTTTGAGTCATGTGAATAGCCCGCAGCTAGTCTGCATGTGTTATCGAGAGCGGTGTTCAAGACAACCGAATCTCGTGACGGGTTTTTTGGCGGGACTAGAGTGTGATTTAGGGAGTTGTGTTTTGGGCGTGGACCGTGTAGGTCGAGTCCCAGTGTTTTTTGGATAATGTATGCCTACGTAGGATTTGAGAAAATGTCGACTTATATATTTCGCTGTGTGTACAGCCTATTTGATAAACTGCAGTGAAGACTGTTTAGGCCATATGAAGATTATTATAGCTGCCGTGTGTTGCAGGCTTTATGGAGTAATGAAGACTGTTTAGGCCATATGAAGATTATTATAGCTGCCGTGTGTTGCAGGCTTTATGGAGTAATGAAGACTGTTTAGGCCATATGAAGATTATTATAGCTGCCGTGTGTTGCAGGCTTTATGGAGTAATGAAGACTGTTTAGGCCATATGAAGATTATTATAGCTGCCGTGTGTTGCAGGCTTTATGGAGTAATGAAGACTGTTTAGGCCATATGAAGATTATTATAGCTGCCGTGTGTTGCAGGCTTTATGGAGTAATGAAGACTGTTTAGGCCATATGAAGATTATTATAGCTGCCGTGTGTTGCAGGCTTTATTGAGTAACGCAGTACTGTTTAGGCCATATGAAGATTATTATAGGCCAGGATGTGGACAGGCCGTATTATATATATTCAATGCAGTATTATATTATATGATTCGTGTTTTGCTGTCGAATGTGTGTCATTTATGTCATCGTGTCTGTATTGTACGGAATAAACAGTATCGAACTGTTCTAGACGTTTGCAACCCTTTTTGACTCCTGCATGTACTCTTATGTACGTACTGTGGTGTGCGAACATATCAACACACACCCAGGTCAACATTCCAGACACAGTGACAGGACAGCAGCACACATATATTGAATTAGCCTGTGTGGCGATGATATAGACCAAACCACTACACTCGCAACAGTGGGTGTAAACAGATTATATAACATTTAGACTTAGCGCCGTTATCAGCGGTGGTTTCAAAGACATAATAACACTAACGTTATGCATATAACATTCATACTGAAACCACTCCGGTATCAGTTGGTGGTTTTCAGTTAACAGGATCTGACATCTACGACTATTCGCGTCGATAGCCTAAGTGGCGTAGTTTTGTATCATTGGATATGATTTAAGATGTCCCTGGGTGGCGTATACGATTAAGAAATTGTTACCTCTACAGTGATATGTACTTGAAGCAAGAGGATAAAATGAAGCAAATTTTGTCCACCAGACCATAACATATCTAGAGGATCAGTCACTACAAGTTGAAAATAATACATATGACTTTCACGTGACAATGGTGTAGAACACTTGACTTTGTTATAATTAGCCCTATGTGGGCGTGCCTTGAATCTGCTGTACTTCCGAACTTTGACCTAGTTATTGTCTGCCTGGGTGGCGCATTTGAGAAACAACGCACGCTTTATTTGGTAGTATGCAACTTTACACTAGTAGCAATTGACGTCCATTTCATGCCTATGGACGACAACAACGTCTGCAGTGGTCAAGGAAGTTCAATTAGACTTGGACAGTATTTGTACCAGCATTTATATGGGTTGTGACGGATTCCTGCAATATTCGGGTTACCTGTGCCAGTTGTCACCATCACAAGTTCAAGATGTTATGATACACGGAGTTGCCGTGTACATTTCAGACTACAGAAGAGTCAAGAGGGGCAGTGTGTGCTGTATTATGGTTCCTGTCAACTTGTGCATTGTTAAGCACATATCATATTGACGAAATTACCTGAAGAGAAACGAATCAAGTTGCAGTGCTTTCCCGCAGTGGAGGTTTTAGCAGTCTATGTGATATCCAGTGTCGTGGCGGAAAAGAAGCGGGATCATTGACAGATAAGTGATTGTGTCTTGTGTAAATTGTGTCACTTCATATATGTCGCTAGGCCTCCCTAATTGCTCATTTTGTTATTATTGTTGTTTATGTCTAATTTGACATATGATTAAGATTTGATGCATAGGTGTTAATGGCTGTTGACATTTGTCGATTTTCCTAATAATGATGTGACTTGATAAAGGTGCTATAAAAAGGATTGGTGATACAGAATTGAGGAATAAGCGCATTTCTTGACAAATAGTTAACTTTGTGAGCTGGAAGGGTAATTGTCAAACCTTTTGCGACAGTAATTTGTCATAACTATAAGTTATTACTATATATAGTTGATTAAGTAAGTGAATCACCATGGATCGTGATATGTGCCCTACAGATATAAGGCCTATGTTGGAGTCTGCATTGGTGGTAGGTAGAGATGGTAAGGGATTGAGAGGTGCACGACTTGGAGAATGGATAATGGATGATTTTTTGATTAATGTGTCAACATCCCTGGAGTTATTTGCTGAACACAACTTTAAGTTTGTTTGCAATTTGGTAATGGCCAAGGATTTGGTGAATTTGCTACGGCACCTTCGTGTGTTTTTGCAACAGTATATTGAACGTGAACACGGACATATAATGCAAAGCATGTTCAAAATAATCCACAACCATACATCTGATGAACAGGAAAGGGAATTGAGAATTGAGAAACAAGCAAAAGTAAACAAACAAAGTGCTCTACAGTAAAGAGAGAATTTCCTAGAAGGTGTTGCTAAAGAGAACGAACTACAGGCAACTGTGTATAGGCTTAAAAGTGAGATACTTGAATCAAACTCAGAATTTTCTAGTGCACAAGCTACATTAAATTCAGCTTTAAGCAAAGTCCAAGACTTGGAAACTCAGATAGGTAATCTCACGCGGGAACTTCAAGAACAGAAAGAGATGTATGAGAAATTGAAGGTTGAGAGAAATGTCTGTGAGAAGACTTACATAGAAATGCTTCATGAGGTGATGAATGATAATGCGATGCTCAGTGATCAAATTGGGGAGATGAATATTGTACCCCCCAAGAAGAGTAATGAGATTATGGAAAACAATGATGATGTCCAGACTGAAACACTTCAGATAGAGTTGACTCAGTTGAGGGCAAATAAAGAACAGTACGAGAAAGAGACTTTAGTGGAGTTGACGGCTGAGAAAGAGAAGGTCGCTAAAATTGAAAATTTGCTAGCAGAAGAAAGCGACAAAGTTTTGGCTGTTAAGGAGTTAAATAAAAGGTTAAGTGAAACGATTTCACTTAAAGATAATGAAATTGCGGAAGCAAGGGAAAGAATATTTGGCTTACTAGATATGGTTTTGAAAAACAATATGAAGTCTGCCGTCAATGTTGACAATGATAGACAGAAAGTTGCGAAAAGTCAGCCCCATAAACTTTCTGCTCAGAGAGATGTCATACATAGTAAATATAGATCTTATCGTGGGAAATACAACTTTCCTAGTTCTAATATTACTGATAGTTCCAGTAATAATTCTTGGCGTCAGAACAACAAAGATTCTAGTGTAACAGGCAGTTCCGTTGGTCAGGAAAAGAAAGGTGATATATTACAGGTCAAGACTCATAAAAGCAAATATTTCTCGACTATTGGAAATTCTCAGAAATTAATAGCGGGTGTTGAGACTATTACTACTTGTTCCAAAGATGAAACCCATATGCGGAACACTAGAGATACTATTGTTTCTGGCAGTTATCAAACTCAGCACAGTCAGTTTGAAACAATTGGTAAATATATTCCCACAAGGGAGAAGAAAAACAGTTCTAGTAAGAGAGATAACCCCAAGATTAAACAGTACTAAGGGAGATCAGTAAATAATAATTTTCCCTCTCGTAGATACTGTAGACAATTTAACAAATCTCAAAGTTTTGATTGTAAGAATGTTGGAAAGTATGATAGAGATAATAGCTTTTCAAATGTTGCTTTACATCACCAGAATAATGTTCCTCAACAAAAGACTAAAGTGATTATTTGTAAACAAGGCAACGGTAATAATAAGTATTTTGATCATAGATCAAATAATAAGCGCAATTGTGCTAATTTTGTTCAACATGAGCCCAGAGTCATTTATAATCAAAGTAAACAGAGTAAAAATAACAGTGGATGCTTGAATACTATTGCCTGCTCTGGTTGTTGTTATAACACTTTGTTTCAGCGTAAGGCAGCGGCGACATTCAAGGTCGGTCATGTTGTCCCCAAGAATTCTATGATATCTACATGTGATAGAGAGAGCTAGTGACATTGTGAAGAGACCGGGTTTTTACACAAGCCGGTGTTGGGTAATTGTAAACGTGATTTCTACGTTTTCCTCATTAAATTTCACTATTGAGTAAAATGGAAATTTTATTTGTATTTGTTGACAGAAGCTACGTTGCGATAAGAGTCAAGGCTTCTGCGACATATTGACGGTCAGAAATATAGGTCAACTTTCCGCTCGAGTAGTCAACCGAAACCTGTCAGCGTCAAACTAAATCTGAGGTGTTGCTTACTGAAGGTCAAGCATGTTTACAAGAGAGTGGGAAATTTTGCGGCGTATTTTTGGTCCTTAGATAGTAAATATTTTTGTATTCTATATTAGTACATGACATGTGGTTGTTTTGAAATAACATATAATTTTGTTGTAATGATTATTTCTTTGCATCTTTTGATTGCCATAATTTTTTATTGTTGTTATTTTTATGTCGGTAGTTTGATGATGTATTAAAACATTTTTATGCTATTTATATATTATTGTGTTGATAATGTGTAGTATGTAATTATTATCCTTTATACTATTCTGTTCAACTTAGAATTTTTGCAACTGTGTTGTTTAGGATAGTTTTGTACATGATGAGATTGCACAAACTCATTTATTGTGTTGATGTAGTGGTTACTTTTAGATAGTCCTGAGTGTTCGTTATTCACTTAATTTATATTTTTCTCATGTTTTGATGTCATGATTAATTAATATATAGAACATACAGAGAAGATGTGTATTATCTGGTATGTTGTGAAATGTAATTTTGAAAATAGCTTGCATGTATCATACATGATCTTGTATTTGGATTTGTTAACTTTTTGTGAAACTTCGAATTTCCAGAACTTGATTTTCTTGCCAGTCAGACATGTAGATTATTTTCTTAGCAGATTATTTTTAAAAAAAAAAACTTATTTTTTTTTTTGTAGATATTTTTATAGAACCTTTTTTATATTTCATATTAGCAACAGATTGTAGATTTATTTATAGATGTATATCTTATCGATTTGAATAAGAGATAAAGTTATAGCTAAATAGCATTTTACTGAGCTGAACGTACTTGTCAGCAGAAAGAACTTAAAGGATAAATTAAATTTACATGTGTTGATTTAAAGGTTTATTCGAGATAGGATTTTTGTTTTATATTTCACTCATTTTGTTAAAATATTGATTTCATTATTAGGTTTTACTTAAAGAATTACTGAATTACTTAAAAATTAAATACTGTTTTTATGTAACTTATCGTAAAAAAATATGTTTGTACGGTACTTTTGGAAAAAAATGATTTTTTTTTTTTTTTTTGGCATTGTAATTTTTTGTTGGGTGTGCCCAGCATTTGACTTCGTGATATCATTGATATGTAGTTTGATTAGTTCTTGTAAAAAGTTGTTTTTTATGATGATGTATTTTTATTTTAGCGCTTCATTGTGCGTTGGTAGTATTAGTTATAGCAATGCTATTACTTGTGTGTTCGATGCCTATAATTTATTTATGTTAGTTTTGTATAACTCTTATGACTTAGTTAAATTACTTATTAGGTTTTGTTTAGTTGTAAATTATTTTTTGGTGGTATTAGTATAGATATACTTTGATATTTTGTGTTCGTGCCTTTGCTTTCTATCTGTCTTTGGTAACTATTCTTCATTTCATTCCTTCTTTTCTGTTGTCTTTTCGGTATGGATTTCATATCTTGTTTATACTTTCGTACCTCATCTTCGTTTTACTTGATTCTATTTGTATACTTTGTCTTCTTTCAACACTTATACCTCTATTCTTTGTATTGTTGGAGTGGTTATATGATTTGATATGATATATCTACTTATGATAGTTGTATTTATTTTACATGTAATTGTCCAACTTAATTGTGAGTATATGGTATTGTTGAGATCTTACTTTCTTTTTTTTTTACAGATCATTCTTCTTTTGAATGATCTTGTGTTTTCTCTTTCGATCGGTTGTTGTCGGTTTGGTTTGTACTAAATATACGTATACTTGAATTAATTTTGGAACTGATCATATTTGTATATTTAGCTAATTACTTTTTATACTTGGCTGATTATGCTGTATGCTTTAATTGCTACTTTACACTTTAATGCTGATATTTGTTTTAGATATAATTTGATTTAAAATAAGATATTTTTGTAGGCATACGTTAGAGCTTAATTGTCTTCTAAATTTTTCGTTTTTGGGAGTTAATTTTTTCAAAAAAAATGATAGAATCATTTTTTTTCCCGGAGCGGGTGGTAACTGTTGCAAGTGGAACTTATGGAAGGGGAAGTAATCTTTAGAATGTTTTGAACAAATTAAATTTCGAGTTGCAACGCTTGATTAAGCGGATACTTGTCTGACTTTAGGATAGAATTATCTTTTCCTATTTTTCGGGTGACAGAGTACAGATAAGCGTGTGAACGCTGTTTAATGTATTTATTCTGTACTGTTTTGAGTCATGTGAATAGCCCGCAGCTAGTCTGCATGTGTTATCGAGAGCGGTGTTCAAGACAACCGAATCTCGTGACGGGTTTTTTGGCGGGACTAGAGTGTGATTTAGGGAGTTGTGTTTTGGGCGTGGACCGTGTAGGTCGAGTCCCAGTGTTTTTTGGATAATGTATGCCTACGTAGGATTTGAGAAAATGTCGACTTATATATTTCGCTGTGTGTACAGCCTATTTGATAAACTGCAGTGAAGACTGTTTAGGCCATATGAAGATTATTATAGCTGCCGTGTGTTGCAGGCTTTATGGAGTAATGAAGACTGTTTAGGCCATATGAAGATTATTATAGCTGCCGTGTGTTGCAGGCTTTATGGAGTAATGAAGACTGTTTAGGCCATATGAAGATTATTATAGCTGCCGTGTGTTGCAGGCTTTATGGAGTAATGAAGACTGTTTAGGCCATATGAAGATTATTATAGCTGCCGTGTGTTGCAGGCTTTATGGAGTAATGAAGACTGTTTAGGCCATATGAAGATTATTATAGCTGCCGTGTGTTGCAGGCTTTATGGAGTAATGAAGACTGTTTAGGCCATATGAAGATTATTATAGCTGCCGTGTGTTGCAGGCTTTATTGAGTAACGCAGTACTGTTTAGGCCATATGAAGATTATTATAGGCCAGGATGTGGACAGGCCGTATTATATATATTCAATGCAGTATTATATTATATGATTCGTGTTTTGCTGTCGAATGTGTGTCATTTATGTCATCGTGTCTGTGTTGTACGGAATAAACAGTATCGAACTGTTCTAGACGTTTGCAACCCTTTTTGACTCCTGCATGTACTCTTATGTACGTACTGTGCTGTGCGAACATATCAACACACACCCAGGTCAACATTCCAGACACAGTGACAGGACAGCAGCACACATATATTGAATTAGCCTGTGTGGCGATGATATAGACCAAACCACTACACTCGCAACAGTGGGTGTAAACAGATTATATAACATTTAGAAATAGCACCGGTATCACTTTTGGCCGAATACCATCACCAACCAAGATCTGCTTACTCGTAGCAAGCAAGAGGACATGCACACCATCATAGCTGGCAGACGCTGGAGCTGGGTTGGCCATGTTCTCAGAAGAGACCCCGATACCATCACAAGAACAGCTATGCTTTGGACCCCTGAAGGAAAGCGAAAGAGAGGCCGACCAAAAACAACTTGGCGGAGGACTGTGGAGGCTGAGATGCAAAGAATGAACCAGAGTTGGGGCACTGTACGAAGGATGGCCACCGACCGTGCAAAGTGGAATCAATTTGTTGTTGCCCTACAAGACGCCACTAGGCATCAACGTAATCGTAAATAAACTGTTATTAATATTGAGCAACCATGAGTTCCAGTGTCCTTCCCTTGACACTGTTGGAGTTGATGTGACCATTTGGAATTAACTGTTGCACATTCACTTTGCAAACTGACATTCGCGTTAAACACTCATATAGTTAACTGTCATCCCATACTCCATTCAAGCGTATGACTATCATTCAAATAAGACAGCTACAAATGGGAAACAAGACAGTTACAAATGGCGGCACAGTGTGTTCTGGATTTTAACGGATTCATGGGAACGAAAGTCCTCAATCAAATAAGCGATTTAATTCTATATAATACTTCAAGTCGACATTAACTAACGTGGAGGCCAAGGTCACTCAAAGTCTTCAACCGTCAACACTGAACTTCAATTTTCAAGGACAAAGTGGAATGGAATCAAGTTCTTCTGTCATTCAAGATACTAAGGCTCACTAACACAGCGCCCGATTTCCAAATTCGGCAATCCTGCAAGGATCGGGAAACGTTTTGATATCTGAAATAAGATAAGTTTATAACGCTGTTGTTTATTCTACCGTTTTCGTTAGCTGAGCTCTTCTTTTAAGATGTCCATACTAATGCTATTTGTATTGAATGTTTTATGTTCCATGTTTTATGCGGGAGGTTGGGTAGGTGAATTATGAAGGGAACATACCAGTTTCACCACAGGTCCTTCATAATTGTTCTTTAGATTTATTTGCAGACTTCCCGCAGTGGAATGTTCCAACACCTGTGTGTCGAAGGATTCTAGGTCCACTGTGTCTGGTTGTCTGTGACACCTGACTGTTTAGTTGTGACGTCCAGTTTCATTGTAGTTTTTGTAGTAATTTTTTTTATCCGTACCTTAGTTTTATGATGTACCTTGTTTGTAACATTCGTCCAGTCTCACCTTGCTTTCATTTAGTTTTTTTTAACACCTTAATGTTTATACACTGTGTTGTCTATGGTCTTGTCCTTTGTTCCATCGCAGTGATCGTTGCATCTTTTGCAAAATTATTTTTCAGTTCTACATTCCAGTTTCATTGATCTCTGTGTACGTTATCATTTGGTCCTACTTATCTTGTCCCGTCACGATTGATTAATTAATTAATATTTATGAAGAAAAAAGTATATTAACTACTTGGTGATAATAATGTATTCACTAGATTATTTTATTAAACAAGCTAAAGCTCTTCAGTTGCCTCCTGAAGAGGTGAGAACATTCGCTATGGCGGAATATAAAAAAGTCCAAGAGATAGAATCTGAACAGAGGAAATTAGACGCCCAAAGATTAGAAGCGGAAAAATTAAGATTAGAAAATTTGAAATTTGAAGCTGAAAAAAATGAGAAAAAGAGGATATTTGAGGCTGCAGAAAACGAGAAAAAAAATTAAATTTGAGACTGCAGAAAACGAGAGAAAAGCTGCTGAAAAAGAAATGCAACTTAGAATCGAAATGGAAAGTAAGCAAAGGGAAATGGAAGAGAGGAAATTTATAGCTTAGGAGAATGCAAGAAAATTTCATCTTGATACTGAGGAAAATGAAAAAAAGTTTTAACGTGAAAAACAGTTGAAGGAAATGGAATTTGAACAATTTAGATTAGCTCATCAGGTTAAGACGCAAAGAACTCATGAAGGTCAAGCTTTATCTAAACATGATAATTTTAGGGAAGTTAACTTAAAATTACCAAAATTCAATCCACCATCCGATGATGTGATTTTCTTTCTTGACAGGTTTGAGGCCACATGTAAGTCTTATAATTTGGATAAAACACAGTATTGTACACATTTATCCAGACTACTTACAGGTGATGCTATGGCGGTCTATCATACAACTAGTGCTAATGATAAAAATGATTATGACGCTCTTAGAGCCGCTCTTCTTAAGAAGTATCAGATGACTGAAAATGAATACAGATTATGTTTTAAAACTATTTTACCACAATCAGGAAAGAACTTTAGTGATTTTCTATCTCAAATACGTCTAACCTTGGAAAGATGGATTAAATTGTTCAAGGTAGAAAAATCTTATGACGGTCTTTTTGATTTATTACTACGCGATTAAGTTTTATCGTCAGTAAATCCTGCATTCCTTTCATTTTTACATGAGCATAAGCCTTCTAATATGAAAGAAATGGAAGAAAATTGCAAAAATTTCTGCACCGCTCATCCTAACATGGATATTAGCAATGCCCAGATTAAAGATGAGTTACCTGTTGCTTTTGCTATGCAACGTAATAACTTTACACGCCATCGTTCATTGAGTAACGGTAGATCCTTTAATAAGGGAAGTAATGATAATTTCAACTATGGTAATTTTCACAAGGGGAAGCAATACCAGCAATCTTCTCCATTTAATGTTTCTTGGGGCCAATCTCACAGATCTCGAGATTTTGGTAACAATAATTTTAGATATAATCAAGGAAATAATAATAAACAAAATTGGCGATCAAAATCACAGTATCCTCAAAATAGACATGGTTCTTTGAATAGGTCATATGGCCAAAGTCACAACAGTGATAACTATGATTGGCGTGCTCATCGAGATTTCAACTCAAGCAGAAATAGTAATTATAGCAATTTTAATGATAATAATCAAAATCGATCGCGACGAAGAGATAGATCTTCGAGCAAGCCACGACAACACTCCAATGTTGCTTTGAGAGATACACAGGGTAACAATGAACAGGATAAAGATGCTAATACGCAAAATGCCATATCTTGTTCTCTTGATTTTAATCAGGTGAAAGCTTGTTCCGAGTGTACAACTCTTTTCCAGCCCAAGGCGATCACGACGCTACGATGCGGACACATTTTGCCAAGTCTACCTGCAGTCTGTACAGCCACTTCTGCGTCGGTGCACCAGGGACAGGGTTGTTTAAAATTTAATAGAGGATATGTTAATTCTATTCCTTGTTCTATTTTGTTTGACTCAGGATGTAGCACAGTTGGTGTGCGGACTTCGCTGATCGACCCTGCTTGTGCTACGGGCAATACTGTCAAGTGCGTCACCTTTGGCGGCACTGTGGAAACCTTCCCTACAGCCATTATTAATTTACATACACTATTCTTTTCAGGGAAAATCCATGCGTGCCTTCTTCAGAATCCTATTAGCGACGTGATACTAGGTCGAATACATGGTATAAAAGAGTGTACCCCTCAGCAAATTGCTGAATGGGAAAAGCGACATATTCAGGCTGCAAATGCAGTAGTTACCAGAGCGCAAGCTACTGATATGTTGCGTAATACACCTTCTGAACCTGCGGTCAATGTTAATGATGATGTTGACACACCTATTTCATGGGCGTCGTTTATGACATTGCAAAAAAGTTATGCTTCATTGAATAGATTTTTTAAACTAGCTAATAACAAGACTACTAAAACAAATGCAAAATCTAGACATAATTTTGTACTCAAGAATGGGATATTGGTGAGACTAATACAAGACACTGATTCATCATTACGGTCTCAGATTTTAGTACCACTTTCTATGAGAGCTCATATATTGCGTCATGCACACGACTCTCAATGCGCAGGCCATATGGGTTTTTCATGAACCAAATCTAGAGTGCTATCTGCATTCTATTGGCCAGGCATTCACAGAGATGTGAATATATACTGCCGTTCGTGTACGACATGTCAGGAAGTCAAAGTTCGGGATCCATACCACGCAGCTCCTATTCAGGCTGTGGACATTCCGATTCGTCCATTTGAGAAAATGGCTATTGATATCATTGGTCCTATGCAACCTTCTGCAAGAGGACACACACATATTCTCACTTGTATTGATATGTGTACTCGTTGGCCTGAGGCCATACCTCTGAAAAATACATCATCTGCTAGTGTTACAGAGGCATTATGGTTGATCTTTTTGCGCTTAGGTTTTCCACGTAAGATCTTATCTGACCATGGTGTTCAGTTCGTATCTGAGGCTATGTCACAAGTCATGAAGTTGTTAGGTATTGATAGATCGCTTAGTTCGATCTACCACGCAATGTCCAATGGATTAATTGAGAGTCAGAATAGGACACTCAAACAGTTACTGGGTACGATTACGCAAGATCATCCTCAGGATTGGGTCAGAGTCCTACCTTCTGCCCTCTTTGCGTATTGCGAGGTGCAAAACGAAGCTACCGGTTTCTCTCCATATCAATTAGTCTTCGGCATCCAACCTCACGGACCAATGTCGTTACTCCACGACTTACTCATTGAAGAGAATATCAAAGAGGAGACTCAATCCTCTTATGAGTATGTGATCTCTTTGAGAAAAAGGATCATAGATGAATGTAGCTTAGCTACCGCAGCATCTGAACAAGCTAAAGAAAAAGCTAGACTTTTCGCAAACAAGTATAGACGTCTTCGCCAGCTTCTTCCTGGTGACGAGGCATATGTATTATTGCCTTCTAAAAATAATCGTCTACTTATTACCTGGAGTGGCCGTTTTAGAATAATCTCTAGAATTTCGGATGTCGACTACATTGTCAATATCAAGGGCAAACATAAAACATTTCACATTAATATGTTAAAGGAATATCATTCACGTCCTGACTATCTTCAGTCAGTATTCTAGTCAACTGACGATCCTACACCTCCTATTCATCACTATACCACTTAATCTGTCATTCAAGAAGAAGAGTCTTCTTTTCAAGACGTACCATTAACTATACCGGTGATACCACTTCATCCGACTGAAAGTTGGAGTGATGTTACTATTTCTTCTGATCTTTCGGCTGATCAAAACCAGCAAGTTTCCTCACTTTTAAAATCTTATCAGGATGTCCTCACTGACATCCCAGGTCATACGTCAGTTATTAAACATGACATTCTATTGACTGATGACACACCTATTCGAGTTCGTCCATACCCTATCCATTTGCACTTTCGTGCTCAGGTTGATAAGGAATTGGATGAAATGCTTCAATTAAATATAATTGAACCTTCAACGTCACCATATTCTTCTTCTATGGTGATCATCAGAAAAAAGGATAACAATATTCGTCTTTGTGTAGATTATAGAAGGTTAAACAAAGTTACAAAATTTGACGCAGAACCATTACCTTTGTTAGAAGATTTATTAGTTAAACTGTCTGACTCTATATTGTTTTCTAAATTTGACCTGTCAAAAGGATATTGGCAAGTCCCATTGACAGAAAATGCAAAGCCACTTACTGCCTTCTCAACTCCTCATGGATTATTCCAATGGAATTTTATGCCATTTGGATTAGTTAACGTACCCGCCACTTTTGTGCATATGATGCGTCGCATACTGTCTCATCGTCCCGATGTCATTGCATACATTGGTGACATTTGTCTTTTTAGTAAATCATGGGATGAACATGTTCAAGGATTGAACACATTACTGTCCACGTTACGGTCATTTAACCTAACAGCTAAGCCATCAAAGGCATTCATGGGTTTTCACGACATATCGTTTTTAGGCCACCGTATTGGTCATGGCAAATTATATACTGAGGACAGTAACGTCACAAAAATCCTGAACATTACAGCTCCTAAAACAAAGAAACAAGTACGATCTTTGTTAGGTCTCATTCAATTTTATGGTAAATTTATACCTCACTTATCTACCATTACTGCTCCTTTCTCTTCATTGTTGAGGAAGGGCACAGCTAACGTGATTCGGTGGTCGGAAGAACATCAAATCGCGTTGGATTCTATCAAGAAATTTTTTTCCAATGCTCCGATTTTAATGCTACCTAATCCAAACCTTCCTTTCATCCTTCGCAGTGACGCGTCTAATTACGGAATAGGGAGTGTACTACTTCAAGAATACTTAGGTACCTTGCATCCAGTGATGTACGTGTCGAGAAAGTTAATGGCAACGGAGCAGAAATACTCAGTTCTGGACAAGGAACTTTTAGCGTTAGTTTGGTCAATTACCAAACTTGAGCGTTATTTGTTGGTATCACACTTCATTGTTGAATCTGATCAAAAAGCACTCACTGCTCTCAACACTAAGGACGTCAAGTCAGCGAAATCCACCAGATATGCAATAACTTTGCAACCTTACAGTTTTACCATACATTCCATACCAGGATATCAAAATGTTTTAGCTGACTGTTTATCAAGGTGTCCAAGCGAACCAAGCGAGCAAATACGCCCTACAGAGATTGGAACCTCTACACAGACAGTCGTGCAATTGTAAAGTAATGCTCAAATAACTTTGATTATTTGTTTAACGTCTACTCAAGTTATATCGTCACTGTATTACTTATTGAATTTGATTATTTGGACTTTTAATACTATAAGAAAATAACAGTGTCGTGTCAATAACATTGACGAAAAGAAACAATGAATTTTTTTTTAAAGGGACAACATTTCCTTCCGAACGTTACACTGTGTATATATATATAATCATCCTTCTAAGGTGATAATACATGCTTTTCCAAGTGGAGTATGTTAAATTTTTAGGATGACTCGGAAAAAAACATTTCAACATCGTGGAATTTTAATAAAACGGAACTTCATGGATTATTAACTGTTTTTGGAAATGATAATGGAACTTCTTAATGTTATTAGAGATTGGTAACAATTTTAAGACATGAATAATATTAATTAGATATTATCAATTAAAATCACTTAATTAGTTGTATATTTAACATTGGTTAACAATAATAGTTTGTATAAGAGTTCTTAGAACTAGAAACCACAATTTTTGGTGTATTATTTTAGCACTCATAGTTAATTAGTGTCACTAATTAATTTTAGAAACAGTTAAGTGTCTTGATCACTTCGCGTGGTTTATTAAGTGCTTTGATCACTTTGCATGTTTTATTTGCATTCTTTTTGGTTGGTTATGAATTCACTTCTCATTTATGATGTACTCTCATCTTATTCATTTAAAATTCACTTGTTGATTTTTTTTGGTTTGATAGTTTCACATCCTCGTTGTTTCAGTTCATCATCCTTCATACTTTAGTTTCTCTTCTTGGTACCACAATTATCCCAAATTGATGGATTGTGGTTGGAATTTCTGTTTATTATACCTTTTGTTTATTGCTGTTGACTTTAATTCAACATTCCATTTGTCATTAGTATATATAAGGGGGTGTATTATTAGTACATGAATATGTAAATTTGATTCACCTTTCCGACTTTATTAAAGTAAAAAAATTAATAGAATTAATTTTTTTTCCGGGGAGGTGGTAAGGAAGCTGTTGCGTCCATTTTAAGTCCTTAACAGGCATTGACAAATATAGACAGTCTCAGGTCCTGTCTTTGTTAAAAGTGTACGCACCAACTAAGATATTAGTAATAGGTTTTGTATATTTAATTTATTGGCACGAGAACGCAAATTTTTGGAGATTTTGAAATTAACGCGCTTGTTGTCAAACAAAGGCAGATGACATATCTGCTGAGAGAATCAAGCAGGGTCCCTACCAGACAGAATGGTCTGATGATATATTTTAGCCCTGCGTTCGGGCATATTGATTTTTACTTAGTGATCGGCTCACTGCATTCAAGTCATAGCCCTAGTATCACAGAGTAAGGTATTTCTATAATTGATTAAATATTTATATGAATTAGTTTCGTCATTGACATTCATTCGACAAGTCGACCTCTAGCTGGTACCCTCACGCGTTGGGACCAGAATGGATCAAACTTGAACGTTAATGCATTGGAAGTCTCGAGAATGTTTATAATGAAACTTGTTTATTGAAAGTAAGGGATCTACGTTATTGAATATTGGAATCGCCGTTATACGAGTAACGGCTTATATGGAGAGGTGAACCAAAAGTCAGAAGTTCATTCTATATTATACTGATCAAGTTAATGATTATATTATGATATCCAGAAGTCGTATTTTGTTGACAATCTAGATATGAAGGAGTATTCTTTGATGGGTTGTATACCCTTGGTTGTACGATGAGGGATTGCCCTTGAAAGGTCAACCGTAACATAGATCGTTTGTTAAACCAGCTATTCTACACTATAAGCTGAACATTTTGTAACATGTCGATATTCTTATATGATGATCAACTATCTACATGATGGAAGCTTACCACATGTCGAGAATTAATCTAATATGCATGTATGATTCATCTTGTCGTCTGCGTCCACGTAATCGTAAATAAACTGTTATTAATATTGAGCAACCATGAGTTTCAGTGTCCTTCCCTTGACACTGTTGAAGTTGATGTGACCATTTGGAATTAACTGTTGCACATTCACTTTGCAAACTGACATTCACGTTAAACACTCATATAGTTAACTGTCATCCCAAACACCATTCAAGCGTATGACTATCATTCAAATAAGACAGCTACAAATGGGAAACAAGACAGTTACAGACATACTGTGCCAAAGATCATACTAAATACACTTTTGACTCAAATGCTTTGAAGATCAATTTTTTTTTAAAATCCTGATTATTTCTTATACAGGTGTGTAACCCATAATCCAAACATATGCAAACCAAGACAGACCAAAAACTGAAAAGTCTCCCAAAAAAATTGAATGTACATGTGCAGGTATTTAAAAAAGTTTATGTTAGAAGTTTTAAAAAAAAATATGTTACTGATCAATAAATTGTACTACATAATTTAAAAAGGGCGATTTTTGGGCTACTTGGGAGATTTTTGGACAACTTTGGGCTACTTCTGGTGATATTTTGGGCGTATTCCAAAAACAAAAACATGGCCCTCCCTGAGCATTTCGGATTCTGGGTGTTGAGAACTTTTTCGGGGTGTGGAGAAGCTTGGAAATTTTGTTTATTTTGATATAGAAGTTTTTTCACCTCGAAACATCCTCTCAACTTTGAATACATGTTCACATACCATTGTTATTGATGATTGTTGATGTTTTAACACAGATGAGAAGGGCTTATAGTAGTGTTCATAAAAAGTCACGACATTGTGGCTCATGAATCCATGGGTTAAAAACTGTTCACAACGATCGTGTTTTTTTTATGACGTTGGTAAAACAAAGAGACAGTCAGTGTGATTTTTGCTTTTGAGTGAGCTAGAGGCATTCAGCCCTCTGGAGGTATGTGTGTGGCCCATGCCATTCTATTCATGTATGTGGAATAATTATTGATTTTGTATTTCTCAATGTTAGAATTCTATTGGAGTTTGATAAATACATATTAGGTCAAGGTAGGAGCTGTGTAATTCAACCAGTGATGGATGATTGCAGAATGTTTGTTCTTAAGAGAACAGTTAATTATAAACCAAGAACTACTTATTTGGAGTAACCAGGAGGACATGCAGACCATCAAAGCTGGCAGATGCTGGAGTTGGGTTGGCCACGTCCTCAGAAGGGACCCTGATACCATTAAAAGAACAACTATGCTATGGACCTACAAGGGAAAGTGAAAGAGAGGTCAACCAAAAACAACTTGGCGGAGAACTGTGGAAGCTGAGATGCAAAGAATAAACCACAGTTGGGGCACTGTACAAAGGATGGCCGCCGACCGAGCTAAGTGGAATCAGTTTGTTGCTGCCCTACAAGAAGCCACCAGTCATGATTGCCACTGACTGCTTTGACGGTTGGTGGCTATGGATCAAAGAAGAAGAAGAAGATGAAAGCTAAAGGTAGGAGCTGTGTAATTTAACCAGTGATGGATGATTGCAGAATGTTTGTTCTTAAGAGAACAGTTAATTATAAATGAAGTACATTATCTTTATAGAAACCATGGGTTCTTATTGTATGGGACATGTCAGGTGAAAGACCTATTTACTACAAGAGTGTTTCACCCATGAACAGAGGCTCAGGTAGCCAAGCCATTATTTACAAGAACATGACAGTCTTACATGTGCTATCCACACAAAATTCTTTACATATTTTCCTAGAAATCACCAGTAAGATTTCTGAAGTGCCAAATGTTTATATTGGCTAACATTGATGTATATCTTGTAAACTGTTTTAAAATGTGTCGTATGATGAAGTACAAGGTATCATGTGTTATGTGAATAAATTGTAAAAGTTGTCTATGCCACGCATCCGAGAACATTTTATCTAAGTGGTGCTCCAGATGTGTTGTGCAGTCTGTAATATTGTAGGCATTGTATAATTTCACAGAACGCCTCCTAACACACCATCAAGCCAAGAGAAGCCATCACCAAACAACAAGAAGCACTACAGACCACTCACTAACACAGCACAGGAAGATTCACACCACCTTCTCAACACTAAAGTTTAGTAAAGAACCCTGCTGTTATGATTAAAATTCATAACGATTGTGTCAGTATAATGGTTAGCTCGACAGGGCTCCTTGTTTGTTTACTTTATACAGAGTCATTTATTAATACAGGAAGTGACGTCATGCCGATATGGTTGCTTGGCAGACATAAAACTGAAAATGCAGAAGTGAGAAGATTGTCTGTAAACCTTCTACCATTGTGTGTCGTGGCGAGTGGACGCATGTGTTTGAGCTCCTAAATTTAAGTGTCTATTTCTGAGTTATTTCATTACTCAAGATCTTCTGTCAGATGTATCTAGTTATCTACATTTACAAGGAGTATAGCTTCTCAATGTTGAGTGTGAATATATGCTACTGGACAAAAGTTAAGGGCCACCAAGAAAAACTCCACTATGGACCAATTAAATGCAACCAGGTGTAAACAATTTATTACAAAACAAAGTTGATTCATCCGTGGAAAAGATCATTCAAGTTTTTTAAATAAAGTGTGACTTACTAACAAAAATAAATTCAACTCACTTTTTCACCTTTTGAACTAGTGGGGCGTGTTGCAAAAACCACGAGTACATTTCTGTGTGCACTAGGTTAATTTTTTTTTAAATGTCCAAAAACTGGGTCACTTTAACACACACATGAAAATTGCCATTGTTGCTGCAAAAACTTGAATTTCTTTTTGTTAGTAAGTCACACATTATTAAAAAAACATGACTGATCTTTTCCACGGATGAATCAACTTTATTTTGTAATAAATTGTTTATACCTGTGTTGCCTCCTTTATGCGTTATGCATCCTTTACATTCTCAAGTAGTCGTCAGGTTCTACTTTTGTTAAGTGAGTACGCACCTACTTAGATGGGTGTTAGATTTTGTATAGTTCATTTATCGCGCACGTATATGCACAATTTTGTGTATGGGTATCTGCGGACGCGCTTGTTACCAAACAAGCCAGATGACGTCAGAGGTTGAAAATGAAGCCAGCATCTCATGCCAGACATTGAGTCTGTTGCCTATTTTTATATATACCTGTTGCATGGTGGTTTGCTCTGAACAATGTTCCATGTGATATGAATAAAACAATTATAAATTTCTGGCCATTGTTTTTTCTTTGATATGTTAGTTTTTTTTATTCAGTGATAGTGCATCGTGCCTTCGATGGAAGATTAAGCGAATGCGGGGGTGGAAGATTCCGAACAATACTTGAACCTTGGAATACGATTGATTTGATAAGTCATTTCATTGAGTCCATACATTTAATTCACAGTTGTACACACAGGATGATCATTTCAAATAGGAGTAGAACATAAGTCCATATAAGTCATGCATAAATTAATCAATAACGTAGACTGCTGGTTTACGTGTCAATGTCCGTTTAAGGATACAATGCAGTATTGTCGTCAGAACATCACAGCTATATGCACGCGCAGCTAGACATGGCTACCTGCCGACAGTGAGACTGCGAGTCTGAATCTTTCATACGAATTTGACGATTATTCTTCTCCTTCTGAGAATTCTAGTTAAATACTAACCTCCATAATTTCCCTCTCATATAGAGTTCTAGGACTGACCCTGGTCCATCAAAAAATGCATATATAAATGGCTATATCATGCCATTGAATTGGAAGGTTAGAAAAACGCAGCTATTCAGCTTGGCGGTCAAGTAACAAAGGGTAGCGTTTCTTAGTTACCGACTGTGACCCAAACAACGCTATACACGTCATAATCGATCGTGTATGGAGCGTTCAATAATTGAAACATCTATCGCAATATATTAAATGCCTTAACCTTTACAATTGCACGTCTGATAACCTTTAGCAGACGGCGTTAATATCATATACCGTAACAATTCCCTGTACACCGGGGGAAAAAAATCGATAGATTTTTTTTCAAGATCTATCCGACTTAACAATTTTTCAAAAAAAAATTTAACACAATTGTGACATATGGCCGACGATGTTCTGAGTAGAACCGTGTTGCGGTCATGTCAACTAACTATTTGTCATAGTCATCTAACATTAATCACATTATATATCAATATTATACATATTATTATATCAACTAAATAAAATGTCCAATGTTAACAGTGAATGATAGAATTAAATTAAAGTAAGGTCTGTCGTATTAGTATGTCATATAGGAATTAATTTGACTAATTAAAATTAAATTAATTAAATTAAACTAAGAGTTAGATTATTAAGATTCTAATGTAACGCGATGTTATGAGCGAAGAAAAAACAAAATAAGTGAGAAGAAATAGAAAGAAATTCGAATATAAGTTTAACTTAATTGTGTGTGTTAAGTGTTAGTGAATAATAACTATCTAATTTAACTAACTAAATAATGTATAGGTACATAAAAAAAAAAATATTAATCTAATACTTGTGTGAGATTTATTTTCTCTTTTCATAATTTCTTCTTTTTATAATTCGTTCTCTTTTTTTTTTGTTCTTTCATTTCATTTTTTTTCTCACATTTCATTTTATTGATAATAATTCAATTAAGAAGTTAAGTTAACTAATTAATTAGTATAGGATATGATGATCCATCCGTAGTCTTGATCCTGATGAATTCTTTTAGGCAAAAATGTTCAAACGTTTACGTTGGAAAGAAATGTCATTTATCCCAGCATCCAAGAATTAAGTGCACATATGATAATAAGTTCGACTTGTCGTCAGATATTGTTCCATGATTGTTCAACGAATATTCATATATCGTGTATGGACGTTAGACGAAGTTTCAATGACAATATGTATACCTTGATTGTCTTTTAGTTCAATTCTGTGATGCATATAGTGTTTATAAAGTTTAAATTAAAGGCAAGGTTAGTTCCTTTATAGTTGATATGTTTTAGGAATGTTAACCCTCTATTGGGCCTTGTTGCCATTTGGCAACATACCGTTTAAAGTCATCTATTTCACTATCCGGCGTTCAAATTAATAATTTTTTTGTTTTATTGTGTTCTAGAAACATTCCCAATTTTAAATTACCGAGTAACTCATTTGTCGGAGAAATACTTTTTTTTCACGCACTCTTTTGTCAAGGCATGGTAGCTGGTTTGCAAGATCGAATTGAGAGGTGAGTTTACTTCACATTATTTTTTAAAATTCCTTATGAAAACGGTGTATAAAAAATATGTTGAGTAACTTAAACCACTTATCTTTGTAACAAATGCTTTAATAGTTATAAATAAATAAAATAAGTTACTCTTATTTTACATTTTAGGTATGTTGCCATTTGGCAACAAAAGTCGATTAAGGAATAAAAACCACTTCATGTTGCCAATTGGCAACAGTTGCTTTTTACCTAATAAATGATATTTAATGTTGTATTTCTCTGTAATCAACAACATTAGTATTTTATTCTCATTATAATTGATTAAACTTCATCATTTTAAAAAAAGTTGTTATTTGCAATTTTATGTATCCTAAAAAGGTCAATGTAAATAGTAGAATTACCAGTATAAATTACTAATAATATTGTAAATGAATAAAACATATTTACTTCATCTAGACTTGACTTTTAGAACTAAACTACACATGATAACCACTAAAATTGCCAGTAATCACAAAACATAATGTATCATCAGATGAGATTAAACAATTTTGTGATGAAAAACTTTTGAATTACAAAATGTATATGTTGTCATATTTTTAAAATTTTTTTTTACAGTTAAACACAATGGATCCTCAAAAGTTTTACAGCCAAAAGACTACAATCTATAGACCAATACCTGAGGCTTCTAGAGATAGTGAGCTGTCAGACAGTGAGGCTGAAGACATCCTGGATAACACGTGGCAACCCGGCCCTTCCTCGGACACAACCGATTCAGGTTTGTTGAATTTAATTGATGTTTTTTTTATAATGTGGCCACTTTATTTCAGACTGCAGTTGTAGCCTTGTCCATCAGTGTACAACCTATGTACAGTTTCAGCCTAGTCCATCAGGTACTAAATATCGGCTGACGGAGACTTACTTGTGGAACGCTTTATACCATAATGTGGATTAGAATAATTTTTATCATTATTACTATTATCAGAATAATAACATGTACACCAGTATACCAATAAATGATTGTTTATGTTGCCAGATAATTAATATCTTTGTTTTCTTTTTTTTCAGAATCATCTGCATCAGAGCTGGAGGACACAGATGTAACCTTTGATCGTCGTCGGATGCTATGGAGACACCGTGAAGCCTCAGATGTATCTTCTGAAGCTCCGCCCTTCTCTGGTGATTCGGCACACGTATCAGTTACCTCAGAACCAATAGAATACTTCCGCAGATTCATTGATGATGATACAATGGCACATATGGTCACTGAATCAAACAAGTACAGCATCCAGAAAAACATCATGAAGCCTCTCAGATTGAGCCAGCCAGAACTGGAACAGTTTTTTGGAATTGCGTTTATGATGAGTATTGTTAGAATGCCCAGTTGTAAATTGTACTGGGACTCTACAACGCGCTATGGACTTGTTGCTGATACTATGACGAACAAGAGGTTTAAAGAAATCAAAAGTAACATTCACTGCAATGACAACAACAAGCAGCAAGACAATGAAGGCGACAAATTGTTCAAATTAAGACCTTTAGTTGACGCTCTGAAAGTGAAATTCAATTCAATCAAACCAGCAGAAAGGCTGAGCATTGATGAGCAAGTTATCCCATTCAAAGGTCAATCATCTCTGCGTCAGTACAACCCAAAGAAACCCAAAAAGTGGGGCTATAAAGTCTTCGTTTGTTCAAGCATTTCTGGTTTGATTCATGATTTTGAAATTTACACTGGAAAAATTGACGTGTGTCCTGGCCAACCTGATTTAGGAGCATCAGCTAATATCGTGCTGAGACTTCTTCAACGTATCCCTAAAAATGTGTGGCATAAAGTATATTTTGACAACTGGTTTAATTCGCCAGCATTGCAGGCATGCCTCTGGAAACAAGGCATTGCATGTCTTGGCACTGTCCGCGCAAACCGGCTGAAAGGGTGTAATCTGTGTTCCGATAAGGAACTGAAAACGAAAGGAAGAGGGTCATCTGTTGTTTGTACTGCAGCAACAAACGGAGCCACATTGAAAGCTATCAAATGGTATGACAATAAAGCAGTCACACTGCTAAGCACCTATGCAGCAGTTGAACCAGAATGTGTAGTCAGAAGATGGGACAGAAAAGCCAAGAAGGAAATACACATTTCTTGCCCTGCAGCTGTGAAAGAATATAACATGTTCATGGGAGGGGTAGATTTGCTGGACTCCTTGCTGGCACTCTATCGTATACCTATTAGATCCAAGAAATGGTACCACAGAATATTGTTTCATTTCCTGGATGTTTCTGTGGTGCAAGCTTGGCTAACTTATTGTTCAGATGTGTGTAAGGATGGTATGGAAAAAAAGGACAGACTACCATTAGTTGATTTCAAGTTGCAGATTGCTTTGTGTCTCCTAAAAGCAGGAAAAAGTGAAAATAATAAAAGGGGAAGGCCATCAGGAAGCACTGAGACACAGCTGGTGGCTAAAAAGAAGAGAGGGCAAACAGCAAATGTACCTCCTTTTCATGTCAGAACTGACAATGTTGGCCACAGCCCCAATTCCGTCACCAACAAAGGGAGATGCAAACTTCCTGGATGCAAGGGGTACTCCAGAACTGTCTGTGAGAAGTGTAACCTACACTTGTGCCTCAATAAACATTCAAACTGTTTCAAAGTATTTCATGAAACATGAGTGTGGAGCTGTGATTGAGTCACGAGACAGAAGATTTTTTTTTTTTCAGTACCGTGAACTGGGGTGACTTTGCCCCATGGGGTGACTTTGCCTATTAAATACTGAAAATGCGAATGTGTTCATACTTGCATTTCTAGAGTTGTTTGCCTCGATTTTTCAACTCTTCATGAAAGAAGACATGTTTGGTGGGATGGTTTTGGTGTTTCTTCCCTCCTAAGCGCTGAGACACGAAAGAAGCAGCCCTGGTGTTCTTGACATCGTTTTTTTTGCTGATTTAGGTGAGTTTGTACTTCTATTTGAATATTATACAGTTTATTTCCCTATGTACTTTATTCTCATGCATTTCGATCATAAAAAGGTTAATTATTTGTTTGGATAAGCTTTAGTCTCAAGTTTCTTAAATGCTTTCCTTCCACAGTCTGGGGCAAAGTCACCCCATTGATCTAGACTTAATGTGGTCTTAAACTTGCTTTTTCAATGTTGCACACTTTGGTGTTTATATATCTTTGTTTTTTTTTTTCTTCAGATCACCATGCCCAGACATCACAAGAGAAAGCCTGGTAGCAGACACTATAGAGACTATTCTGAAGGGGACAATTTAAGTTCACACATCAGTGCATCAGAGATATACAAGTGTGAAGAATTGAATATTGCTTTCATCCTGCTTCCTCCTAACTCCACAGACAAGTGCCAGCCACTTGATGTGTCTTTTTTTTTGCTCCTCTCAAAAAATTATGGAGAAAGCTGTTGGAGAGTTACAAGCAATAACACCCATCTTCTGCATCACTCGACAAGAAAGCGTTTCCAGCAATGCTAAATAAATTAATTGAAGGGATGGGTATGAGATCAGCCAACAGTTTGATTTCTGGGTTCAGAGCCTGTGGCATTCACCCCCTAGATGCAAATCAAGTGCTGAAAAAGCTGCCAAAGTCAACTGTCACTAGTGACACAAGCAAAGACCCACAAGGTGTTTCAGATGCTGTGCTAAACTATTTGCAGACTTTTAAATACTCGCCCAATTCAAATGGTTGCACAGGAACTGGCAGCAGGCATAAGAGGAAGAAAGTTTCTGTGCCACCAGGGAAATCGGTGAGTGCGGAAGACGTGCAGTCTGCTCAGTCTCAATCCTTGACATCTGCATCCCCAGCGTCAGCTTCAGCACCTGTTCAGCATCAACCTTCAACATCTGCTCAAGCACTGCAGTTGCAACCTTCGGCATCTGTATCTTACTCCCGGTCATCACCATCCGAGTTTGAACTCGAGAAAACAGATTCAGATTGTGAAGACATTCCATTTTCTGACACTGATGAGGAGTGGCTGCCACCAACGAAAACAGCATGTAAAAAACATTTTTGATGTGAACTGGTGGTGTGATCTTTTCCCCCCACTATAACAGATGTGTCTTTTTGTAACGCGTCGTAAATGATTTGATTAATTAATCAGTGAATGTAGAAAAAAATTTACTTGTTTGTATTTTAAGTATTCTTTGAAGCTTTTATATTACTATCAGGTATTGTGCATCTGATTTCCCTACTTTCAGGGTTTTAAAAGTGTTTTTAACTACTGGTACGTTACATGTTTTGTCTTTTAAAAAAAAAAAATAAGGTATGAAGGCAAAGTCACCCCATTTTTACTTCAGTTGAAATATTTCACAATACCTCTTAAATCATCTAATCCTGGTGGAATTCTGACTTCATTTAAAAATAAAAACAAAGCTTATGTATCCACTCTGTATTTCAGCACCTTTGGGCTTTATTTAGTGTTGGTTAATATGCTGTAAAGAATCTGTAAAGATGAAATGTAGGCAAAGTCACCCCAGTTCACGGTAACTATATGTTTCATTGTATGTGTGGCATTTTCTGTATAAATTACACTTAACTTCATGAAGTTTCACAAATTTTGTTGTCTGCTATTTACTGTTTAAATATTAAATGTAGGTAGGGAGTAAAAAAAGGTGAAATAGATGTTGTTAGACATAAAAACACAGTTAAAAGATATATGTTGCCAAATGGCAACAATAAATGTTCCCAACCTTAATGGTGATTTGTTGCCTATTGGCAACATACCCATAAAACACTAACTAAACATTTTTTTGCCCAAAATTAACCTTCACACCACTTTTCAGACATGGGACAGCCACAAAAACCACTCCAAGAATTTTTTTTCCAACTATTTCATAAATGGCCCAATAGAGGGTTAATGTTGATTATTCGTCGTCAATAGGATTACGTGACAACGCATCCGCCACAATGTTTTCAGTGCCAGGAATATGTTCAATGGAGAATTCAAATGGCTGTAGGATGATTGCATATCTGGCGAGTTTTTGGCTCTTATGGTTGGATCGACGCAACGATGCTACAGCACGTTGGTCCGTCTGTATGGTGAAGGGAGCACCAAGCAAAAACTTTTCGAGTTTAGTTATTGCCCATATCACAGATAAAAGTTCCTTGTCCACTGTGGAATACTTTGTTTCTGCCGGCTTTAGCTTTCTTGATATATATAAGGTAGGATGTAGAATGCCATCATGGTTCTGGAGCAGGCATGCACCAATGCCGTAGTTACTAGCATCTGTTCGTAAGAAAAATCTTTTGGAAGCATCGGGAAGTCTTAAAATTGGTTCATGCGAGAACAAATTTATAATTTTGTTGAAAGTTTCATTGCATGTACCAGTCCATGTCACCTTCACCGGCATGTCTTTTTTTAACAATGAAGACAATACAGCCGTGATGGATGACAAGTTTGGTATGAATCTACTGTAATATTGAACAAGTCCTAACAAACTCCTGACCTGTTTCTTCGTCTGAGGAACTGCTATGTTTAGAATTTTGGAGACTGTACTAGGTAACGTTCGGATATATCCCGATCCAATGATATGTCCCAAAAAGGTTATCTCATTACACGCGATTTGCACCTTTGTAGGTTTAGCAGTTAGATGATAATTCCTTAGAGTGTCGAAAACATATCTAAGTCCCGAAACATGTTCCTCAAACGACGAACTAAACAAGCATATGTCGTCAATATATGTAATAACGTCTGGTCTACCTGATAAAATTTGTCGCATCAGGCGAATGAAGGTAGCTGGCGCATTAACAAGCCCAAAAGGCATCACATTCCACTGGTATAGACCTTGTGGAGTGGAAAATGCGGTGTAGTACTTAGCCTTTTCGGTCAGTGGTATCTGCCAATAACCTTTAGTTAAGTCTATCTTACTAAATATAGTTGCGTTGGATAGACGTGGCAGTAAGTCGTCGATAAGTGGATGTGGTTCGCTGTCAACTATAGTCTTAGCATTTAATTTTCTATAATCAACACATAGTCTGATGTTATTGTCCTTCTTCCGGACAATCACTAATGGAGAAGAGAATGGCGAATTACTAGTCTCAATGATTCCCAGAGACAACATCTGTTCAAGTTCCTTAGTAGTTTTAGCAAGGAAATGTAAAGGAACAGAATAGGGATGTACACGAATAGGTGTATCATCATTGAGAGTAATGTCATGACTGATAGCCGATGTGCGACCCGGGACGTCGGTCAATACATCTGGATAAGATTGTAATAGATTAGCAATCTGTAGACGCTGTTGCGGTGTAACCGTTGAAGAGATGGTTACATCCCGCCAAGATTCAGTAGGTTGAACTACTGGTACCGGTAACGGTAACTGTACCTCAGGAAAAGAAGATTCTTCTTCCTGGATGACAGATAAGTTAGAATAATAACAAGTAGATACTGTGTTGTCATCTAGTTCATGAAAAATTGACTGTAAGTGTTCAGGACGTGTATGAAATTGCTTGAGCATGTTAATATGAAATATCTTTTTGTGTCCCTTGATATCTAAGACGTATAAGAATAAATGACCAATAAGGAAAAGAAATGATGACTGACTAGAGCTGAGTCATCAAGAAATAAGACAAATTGGGTGAGCGTACACCATTATCTGCGTGGCGCAGAATCATGTACTAATTGTAACTTTAGATAACGGTGATGAAAATAAACACCATTATCACGCTCGATTACCCAACGAGCGTCTCGATTGTTACGAAATGTAACCATCGCCTGTCTATTCTGCCCATTGCATGATGGCAGAAGACGAACAAACTTAACGTTTGCTGTATAATCAAAAAAAATTCTAAGTGCCTGCCAGGTAGTATCCTGCGGCAGATTTCGCACTAACACTGTGCGAGAATACGCACTTTTCCCAATATATGTAGTATCATTGTCACGAAATAGTGGACAATGATGATATGTATTCTTTGTCAAAGAATTAACCTTCCCTTTCAACACCGACATTGTCTTTCTGTTGGATGTCGTATCATCCTGACTGGACTGAGGATGATACCTATCATCACCAAAGGTATTAAGTTTCCTACATGTCGTAGACCTGTCCTTGCTGGGCAAAGTAAAAACTTTTTCATCATAATTATTTGTGTTACCTTTATGTTTCCTTTTAAGTCCAGCATTATTATTTAACCTATTATTCTTCCTCATAATGTTTTTGTCAATGTTGACAACGTCAACAGTTTTATTAGGATCAGTTATATCCTTAGTATGTTGTCCAATAGATCTATCATCTTCATCAATTTCCAGGATAGTACTGAGAGTGAAGTTGGAAACTGCTGTGCCACATGTATTTATGTTGTTGGCACGAAGTGTAGCCATATCAACAACAGCGTTAGCGTTGCTAAAAGAATGCAAATTTTTTTTTCCCAATCTATGATCTCATCTGGCGTACAATCTTTACTCCCATGTATGCGTCCTAATGTAAGATCAGCTGATGGATTCTGTAGCATGCACACCTTGACATTACCTGAAAAAAATGGTGTATTAACATGTACTACGGCAGTGGGGTAGTACTCAATAGTACCCCCGAAGGTCATGCAACGGACATAGTCCCCTGTTGCATAGCTAGGATGTACCAGCGACTGTCGTACACCAATCGTTGTGGATCCTGAATCCCTCAGCACTGAGACGACGGATCCATTAACTAATCCCCTGTTAAAAATTAGTAGGCCTGTTCCATCGTTGACTGCAAGACCTACCTCTGGTGTAATATGTCCGCAGTTAAGCACTGTTTCTTTCGCCTTCTGAAAAATAAGATTGCATTGTTGGCAACTATTTGCCACATTATAATTAATAGCAAAACATGCAGCAGAAGACTGTGTTGTATTATTGTCAAGTGGGACCTGAGCTATAGGGGTAGTATTATTTGTAACTGCCGCCCCTGTATTATGGTTGTAATGAGATGATCCCCGAGAATGAGATCGATTCCGAGTATAATTGTTAGAATTATCTCGTCGTCCTCTATAGTAACTATTATCTCGATGTCTCGAGCCATGATTATTACCATTCCAGTTATTATTATTATTGGGAGTATGTGATCGATTATAATTAGTGTTATGTTGACCATTGTGGTAGTTTGTTTGAGGTGAATAATTTCTATCTCGTGATCTACCTCTGTTGAACTCATTTTTATTGTTGAAATCATTATTATGTCCCTTCTGAAAGTTAACATTGTGATTTCTTTGGAACCTGCTTCTGTCTACACTGTGATGTCTTTGTTTGTTATTATGATTGTAGGCCATATTAGACGCCACAGGTAGAGGTTCTCTTAATGAGGAGTTAGAAATGGTTGCATTCGGATGTGCCGAACAGTAGTTTAAAGAAATTTTTTCTAACTCGTCCATAGTACCTGGTTTACGCTCCTGCAAATATGCAAAAAATGGCTGGCTAACCGAAGATAATACCTTATCCCGTAGTAGTAAATCAACTAATTTGTCGTATGATTTGTTGACTTCTGCCAGTTCAACCCATCTATTAAATGTATTGCGTATGTTCGCAATGAATCCTGCAAAATCTTTTGGAGATTCAGGTAAAATTCCCTTAAATTTCAACCTACAGTGTTCCTCGTCCAGGTGAAACCTTCGTAAAAGCAAGGACTTAATAGCACCGTAGTTATTTGCTATTGATGGGTCAGCATTTTGAGAAGCCGTCAATGGTTCTCCAACCAAGAATTCATTTAACTTGAGTACCCATGACTCTTCAGGCAAATGATTTGTTTTGCAAGTCTGTTCAAAACGTGACAGGAACGATGAAAGGTCGTCCACGTTTAAGTTGAGAGTGGGTAATTTAAAGTTGTAGAAATGTTTAGTTTGGCTGGATGATGATCCATTTTGTGCGTTATTATTCTGGTTTGCATCAGCACTTTGTGCTTGTAATCTTGCTGTCTCCAATTTAATACGCGCCAATTCCATTTCTTGTTGTAAAATAATTTCCTCTCGTTTCAATTTATTCTCTTCTTCCTGTTGAGCAATTTCTCTTAATCTATTTTCCTTGGCAATTTGCTTCATCTCACGTTCTGCTTCCTCTTTCTTTAATGCAGCCTTTTGTTCCTCTTCCTCTTTCTTTAATGCAGCTTTTTGTTCCTCTTCCTCTTTCTTTAATGCAGCTTTTTCTCTGCTTCTTTTCTTTCATGTTTTTCCAGTTCTGCCTCAGCAAACTGACGAAGTTCTTGAGATTTATAACCATATTCCCTACCAATTTTAACGAAATGGTCTATAGTAAGCATTTTGACTTTTATCTGTAAGTAATTATTGATAATTACTGATTAAAATAGTCAATAGTAGCTTCAGAGTAATTATTATACTTACTCAACTTAGAAATATTCAATATAAATAATCACAATAGTACTGAACTCTAATGTCTAAGTTCAACTAATAGACAATATTTTGTAACAATATTGTATCTAAATAATACTATATCATAAATAGTTATGATATCTGTTAACTATTATGTAATTACTTCACACAATTAATCTTAATATCCAATAATGTTGGGTATGATTCCTAGTAATTATATTGTTCAATGTACTAAGTCACTCTCTTAGTACCAGAAAAGTATATTAAATAATATACAATGGGTCTATTACCTCAAAGGTAGACTATAAGATTATTTTATTTGGTCAATATATATATTATATTATTATGCCCTAGGCATCTCTTATAAATTGTAGTGCTACTTTCTTGGACTATCACTGCATAATTATGCAATGTCCCATATTAACCTTAAATATCAGAAAAAATTAATTAAATTAAATTACAAGTGTATTATTGCATATAATATCATATTATTAATGTAGTATTAATATATATCATGAGGACAAACAAAACAATGATGCAACTAAAGGGTACAAACAATGTCAAGACGCAAACAAGACATTTTCACAATTAAAAATGAATTTATGAACTAAATAAAACAAGCGGAAGTGTCACAAGCCAAATGAAGGGTCAAGGTCTGACCCGAGGTCAACTTAATATTCAAAGTACACAAAAAAAAATGACTGCAAAAAATGATGACATCACAGGACTCATAACGGACGAACATTTAACAATCATCAAATAAATGATAGTAAGAGGAGACTGGACGAAATAGTTAACGAACATGATACAAAACTGAATAAAATTGTTAACTGAGTACGAATAAAATACACCAGTTATCTACGGAACGGTACAGCTAACACAAATCGTCAAACGACAGCAGATTTGGACAGATAGTCCAATGGCAAACCTCAATGGGGCTTCCAAAAGTGCAATCGTTTAACTGCCCTAAGAAACGACCGAAATCAATTCAGGCATCGTGAGAGCCACAGAATCTAATTTCGGTTCATCCTCCCTACCTCCCACGAATTAACAACACATTAAGACAACAAAAAGTACATTAAACATAGGTAAAAACATGCCGATGTAGGCAGAGGAATGGACTCAGTTAGCACTGTTTGCAATAACAACAGTTAAACACCTAGACTTATCTTTTCCGTTGCTTATATCAGTGCTAGAGGTCGTCAACAGCTAGGCCTGTGCCTTTGACTGTCTGCTCCTGATGGGCAGGCAACGGTAGTCCATCTTGTGCATCTTGATAAATTTGAAGCGAACTAGAAAGGCGTTGAAAAGATGTCTTCTTCACGGCGACAATGCAACAGTGACGTCATGTTGCTATTCATGATCACGTGCGTCACGTCAGCTTCGTAATGGTCATGTGATTGAAACTTGATCGTAAATAATTCATTCGAAAGTCATGAAAAAATTTTTGGTTTTTGGTTGTTTTTCGTCCCCACATACCGGGCACCACTGTTGCATGGTGGTTTGCTCTGAACAATGTTCCATGTGATATGAATAAAACAATTATAAATTTCTGGCCATTGTTTTTTCTTTGATATGTTAGTTTTTTTTATTCAGTGATAGTGCATCGTGCCTTCGATGGAAGATTAAGCGAATGCGGGGGTGGAAGATTCCGAACAATATTTGACCCTTGGAATACGATTGATTTGATAAGTCATTTCATTGAGTCCATACATTTAATTCACAGTTGTACACACAGGATGATCATTTCAAATAGGAGTAGAACATAAGTCCATATAAGTCATGCATAAATTAATCAATAACGTAGACTGCTGGTTTACGTGTCAATGTCCGTTTAAGGATACAATGCAGTATTGTCGTCAGAACATCACAGCTATATGCACGCGCAGCTAGACATGGCTACCTGCCGACAGTGAGACTGCGAGTCTGAATCTTTCATACGAATTTGACGATTATTCTTCTCCTTCTGAGAATTCTAGTTAAATACTAACCTCCATAATATCCCTCTCATATAGAGTTCTAGGACTGACCCTGGTCCATCAAAAAATGCATATATAAATGGCTATATCATGCCATTGAATTGGAAGGTTAGAAAAACGCAGCTATTCAGCTTGGCGGTCAAGTAACAAAGGGTAGCGTTTCTTAGTTACCGACTGTGACCCAAACAACGCTATACACGTCATAATCGATCGTGTATGGAGCGTTCAATAATTGAAACATCTATCGCAATATATTAAATGCCTTAACCTTTACAATTGCACGTCTGATAACCTTTAGCAGACGGCGTTAATATCATATACCGTAACAATACCCAGTGTGTTGGGGTAATTATTCTTCTGGAACAATGACTCCTTGGAAGAAGCCATTGTCGGCTTACTCTACACGTAAGTCCGAACCAGTTTTGATAAGAAATTAATTGATTATTTGAACTTTCGTGTCACCATCCTCTGTTGGTATCTAGCTAGCACCTTTTCTCCAGAAAGGGGGTGCTATAATGGATCGACGGGGACTTTCACCGAAAGCATTTTGATATTGTAAAAAATTCATGGCTTCATCGTTACGGCTTATCGATTTGTAATATTATGTGGATTGCCGTCGCACGAGTCACGGCGACGAAGAGAGGTTAACCAAGTATTAGGACATAACCTTCGTTGTTTATTTTATATGCAAGTATGTATGGATATGCCATGTCAGAGGTACCAAGCCACTTAAGTACCCGACCAGAATTATAGGACAGAATTAAGATATTCATTCCAAGATTAATAGTTTGAATAGTCCTAACGGTCATGACATTGACGCAAAGTCAAACCCTTATCCTATGTGAGGAATTTATTATGATGCCTATACCATGCCTATACATGCTACATGTACGTTTGCTCTGTGGAATCCATGTTGAAGTACTGTAACCTGTTGTCGTCAACGTATTTCGTCCTAAATAAATTATGATGTCAGTAAACATAACGAGTTCTCCCATGTCTGCATTGGCACGGTTCGAAGTGCCCAGTTACGAGTCCAGTTCACGGATGCTTTTATCCTACCAATCATTCATTCGACATTCGCGTATACATTCATAGAGGTGCTCCAGGAAAGTGCAGCTACAACCTGGTTGCATTTAATTGGTCCATAGTGGAGTTTTTCTTGGTGGCCCTTAACTTTTGTCCAGTAGTATATATTAAAAATGAAAAGGACAGCTTTCCAGACATGAACAGACTGCCTAAAGTTATATCAATGACTGCTTATTATATGCCATTGTATATTGGATTGAACTGTATGGAATTTGGAGCAGTGTCACAGTTTTAATAAAAATGTATACCGTTCACTTCGTCCATTGTGGCTCAAATAATTCTAATTGATGTTGGCTTGTTTTGGTGTCTGATACGTCTACTACCCTAGAAGCGATCTTGGCCACAGGAACTATCCTGTCACTAAATATTAACATTCACAATATAAAAGACACATAACTCCCGCAACACTAGGAGATACTCTATCCCACTTAATCATTGTCCTCAACACTGGGATACCAGCCTGTATTGTTAAATGTGGTACTCAGCCTTTTATGTACTCTACATTTTAGTGTTGTAAAAATAAACTTTTTATTTAATGAGTGAGGGTGGTAAACCATAAGTCAGAAGAGTTCAGGACCACCACTGGTGTAAGACAAGGTGATATCCTGTCACCTCACCTTTTCAAACTCCTCATGGACCATGTCGCCAAAACATGTAAGGAAAGGACCAACAAGTATTCAGCAGGGTACTGGAAGATGAGACAGGTCTGGATTTCAGAGCTAGCAATACAATGTTACCCTGATTGCTAAATCAGAGGCACATCTTCAATCCAACCTGCAAGTCTGGATGGAAGAGCTGGAGATGAGATGGATGGTCATCAGCAGCTCCAAAACAAAAACCATGGTGACATCACAAGAGGAAAAAGGCATCAGATTAAGCTAGCAAAACAGACCATGGAGCAGGTCAACCAGTTTAATTACCTCAAAGCTGTTATAGACTAGAAAGGAGGCATCAAAGAAGAGTTAGCTACCTGAAGAGCAGCAGCTGGGAGACTTTTTCAGGCCATAAACCAAGGATTTTTCAGCAAAAGTTAGCAAGTAAGAAAAAAGATGGCTGTATAATGTCCCACCTATATTCCAGTCTTGACATATGGATGCGAGTCATGGGCAATTACTACAACCCACAAAAAAGCCAGATTCCATTCTTAGAAATGAGGTATCTGAGGGAGATGGTAAAGTGACAAGAAGAGATATGGTCTGCAACCAGAGGATATGGCAGGCTTCAAAACTCTGCCATTGCAGACTAAAGTAGAACAGTCTCAACTGTGACTATCTGGCCATGTCAGCAGAATGGAAGAAGATTGGCTACTATGACAAGTATGGGAAACTAAAAGCCAGGGATGACCGAGTCCACAGAGAGGACAACATTAAACAATCTCGGAATGACTGAGGACTGGATTGGAACCAGGCCAGAAAGAAGACAGCTGATAGAATAGTACGGCGCTCCGTCTTTGAAACCTGTACACCTCACGGCAGAAGAGGGATGACTAAGTAAGTAATGAGTGAGTCACAAAACTTGGTTGTTGCTCCTCACCCTGTTAGTTAATATAAAACGTACCTATGGTGCCACAAAGGTCAAGGACACTTATTATAGAGATTTGCATTTTTTTGGTCAATAAACACTTTGTCACATTCCATTTCTGCCTTTTTCCCCCACCATCATTTCCAATATTTCTGTGATTGTAAAAAGTCTGTATTTTACTGTATATTGTAAAAGATCTGTAGAGTATTGGTTCCTTGATAAGGTGGACTGTGACGTGCGTTGGTTGAAGCAATGGGTGAGTGTAAACATTAACGATAACACACGCGAATGGATGACAGTTCGATAGGTTTACAGGACACTCACTCCAATCACAAGTATAAGTCAAGGATGGCTTGAACCCCAGCTGACGTTTCAATGGTTTAATAAAGGCACACACACTTGGACAGCACGGATACAGTCATGGGTACATGTTGACATACATTCATTGGGTATTTGAATCGTGGATCATACTTTCATGTAGCATTCAAATATAATTCGACATAAGGTAGCATTCACTGTTCTGGTAAATAATCGCCGTATCCCCTACTGACTGAACGCGTCAATGAGGATCGGTAAACATATAGAGTTCATAGGACGAACCTTCTTTTTCTGACTAAGTTCTTAAACTGAATATGTCAAATGTTTATACAATGAGGTAAAACCACGATAGTGGGTTTTCCGTAATATCAAGATCTCTATATCACTGCCCGATAATAAGATGCATAATCTGTTCTCTTGACAGTGATCCATAATGATGACAGGAATACAACATGGCTGCCTTCTTGAGTTGTCGCTCACTCACTCGGGAGAAGAGTAGATGATAAGCCAAAGATAATTTAGAATGTGAATATAAGTAATTCCATAAAGTTTCCATACAGCTCCACAGTAATAAAGTTGCTTCATGTAGACATAACTGCTGTAGGAAAGCCTGTCATCTTCGTCGATACAAGAACGACCCTAGAGATACGAAGCACAATGTTTCATCTAGGTCTAACCGACTCGAGATCATCAAAAAGGGTCTGGCATTACCTGTAGTCCGAATCAAACACAATAAGGCATATGAGGAGGATCTCTGACAAATATACTCTTGCAGAGACACAAACTTCTCCTGGAAAAAACATCCACAAATCACTTTTTAACCTTAAACAGGACCAGCCCTAGAAAAAACACTCAGCCATTATCGGCGACTACTTCGGAACTCATTACAACCCAGCAAGACTACGAATACCTACGGCAGATTCCGGAAGAAAGAATATAGTCCGACCTGAACATACAAAGATATACAATATACGACTGAATCTTCTTGCACTAGACAAGTAGTACACATGAATTCAGGCCATAAACATAACAAGCAAAATTAATCTACTTTCTGGTCCTAACAAACAAGAACTAACATGAATTCAATATTCATATGCCAAATCAATATCAAGAGAGATCACTCATATAATCAAAAGTGTAAATCAATCATGGATTATCTAGCTTTACCAAAGGAAGCATTTTCATACACAAATAAATACAAATATATATTTTCCATATTAAATAGACATATCGTATTTTTGTAATCTGTGCGTCAAAAAAATATGTGCGCAACAGATTACCACACCCCCCCCCCCGGGAAAAAAATGGTACATTTTTTTTGGAAATACATATAGGAGCAACATACAATAGGCTCACAACGCACGAACAACAATGCGCAGATGATAAGCATTCCAAACAAATGTAACGTGAGCATATATCTCATGATCTTAGAGAAAGTATTTCTCTAAGTATAAATATTTCCAGAGAGGTGTCACCAACTCATACTACAATACTGGCAATGCCACAATTTCTACATCAGTTTATCCAAAAATTTCATCTTAGATATCTTAACATCATGATCATCAAAGACGAAAAAAACATTGAAAGATCAGCGGTGAATAAACATCAATGAACCGATAAGTACTGATACAATCAATTTATATGATATATTACATATGTGTACACATTTTAACATAGGAAAAACTGTAGCAAAAATAGACATGTTAGAAATCTCAGGATCTAACAGTTATGAATCATGTGGGCATCTAGACAAAATGTCTGCCATCACATTTTCTGACCCACGGATAGCTCGCACCGAAAAATGAAAAGGCTGCAGAGCAATCGCGTATCGCGTTGATCTCGCGCTCTTCAGATTTTTACTCTGAATAGCCGTAAGAGCTTTCTGGTCAGTTTCCACAATGAAATGCGCGCCAAGAAGAAATCTTTGAAGTTTAAGGATTGACCAAACCATAGCCAATAATTCACGGTCTAGGACCGAGTAATTCTTCTCTGCGGCATTTAGTTTCCGATAAATATACATCACAGGATGCAGAGTTCCAGAGTACTCTTGCATTAGTGCTGCTCCAATCCCTGTGGGTGAAGCGTATCTACGAAGAATAAATGTCTTATCCTTAGTAGGTAATACCAAGATAGGTGAAGTAGAAAACATAGTTTTAACCTTATCTAAAGAGGATTGACATTCTTGAGTCCAATAGACTACATTAGGAGACCCTTTCTTTAGCAAGGAAGAAAGAGGTGACATAATGGAGGACAGATTCGGAATGAATCGTCCATAAAATTGTATTAGACCTAAGAGACTTCGCACTTGCTTTTTAGTCTTAGGAATAGAAATGTTAAGTATCTTACTTGTATCATGGTCTTCTGTTTTTAGGAACCCATGACCAACACGGTGTCCTAAGAAAGATATTTCGCTAAAACCAATACATGCTTTCGATGGTTTCGCTGTCAGGTTATGCTCGCGCAAGATAGACAATAGTTCATTTATACCATTATAGTGATCTTCCCAAGTATCACTGAAAAGACAGATGTCATCAAGATATGCAATGACATCTGAGCGATGAGATAGGATTCGACGCATCATGCGTAAGAATGTTGCAGGGGCGTTCATTAGGCAGAAAGGCATGAAATTCCATTGGAATAGACCCCTAGGCGTCGAAAAAGCAGTAAACGGTTTGGCGTGTTCGGATAGAGGAACTTGCCAATATCCATTAGACAAATCAAGTTTAGTAAAGAAATGGGAATTCGATAGTCTCGTATAAGTAGCTCTTCTAGTAAAGGCATAGGTTCAGCATCAAATTTCGTCACGTGGTTCAATTTGCGATAATCAACGCAGAGACGTATGTTATTGTCTTTTTTTCGTACAATAACCATCGGCGAAGAATATGCTGATGTGGATGGTTCAATAATTTGTAACTCTATCATCTCATCTAACTCTTTCTCTACCTGTGCTTGAAAATGTATCGGGATAGGATACGGTCTGACTCTTATAGGACTATGGTCAGTAAGAATAATGTCATGTTGAATGACATCAGTTTGACCAGGATGTCAGTAAGGACATCCTGAAATTGTTCTAACATAGTAGAAACTTGTTTCTGCTCTCCTGGAGATAATTCTGGAGAAATTGCAACATCTTTCCATGATTCATTAGAGTGAAGAGGAATCATTGGAAAAGGAAGATTTACATCTGAGAAACTCGTTTCCTCATCCTGTATTACTGACAGTGATGAGTAATGTCCATGTTGGACTGGAGAATCGTCCGTTGCCTGGAAAACAGGTTGTAAATAATCAGGACGTTCATGGAATTCCGTGAGCATGTTAATGTGGAAGGTTTTATGCTTCCCGTCAATATCGACGATATAGTCAACATCGGAAACTTTTGATATTACATCGTACGGACCTTTACAAGAAATAAGAAGTCTGTTTTCCCTACAAGGTAGCAAGACAAATGCTTTGTCACCTGGACAAAGTTGTCGCAAGCATCTCTTTTTATTGGCAAATTCTCTTGCCTTCTGTTTCGCAAATTCCGAAGACGCGGTTGCCAATTTGCATGCTTCAATAATCTTATGTCTAAGTGCAATGACATATTCGTAAGAAGATTTTGTGTCATCGACAATATTATCAGCAGTTATGAGATCATGAAGTAAGGACATAGGACCTCGCGGTTTCGCGCCGAAGACAAGTTCAAAGGGAGAAAATCCTGTATGTTCGTTGGCGACCTCTCTATATGCAAAGAGAGCCGCGGGTAAAACCCTGTCCCAATCCTGAGGATGATCCTCAGTTATCTTACCTAGTAGGTTTTTCAGAGTTCTATTCAGACGTTCTACCATCCCATTGGACATAGGATGATAAATACTACTCAGAGATCTCTCTATCTTTAGAGTCGACATCACTTGAGACATGGTATCCGATATTAGTTGGGTCCCATGGTCTGATAATATTTCTGCTGGAAATCCCAGACGAGAAAATATTAACCAAAGAGCATCTGCGACATCAGCAGTAGTTATGCTCTTTAGAGGAACAGCCTCCGGCCAACGTGTGCACATATCAACACACGTCAAAATAAATTGGTGTCCTCTAGCAGACTTTATCTTAAATGGACCGATGATGTCTATCGCCATTTTTTGAAATGGTCGAATTGGAATATCTGCAGCCTGAATAGGTGCAGCATGGCGTGGACCTTTGGATTTAACTTCTTGACATACCCTACAAGATCGATAATAGATCCGTATGTCCTTATTCACAGCAGGCCAAAAGAAAGACGCAAGAACTCTAGATTTAGTACGGGAAAAACCCATATGTCCAGCACACTGAGAATCATGAGCGTGCTGTAAGATTTTAACTCTCATATTTTTGGGCACAAGAATTTGAGAATGAATGGATTTAGCGGAGTCTTGTACCATACGTACAAGTATGCCATTCCTCATCGTAATCCAAGATTTACGATTTGTATCCTTATTCGGATCACTTTTTGTTGCCAGAGTAAAGAATTTCTTTAGAGTAGGATAATCTTCCTGCTGTTTTATAAAGGAGTCATGGGAAATCTCCAAGGGATCATCTTGGATCTGCGCATCATTATCTTCAGAAGGTGAAGATTGAGGCATGTTAAGAGCTTGAGCCCTAGTGACTACTGCATTAGCAGATTGCATATTATCATTTTCCCAATCAGAAATTTGTTGTGGAGTGCATTCTTTCACTCCATGAATGCGACCGATGATAAGATCAGCGATCGGATTCGGCAAGAGACATGCTTGCACATCTCCTGTAAAGAAAGGAGTAGCAATATTGATAATGGCAGTGGAGTACTTCTCCAATGTGCCACCAAATGTTACACATTTGACTACATTGCCTGTGGCTCGAGAAGGATTTACGAGCGACTTCCTCACTCCAATGGCAGTGCACCCCGAATCGAAAAGAATTGATACCGGAGTACCATCTACTAGACCTCTATTGAAGACGAGAGCACCTCTTCCATTATGCGCGACTGACGCAGGGAGAGCGGGAAGAGGATGACCACGGCTTAAAGTAGAAACTGTGGTTGGATCGAATAATGTTTTGCATTGGGAACACTGAGATGCTCTACCAAAATCGAAAGCAGAACATCCTACATTATTAGAGTCTTTCTTATCATTATTTTGATTACCGGCTTGATGGAACTCTTGTTGTGCAGAGTTAGCCTGGTAATGAGATTTACCATGTCTTTTGTGTTGTGATCTACCTCGGTTATAATTGCCCCTGTAATTACTATTTCCTCTGTTATAACATCCATTTGGGTTTGAATCATAATGTTCATGATCATAATCATCATACTCATTATAATGAATATCCCTGTAATGTTGGTTTTGTTGTTTCCATGAAGGAAAACTTGGGTAGTTCCTATAGTGACTCCCTTTACGGAAATTTCTGTAATTATGGGCGCCCCTGTATCTAGGACTGTCAGCCAGATTCCAGTTCTTCAAAGAAGAACCTTGATTTGAGTGGTTACCTTGGCTTTGATAACTATTCCAATTTACCTTTTTGTGAGATTTATCTTGAGCTCCTTGAGACTTGTGTGAGTAATTATGATTGTATTCTGTTGCTGAAGCAACTGGCATACCCTCTTTAATGTTAGTGTTGCTAAGAATCACGTCAGGGTGTGCCGTGGCATACTGGTCACAATATTCTTCCATTTGTTTTAATGTACTAGGTTTACGCTCATGTAAAAATTCAAGGAATGGTTTATTCACTGACGACATGATCTTGTCTCTTAGTAATAAATCCGTAAGATCATCAAATGTTTTCTGTATTTTGGATAATTCAATCCATCGTGAAAGTGTAAGTCGTGCTTTTGCAATGAATTCTGAGAATTCTACACCTACCTCAGGTCTCATTGTTTTAAACAAAAGACGATAACCTTCCTCTGACAGCTGATATCTCTTTATCAAAGCTGCCCTAATAGCATCATAATTATCCTTGTCGGCCTCTTCAACCAAACATAACTTAGTCAGAGACTCCCCTTTTAGATTTTCAGACAACTGATTCACATACTGTGATTTATCCACATTATGAGCTCGACAAGCACGTTCAAATCTAGAAAGCCAGAATGTTATATCATCACTGGCAGAGTTGAACGCTGGCACCTTGACCTTATAATTAAAGGGTTTACCATTACCACTAGATGCCTGATTAACATTACTCATACTTGTCAATCTTAATTTCTCTAACTCAAATGCTAAAAGTTCTTTCTGACGTTCATGTTCCCTAATTTCTTTTCTCTCTTCAGCCTCTTTGTCTAGCTGCATCTTTTTTTCTTCTGCCTCTTTGTTTAGCTGCATCTTTTTTTCTTCTGCCTCTGCTACTCTAATTTGTTTTTCCATTTCCATTTGGAATCTTTTTTCTCAGTCTGTATCTGCAATTTCTTTTGTTCAGCTTCTCTTTCTAATCTTTTCTCTTCAGCCAGAGCTTTTCTCTCTTCTGCAGCAGCTTTTTTCTCCTCAGCAGCAGCAGCAGCTTTTCTCTCTTCAGCAGCTAATGCTTTGTCATATTGAGCAACTGCACATTCTTCTAAATCTTTACCAGTCTTATCAAGGGATTTCCCTTGTGTAATAAAGTAATCCAATGTAGACATTCTGTCTAATGAAATAATAACCTGAAAAAGAAAATAAATTACCTTATCCCACTTTAATGGGAGGCAAGTCTATGCTATAGACTTATATACTCACTTCACTCTATTTTACTTTCTTAGCTTTAGTGTAATACCTTATATGGTTATCTTGTTTATCATGTAACAAATGATCACTTGAGTACCTGTGGAGAATAATATCTTTCTATCCCAATCACTTTTGGAGACAAGCCTTACAAAGGTCTTGTATACTTCCTTGTACACCAATGATAGCAATTAATAACTGTTCTGTACTATAATATAAATATATTCAAATATACCTCATATATCATCTGTCAACTAAAGACATTAACAAGGACAAACAAGAAAAGACAATATGAAAACAATTGCAGAAATCAAATTAAATTAAATAGAAAACTGAAGTAAATAATAATGATAACTGCAATGAATGAACAATACAAATAACGCCACAGTGTATAAACATAAATTGTGTATAGAAATCAAAGATAGAAAAGGGTAGACCAACAAATGCAAACAAATGAAAACAAAACTAAAGAACAGAGAAATATTACAAAAACAACAATAGGGACAGTTTCGTCACAGCTAACAGATATTGCAACAGGTGTTGCATGCAAGTTTCAATTAAGAAATTTGCTCTCTATAGAACACTAATATAAGACCAATGTTACTCGGTATACCTTATACTAGTCACCTCGCCTAACGCCCACAGAATATAAACTAACTTAACACACAACAAATAACATATAAACATAAATACATGTAAACATTAATAGCATAAATGCATACATTAATTAATTAAATGTGTTGTGGTTGGAATGTGTTGCAAAGTATGTTCAGCTTTCACTTTAATGGCACAGCTTTTAATCAAAATAAACTGGCACTTTTAATCAATCTTAAATTATTGAACTATCTTATTACATTGTTCAATTTTTTGAGCATGAGAAGATCCACCGATGAAATAACAACACTTATGATCTTCTTTAGCAAGGTAATCAAACACTGTAACAACCGAACAGTTTATGTCCTTTAAAGTTTTCAGCTCTGTACTGCGAAAAATGTCAACAAGCATTGACCCAGATTCATTTCACTTGTCAGAACAGGTCAAGCTGACATCGATTTCTCCGTTGTACTTCAAATCTGTCCACTGGTGTTAATGCGTGTCGTATGTGGCGTCACGGATGGTCTGGTTATAATAACCCCAGGAATCTGGCCTACCACAGTAAAAAGTCTGTATTTTACTGTATATTGTAAAAGATCTGTAGAGTATTGGTTCCTTGATAAGGTGGACTGTGACGTGCGTTGGTTGAAGCAATGGGTGAGTGTAAACATTAACGATAACACACGCGAACGGATGACAGTTCGATAGGTTTACAGGACACTCACTCCAATCACAGGTATAAGTCAAGGATGGCTTGAACCCCAGCTGACGTTTCAATGGTTTAATAAAGGCACACACACTTGGACAGCACGGATACAGTCATGGGTACATGTTGACATACATTCATTGGGTATTTGAATCGTGGATCATACTTTCATGTAGCATTCAAATATAATTCGACATAAGGTAGCATTCACTGTTCTGGTAAATAATCGCCGTATCCCCTACTGACTGAACGCGTCAATGAGGATCGGTAAACATAAAGAGTTCATAAGACGAACCTTCTTTTTCTGACTAAGTTCTTAAACTGAATATGTCAAATGTTTATACAATGAGGTAAAACCACGATAGTGGGTTTTCCGTAATATCAAGATCTCTATATCACTGCCCGATAATAAGATGTATAATCTGTTCTCTTGACAGTGATCCATAATGATGACAGGAATACAACATGGCTGCCTTCTTGAGTTGTCGCTCACTCACTCAGGAGAAGGGTAGATGATAAGCCAAAGATAATTTAGAATGTGAATATAAGTAATTCCATAAAGTTTCCATACAGCTCCACAGTAATAAAGTTGCTTCATGTAGACATAACTGCTGTAGGAAAGCCTGTCATCTTCGTCGATACAAGAACGACCCTAGAGATACGAAGCACAATGTTTCATCTAGGTCTAACCGACTCGAGATCATCAAAAAGGGTCTGGCATTACCTGGAGTCCGAATCAAACACAATAAGGCATATGAGGAGGATCTCTGACAAATATACTCTTGCAGAGACACAAACTTCTCCTGGAAAAAACATCCACAAATCACTTTTTAACCTTAAACAGGACCAGCCCTAGAAAAAAACACTCAGCCATTACACTGACTAACAAAAAAAAAATTTTTTTTTCTTTCTCTAACATTTCTATGTTTTTCTGGTCAATTTTAATGCGCTGTTTTTAAATCTGCAAACCGATTTTCTCTATCAGGTCGGGATCTCTAGAAATACGCATTTGAAGTTTTTTAACAACGCATACAGTATTACAACATCATTTGTACAAGAAGTATAACAGTTATGTAGGCTTGAATTTCTTTGCAGTCGACTTTCGTCGGTGAATGGCATGTGGTACATCGCGATGAAGCATCCAACAATAATCGGCAAGCATGGTCACACTCCACCGTCCTTGATAACGTGACTCCATTACGGCGATATCTTGATGGAATCGTTCTCCATGTTCATCGCTGACTTCGCCAAGGTTGTCAGGGAAAAAGTCAAGATGCGAATCGAGCAAATGGATTTTGAGGGACATGTTACAGCCCATAATTCTGTATGCATCTATGCACTGCTTAACAATATGCACATAGTCGACAGATTTGTGATTTCCCAGAAAGTTATCGACGATCGATTTGAATGCCATCCATGCGCGAAGTTCACTACCATGTAACAAGTTCTCGAATTGTTTGTCTGCAATAACTTTCCTAATCTGAGGTCCTACAAAGATACCTTCCTTTATCTTTGCATCGCTAATTTGCGGAAACTTTTCTCGAAGATAAGTGAAAGCTTTGCTCGTTTTATCTAACGCTTTTACGAAATTCTTCATGAGCCCCAACTTTATATGTAACGGTGGTAAAATGATGCTGTCTTTGTTAACTAATGGCTCGTGTATTACATTTTTATGCCCGAGCTGCATACAATCCCTGATAGGCCACACCTTTCTTGCATAATGTTCCTGTCTGTTGCGGCTGTCCCATTCACATAGGAAGCAACAAAATTTAGTATACCCAGTCTGCATGCCCGTGAGAATTGCAATGACCTTTAGGTCTCCACAAATCCGCCATTGGTAGTCATTGTACTTTATTTTTGCCAAAAGTATAGCCATATTGTCATAAGTTTCTTTCATATGAACAGAGTAGGCGACTGGAATTGATGAAAATAAATTTCCATTATGCAATAACACAGCCCAATGGGCTGATCACCCGTTGGCTTGTCACACCGATTACGGAAACAACGGCAGATGGATCTATTTGTTGTTGCCCTAAAGACGCCGCTAGGCGTGATGGAAAACTACAACAGAGAAAATCAATCTGCTGTTGCCCTTAAGACGCCACAAAGCGTGATGGCCTCTGACTGCTTGGTCGGTCTTTGGCTAAGGACGGAAGAAGAAGAGAATGCAATAACACGGCTTTTAGACTAGTCTTGGAAGAGTCGATGAAAAGTCGCCATTCGTTGACTATGTGCTCATGACCGAGGTGCACCATTAGACCTTTTACATCTTTGCAATAGCAAATGTCATCATCCATCTCAAAGTATTGAACAAGTCCTCTGTGTCTATGACGAAATTTAGATATCGGAGTATTGGACGCTAAAAGATTCCATTCTTTGAGTCGCGAACCAAGTAATTCCGCTTGTCCTTTGGTGAGAGCGAGATCACGTATTAGATCTGAAAGTTCTGAATGGTTAATTAAGTGAACACCATCATTCACCGGTACATAATCCGAGTCAGAATTAGTTTCTAAAGCAGGTAAACTATCACTTTCTGATGGTTCATTCACGTCCAACGGATATTGTTCTGGTGGAACTGGGATCGTACATGTGATTGGATCATGAGGCACTGGTTTCGAAACCGATTCAATATTTGGATAAACCACAGACTTTCTAGTTTTAAAAGTGAAACCATAGATATTTGTCAAGCAGAAGGAACAATCAGTAGCGTGATTTGTCGGTTCACGCCATATTACTGGCACTCCAAAAGGTATCGACTTATGCTTCGGCAATTTTCGTAACTAACCTGCCAATGTATTTGCACAAATCGAACAAACTGCATTTGGCTTCCAAGATTTATTTGCATCATCAACTTTCGAATCGAAATAAAGTTCATATGCTTTCTTTAGCAATGGTGTAAAGTTTTTCTGGTGAACACGATCGGTAAAATATCCGCACACGTAACAGAACAGATCAGCCGAATTTCTACAACTTCTAGAAGCCATATTTCACTCAGAATTATTTCAAAATACAGTAACTATTTGAAAAATAGCGTAACATATGTCATGCATCTTTTAGCAGTATAAAAAGTAGAATTATTTTGCATTTTATTAATTTTTAAAAAGTTATATAGTAAAAATGAAACGGAGCAAATAACGGTTTCCCAAAAATATATTTATTCACAAATATCTTAAAAACCCGACGTGATAGAGATAAACGGATTTCAAATTTGAAATCAGCGCAAGAAACTGACCTAAGAACACTTATTCTTATATAAGAAAGAAAAATGTTGTTTGTCAGTGTTATCGGCGACTACTTCGGAACTCATTACAACCCAGTAAGACTACGAATACCTACGGCAGATTCCGGAAGAAAGAATATAGTCCGACCTGAACATACAAAGATATACAATATACGACTGAATCTTCTTGCACTAGACAAGTAGTACACATGAATTCAGTCCATAAACATAACAAGCAAAATTAATCTACTTTCTGGTCCTAACAAACAAGAACTAACATGAATTCAATATTCATACGCCGAATCAATATCAAGAGAGATCACTCATATAATCAAAAGTGTAAATCAATCATGGATTATCTAGCTTTACCAAAGGAAGCATTTTCATACACAAAGAAATACAAATATATATTTTCCATATTAAATAGACATATCGTATTTTTGTAATCTGTGCATCAAAAAAATATGTGCGCAACAGTGATCCACAGTTCCTATCTCTCCCTTGGGTCCACATCTGTTTAATACCTTTCACACTAGCAGTTAACAAACCCTAATCTTAAAATAACTTCTCAAATTAAAAAAAAGAAAATGAGAATAAAAATGACAGAACATACTTGACTCACTCTCATTGCCCAGAGATATGAGTAAATCACAGTTAGACAAGATTTTAACTCTTAGACAGGAGCAATGCTAACAGTGTTAGTTCGTTTATACACCTGTACTGTAGCAATGATGACAGACAAGAATTTAAGTTATTAATAATTATTTAGAACTTTTTCATTTTAATCTAGTTCAGGAGTTTGCAACTGGTCAACCATAATTTATCAGTAGATCACATGTGATGACTCGATAGATCTTTAGGTGTTGAAGGAAATAAAAATAACAGAAAGAAAAACAAAAAAGTAATGACAATTCTAGACTAACCCTATGGTTTCTTAATCTCTCAAGCGTGATCCGGTTAAAGATTTTCCATGACACTGATAGTAACATTCACCATCATGCTTCAGCTCTCCAAGAAGCATACGCCTTCAACAAACGTATGCTGCCTTCCTTTCTTGTGCCTTCAGCTCACATCCTACTATGTCTTCCTCATGTCTGTCTCCAGTTCTCTTCTCCATGTGCTCATTGGTCTCCCTCTACCTCTCTCACCCTGGGGACTATAGAACAAGGACTGGCATGGTATTGCTATCAAAAGGTTTTCTCAGTGTGTGCTCTATCCATCTCCAGTGTCTTCTTCTCATCTCTTGTGTCACGGGTACTTGTTTGGTTCTTGTCATCTATTCCACAAGGTGATCTGGTCATACCACTTCAATCATTCTATTATCCGCAAGCACCCATTTATGAAAGTCTAACTTTTTTGGTTGTTGTCCTTGTTTTCTCCAGGTTTCAGAGTCATGACGTACTGACTTGACATTGAACTGACAATTTTGATTTTTTTTGCTGGGCTTAACTTTTTTGCTCTCCACATATTTCCCAATGCAATGAAAGCTCCTCTAGCTTTTTGTATTCCTATTTGATATCACAGTCAGTCCATCCTACTTTGTCTACATTACTGCCAAGGTTTATGTAATATCTTGAAGGGGCATTTCTTCAAGTGCAATACTGTTATCATTAGCTGCATTTATTATCATTATCTTTCTTTTCTCCATGTGTATTTTCAGACCTACTTGCTGTAAACTCACACCAAGCACTTTCATTGTCTTGCATCTGATTATGGCTATGGGACAGGAGAGCCAGGCCATCTGAGAAATCTACATTATCAAGTTGTTGGATACCATTTCTGTTGACTAAAGTTGTTGGTTGAGGTCAATGCTTTCAATTCTGTCTTTGTCTCTTCAGAGACCAAGAGGAATTACATGGGGCATAAATATTTGACATACCTCATAGTCTGTGTCCTGCTTCATTTCTGTAATTAGACGTGCGACATTAGATTCCATATTTCTTTCAACCTGAAGGCAATGAAATATAGCAGATGATGGGTATCATTTTAAGACTATGAAGACATACTACATATATTTACACCAATATCTAAGCAGCATTACCTCACAGCAACAATCACTGTCAAATGGTGGGGCCTAATGCAACTGCATTAGCAATAAACAAATATGTTTTTTTTTAAATAAATACTTCATCATTTTCCATTACTTCATTCTCTCCTTTCTTTTTTCACTTTCAATATTTCTGTGACCCACGGTTACTATCTTCCTCTATCTCCACACCAGTTTAATGCATTTCACACCAGCAGTGAACATACCCTAATCCTCAAAGTTATCTCCAAACTTAAAAATAAAGGAGATCACAGGGGATGATTTGGTAGATTTTTCCATGATAGAAGTAAAAAAAAAAAAAAAAGATTGCAAACTAAGGACTTACTCTTTCTCAAAGAGGAGTCAGCCAGGAGTCAATCCACAGTGCTGAGTACATTCAAGTTGATCTTTCGCGATGGTGTCTCAGTTTGTGCAACGGAACGAACGGAATAATTTGTCTTCCCTTTGGTACTTTCACAATTGCCTCCACGGCTGGAGGAGTTGTGGATTAAAGTTGCTACCATAAGTGAAATGGGTTCATTTTCGATACAAGACAACAGGAGGCTGAGACGCTTGGGAGTCATAACCCAAGTGGGCCCGCCCCCTTAGAGTGTAAAGGAGTATACTGGGCCGAAACACTTGTCCGATGGGGGGACCTCTTCTGATGATCAGATTGCCTCCTGTTGTATAGCTCTGTAAAGAGTTTCCTATCAAAGGCATTTAAAAGTGTGATATTCCCAGTACGGTATTAAAGAGATTTGATTTTTTTTTTTTTTAAATAAACAATTTGTCACTTTCCATTTCTGCCTTTTCCCCCACCCTCATTTCCAATATTTCTGTGATCCACAGTTCCTATCTCTCCCTTGGGTCCACAACCAAGTCTGTGCTATATAGTGGTCCTTCTAAAACAAATTCAACGTGGCTTTTAAAGCGTTGGAATTCTAGGTGCAGGGCTTGAGTCTGCCAGTCAATCCGAGGCTGTTCAAAGGTAAACTTCGTGGCCATTACTTTACCTGTTAGCGACGATGAACTGGCGGTAAACCGTAATATAGGGGCCTACCCTTGTTATCGAAGTTAGGTCTAGTAGCCAATGTTATCTTTAGATGGAAATGCAGGTTTACTGATACTTAAGCCGATCTTGTTTTGTACTAATGGCGATGTACTGGCAACATGGGTAATATTCTGACACCATGTCACGTTATACACTGTCAGTTACAACAGAACATTCATAAAACAAAACGAGACGTCAACAGTTACCATCTTCATTTCTCGCACTGCTATTGCCGAACACCAGCATAGCTTCCCCTAGTATTGCTCATTGTAAATGTCGAAACTATAGCACGTTTCACTAGCTTTGCCCTCAAACAAATGTAATTATCTGATTAACCGTCGAACGTATTAATGCCATTTTTTGCATACGATGTTATATTGGGTTAAACCCAACAAATATATACTTTATATCTGTGCATCTTGTCCAGTTCCCATAAACGAATGAAATCCTTTGATCTATGTCGACATACTAATTACATACATGTAACACCTCGGAGCTGAAAAACCTGTTTAAAAAAAATCCAAAACCCTGTACACAGACCCGCTAAACGTGTACAAAGACTGAAAAAAAAACACATCACAAGAGTTAATTCGTTTTAAAAATATTTTCAATTACAGTGGGCTGCATTATAAATGAGGCACGATGACTTTGCCTTTTAAAGCAGGTCTTCACTTATTTTACAACCTAAATAATAAATGTCTGAGTTTATTTTACACTGTAAAAATATAGTCCGTGTAACGATGTAAGGAAGACAGCCATAATTAATGATGAACTTAAACGACTTCAGGTGGATATAGTTGCACTTCAGGAAACGCGCCTGGCGGGCTCTGGAACGGTGAGCGAGAAGGACTACACATTTTATTGGCAAGGGAAAGATCTTAATAAAGCTAGAGAACACGGAGTAGGCTTTGCGGTCAAACAATCGCTAACTAAAATGGTAGAACCAGGCGAGAATGGATCAGAACGCCTGTTAACGCTCCGCCTGCAAACTAGCACAGGTCCCATCACCCTTGTCAGTGTGTATGCTCCTACTCCGTACTCTGCCTCAGAAGCTAAAGATGAGTTCTACGAGAATTTAGCAGCAGTCATCAAAAGCATACCTAGGCAAGAACAGCTTTTCTCCTTGGTGACTTTAACGCTAGAGTGGGTGCCGATAATGTTTCATGGCCTTCATGTCTTGGAAGGTTTGGTATTGGCAAGATGAATGAAAATGGACAACTGTTCTTGGAGTTTGTGTCCACCATGACCTCTGCGTGACCAACACCTACTTTCAAACAAAACCCCAGCATAAGGTGTCATGGAGAATTCCACGATCCAAGCACTGGCACCAACTGGACCTGATTCTCGTCAGAAGGCCACTTCTCAGGTCTGTGCTCTCCACGCGCTCGTACCATAGTGCAGACTGTGATACAGATCACTCCTTGGTTTGCTGCAAAATCAGAGCACAACCAAGGAAATTCTATCGTGTCAGACATGAAGGAAAACCACGCATTGATACCAGCAAGATGTCAGACCCTGTCATGATCACTCAATTTACTGCGACCTTCAATAAAGTGCTCAGTAGCCCTCAGCATGGTAATGTTATTACAGAGAACTGGGAGCATCTACGGAACACCATTCAAAGTACTGCACTTGCCACCTTTGGTAAGAAAACGGCAAAGTCAAATGACTGGTTTGATGCTTCATCAGATGTGATGGCACCTGTCATTGAAGCTAAGCGCAGTGCAATGAATGAATACAAAAGTTCACCGAGTGCTAGAACCCTACAGATCCTGAAGGCTACGAGAAGCAAAGTTCAACCAACTGCTCGACGCTGTGCAAATGACAATTGGCTCCAGCTCCGTGAGAGCATCCAGATCGCAGCGCAAACAGGCAACATTAAACAAATGTATAACGGTATAAAGAAATCACTTGGCCCCCAAAAAAGTAAGACGGCACAGCTAAAATCCATTAGCGGAGAGAAGGTAACCGATAAGGGTAAGCAGATGGAGAGGTAGGTCGAGCACTACTCTGAGCTTTACGCTAGAGAAAATACCGTTACGCCTGCAGTCCTTGATACTGTCAAATGTCTGCCAACTATGGAGGAGCTGGATGCCGAACCAACATTAGAGGAACACAGCAAGGCCATTGATAGCTTGGCCTTTTTACAAAGCACCAGACAGTGATGGGATTCCTCCTGATTTAATCAAATGCTGTAAGAGCACGCAATTACATCCCCTGCCTACGATGCTGTGCCAGTGCTGGGAAGAGACAACTATTCCTTAAAATATGCGAGATGCCAGGATTGTAACTCTGTATAAAAATAAAGGAGACAGAAGTGATTGCAATAACTACAGAGACATCTCTCTTCTTAGTATTGTTGGTAAGGTTTTTGCCAAAGTCATCTTAATGCGACTACACAAGTTAGCAGAGCGCATATATCCAGAGTCACAGTGCGGATTCCTAGCTGGTAGATCAACAACAGACATGATCTTCTCTGTCCGCCAGCTTCAGGAAAAATCAAGAGAGCAGAAAAGACCTTGATATATCGCCTTTATAGACCTCACAAAAGCATTTGACCTGGTTAGTAGGGATGGACTCTTCAAAATCCTTCTGAAAATAGGCTGCCCTTCTAAAATGCTGGAAATGATAGAGTCATTCCATGACGACATGAAGGGAACAGTCCAATATGCTGGAAGCACGTCACAGCCCTTTGACATACGAAGTGGCGTTAAACAAGGCTGTGTTCTGGCTCCGACCCTCTTTGAGGTCTTCTTTGCTCTACTCTTGAAACATGCATTCAGAGATGCAACTGAAGGAATATGCCTTCACACTAGGTCAGATGGCCGTCTGTTTAATCTTTCAAGGTTGAGGACAAAAACAAAAATCAGAAGGGTCACTATAAGAGACTTGTTGTTCGCTGATGATGCTGCAGTCGTCACTCAAAGCCAACAGGAGCTTCAGAGCTTGATGAATCGCTTCACTAAAGAATGCCAGGATTTTGGCCTCACGATAAGTCTAAAGAAAACGAATGTGCTGAGTCAGGATGGGGGTGCTGCACCAGTTATCACTATCGATAACTATGAATTGGCAGTAATGCATCACTTCGCATACCTAGGGTCTACCATCAATGACAAACTCTCACTGGATACAGAAATCGACAGCCGCATTGGCAAAGCTGCAGCTACCTTTGTCCGCCTCACATCGCAACTTTGGGGAAACTCCAAACTCACAATGAAGACCAAAGCTGCCGTATATAATGCCTGCGTCACCAGCACACTCTTATATGGCAGCGAGACCTGGACAACCTATGCTTAGCAAGAAAGAAGGCTCAATACCTTCCATTTACGGTGTCTACGCCGCATCCTCGGCATCTCGTAGAATGATAAAGTGACTAATGTCGAAGTGTTGTCACGTGCTGGCCTTCAAAGTATGTATACGCTGCTTTGACAGTGCAGACTTCGCTGGCTTGGCCATGTTCGCCGCATGGAAGATGGTCGCATCCCAAAAGATATCTTCTATGGACAATTAGCAGATGGCAGGAGAACAGTTTGGCGACCACAGCTGAGGTTCAAAGATGTGTGCAAGAGAGATATGAGGGCACTGGACATGGATCCAGCAACATTGGAGGATGCAGCTACCGATCGCACTAAGTGGCGATGCTATTTACGGCGCCAACTCAGATTGGGCGAAGAGAGGCTCACACAACAAGCAGAGGAGGGGAGAAAACATCGAAAGGAGCAACAGGAAAATAAGCAGCTGAGGGCTGTCACCTCAGGGGCACATTCCCATAGTCAGTTATGACTGAAGGGGCTATTATTTCTGTATTAAAAATATATTGATAGTGTCATAATTTAGTCTATTTCTGTGCTTAATTATCACTAACAGACTGTGAAATTCTGTGTTCAATAGGACCTTATAAAAGAACTCTGAAACACAGTAATAAGGGGAATGGGTTAGAAAATATGTACAGAAATTATATACAGGGTGTACACATCTGAAAACACAAACACCTTGTACAGATTATGGGTAAACCATAGCATGTGGCAAGTATGTAATTATTGTGTATCGAGAAAAGAAATTTTACCACTTCAGTCACAGATTCTGTGAATTGATTAGGCATAGGCGTGTCTACTATTATCATAATGTCGCAACCACGTTTGCATATGAATACCTGTTGAAGATGATTTCTTAAATGATCTGCATGCGAGATACTCGTGACATTGTTTGTCATTGACATTTAGTGCGCTACCATACTGGACCTTCATTGATCTAATTATTTCAATCGGTATCACCTCTTTGCGGTTCATAAATATCATAATGGAACGTTGCTCCTCTAATGTGCTTGTAAATAACGGTTAGGTCATCTTAAAGAAATTAAACTTCATTCGAATCATTAATCAGATGTCTCTGAGAAATTGATAATCAATCTCGGCTGAATGAAGGACTAACCACCATTCTTTCAATTTTCCTCTTTCTCTTGTGAAAAATGGTTCTAACATTTCTTCCAATAATCCCTGGCTATATTGGAGATGGCGGCTTTTGTAAGTATTTCAACATCTTTTAATTTTAGTTTTCCTCGAGTAACTTCATTGCAGAAATACTTTAAAATCCTATTTGTGATTTGCTGTAATGTCATAAACTGTACTCGCAGGCTCATTTTTCCTACTTAACCACACAATACTTTTTGTGGACACACCACTGGTTGTCAATGTGTGAGTAACACCGGATATAAACTGTTTTATGTTTAAGAAGTGCAATTTCACGCAGTTTCACGCTAAAATCATGCCAGTTGTATGATAAACCAAGCATGTGCAAATGAGGTTGTATAATTTACTGTAGACATTTCAAAATGTGTGTGTGTGTGATGTGTGTTGGCAAGTAGACTTTTGATATTATATCGCAAAGGAATGAAAATTGCAACCAATGGCTGCATTTTAATGAAAAATTTAATTCATACGGTCTATACCATTTCAAAATCACACAAAAAATTTCACTTATATGCGTTATATATTCGCTGAGATATAGCATTTTGAAATTGTGCAAAGCTAATGAAACGTGCTATAATACTCAATACATCACAGTTTCCATCGATAACCTATGAGAAGCTTTATTAAAATTCACTTTATTTATTAACTGCATAAGATAAGAATGGGATCCTATATTTGAAGTGAAGTTATCATTTGGTAAAATATAATTTAATTCCAATTTTTCAATGCCTTGTTGAAAGGATTGCAGTAAGAGGGTTATGCAGCAGAGATGCAAATAACTTATATGCTGCCCTTCTTCAACATTTTTAATACTCTAGAACTTGAAACAGAAATCATTTTATCAAGGCAGATCTTTAGAGAGCTCAGTGTTTCTAAAGTAGATCCTCACATCACATAGGTTCCCTGCTGCTGATCTAGTCTATATTTTAAAACCATAAAGTGACTTATGTTACTGTTTTAGCAATCAATCTGAGTGAAGTTAAACAGCATGTGTACATGCTTTGGCACTTTTATCATAGTTTTGTAACGAATCAAATGATTATGGTTTTCTTTAAATTACCACAGAAATGTGACAAGCCAAGTATCTACAAATTCTAAGTCTCCTGAGAAAATGAATGTGTCACATTTACTTAAAAACATAATCGACAATTAAGAGAATTGAGTTCCTCCATGCATTTTCATTGCCATCAATGGTACCTATACCTTGTAGCGGTATTGCAGCTTGTGTACCCTGGCAATCCCCAGAGCTTTGCCAGTGGCAGATTTTCTCCTGGTAGGTTCAACCAAGCTGGACTGGTCTGCGTGGGTAGGGGTCAGACAAAAGCTCGTACTCTGGTCCTCCAGGTTGGGGGTTTTAGCACAGGGCCGACACCCCTGTCTATGTAAAAAAAAATCACACATGTTACGGAAAAAACTTACTTACTTACTTAGTCATTCCCCTTCTACCGTGAGGTGTAGAGGTTTGGAAGAGAGAGCGCCAGACTATCCTATCGGCTGTGTTACGGAAACAACACTAAATAGAAAAAAACTTTGCTGCGGGACGGACATCCGGAGTCTCAGGCTCGTATGACTGACAGTGGTGAAAGCCGAAAGGAAGCCACTGGCATGAAAACGGATGCCCCGACCGCAAAACACGAAACCAGAATTGGTTTTTGGAACGTCAGAACAATGAAAGAGGCAGGAAAGTTGAGACAAATCACAGCAGAGATGAGGAACTACAAGATTCATATCCTGGGAATAAGCGAGAGCAGATGGACAGGTAAGGGGAGAATAAAAACAGCTACAGGGGAAACAGTACTTTATTCTGGCAGAGAGGATGGTCAGCACAACGAAGGTGTAGCCATTATCCTAAGGAAAGGAATGGAAAGGTATTTACTGGAATGGAGACCCATCAACAACAGACTGACAAGAGCAAGACTGAGAGGGAGGTTCACCAACACCACATTTATACAATGCTATGCACCAACAAACGACAGCGATGAAGAGATCAAGGACGAGTTCTATCAACAGGTTCAAAACGAAATGGAAACTACACCCAGGTACGATGTCATTATAGTAATGGGAGACCTAAATACGAAAGTGGGAGCAAACAATAATTATAACGAAAGAGTAATGGGGAAATGCGGCAGCGGAACAGCAAATGAGAATGGGGATAAATTAATAAGCTTCTGCAATAATAACAACCTGGTCATTGGAGGAACACTTTTTCCACACAAGGAAGTGCACAAGTTAACATGGGAATCACCAAACGGACGAGACAGAAACCAGATAGATCACATAATGATCAATGGCAGATGGAGACATGCACTACAAGACGTGAAAGTAAGAAGAGGCACAGATGTGGGAAGTGATCATCACCTAGTAGTAGCAAGACTGAAAGTGAAACTCAGAGCTGCTGGACCAGTTCCAAACAAACAGAAAAGATACAATATCAAAACTGAAGAATCCCCTCACCAGAAAAGCTTTCGTGGTTGACGTAAAGAGAAGATATGAGATTATCAAAAGCCAGGAAAGAACAGAGACCGATGATGTTGACCAGAGATTCAACACCATCTCGACAATATACAAGGAAAGCAGTAAGTCATGCTTGGGATTCCAGGAAAGAAAAAGCCAAGACTGGATAACACCAGATACGCTAAACACCATAGCAAAGAGAAAAGAAATCAAAAGAAAGAAAACATAAGCTAAGTCTCCGAGGTTAAAGGCAATATATATAAACAGTAAAGTCAGCTGGACAAGGAAGTTAAACGTCAAACTCGTGCTAACAAAAGGACATTTCTGAATGACCTTGCAAGACAGGCAGAAGAGGCAGCACTGAGAAATGAACAAAGCACAGTATACAAAATAACTAAAATCATCAGTGGAAAACGAGGTGCAAACAATATTACATTAGTAAGAGATAAGCACAGAAATCTCATCACGACAGCAGAGGGACAGGAAACAAGATGGGCAGAGCATTTCAGAGAAACTCCGAATAAGGAACCACTAGAGACACAATTGAATGTTTCTGAGGCTGAAAATGATCTAGATGTTAATACAGACATTCCACGAAAAGAAGAAATCATCACAGCAATCAAAGGGTTAAAGAATGGAAAAGCTCCTGGTCATGACAACTTAAATGCAGAGCTATTTAAGACAGACCCACAGCTAGCAACAGAACTATTAGAACTGCTATTTGCACAAGTCTGGAAAACAGGGACAACACCATCAGAGTGGAACAAAGGAATAATTGTTAAATTGCCCAAGAAGGGAGATCTTGCAGACTGCAATAATTGGAGAGGAATAACTCTTCTCTCAGTTCCCAGCAAAATACTAGGCAGAGAATCTAAAAAACAGTAGACCACAAACTGAGGAAAGAACAAGCAGGATTTAGAAAGAACAGAAGATGTGTAGATCATATATTTACCCTCAGGAACATTATAGAGCAGTGCTCAGAATGGCAAAGACAGTTGTACATTAATTTCGTTGATTTTAAAAAAGCTTTTGATTGTATACATAGGGACAGTTTATGGAAAATACTGAGGGCTTATGGAATTCCAAGCTGCATAGTGTCAATCATGAAAAGCCTTTATGCCAACTTTACGTGTAGCATTGGGCAGAGCAACCTAATCTTTGAAGTGAAGACAGGAGTATGACAGGGATGCCCCTTAACAACTACTCTATTTTTAACAGTCATAGACTGGGTGATGCGCCAGACAACAGAGGAAAATCCAAGAGGAATAAGATGGACTACATTTTCTACTTTGGAAGATCTGGAATATGCATATGACATTGCACTGCTAACACATTCACATTAACACATACAGGAAAAAACGGATAGACTTAATAAGTATAGCTAGCATGTGGGGTTGAACATCAACCTAAAGAAGACAGAGGTCATGACGCTCAATGTGAGCAACCCTGAGCCCATATCAGTAAAGAATCGCCAACTGGAACAGACAGATGCCTTTACATACCTAGGATGCAAAGTAACACCAGATGGCAGAGCAAGAAAAGACATCAACAACAAAATGAACAAAGCAAGAACAGCCTTTTTTAGTCCAAACAACATCTGGAAGTCCTCTCAGTACAGCACAAGCACAAAATTAGGATTATATCACAGCTGTGTGCTTTCTGTGCTTCTCTATGCCGCGGAGAGCTGGAGAGTTACAGAGAAGAAAATGTCGAACATGTCCTCTTTTCACACAACATGCCTAAGAAAAATTCTCCGAATCTTTTGGTCGAATACCATCACCAACTATGATCTGCTTACTCGGAGCAAGCAAGAGGACATGCACACCATCATAGCTAGCAGACTCTAGAGCTGGGTTGGCCATGTATTCAGAAGAGACTCCGATGCCTTCACAAGAACAGCTTTGCTATGGACCCCTGAAGGAAAACGAAAGAGAAACCGACCAAAAACAACTTGGCGGAAGACTGTGGAGGCTGAAATGCAAAGAATGAACCAGAGTTAGTGCACTGTACGAAGGATGGCCGCCGACCGCGCAAAGTGGAATCAATTTGTTGTTGCCCTACAAGACGCCACCAGGCATAATAGCCACTGACTGTTTTGACGGTCGGCGACGAAGGATCAAAGAAGAAGAAGAAGGTTTGGATAAGACAAAGCGATTATGCAAAAAAACGATGAACGTAATAATGTAATCGATACTAACGTTGTTCCATACTTTTTCGAGCGTAAAAGCTTGGGGCATTCCACGTGAAATTATGGGTTATGCGCGTGCGGTCCGCTCCGTTTTGTGCCAAACAGAAAGAATAACATTGTCTGTTTTATTAAATTACACTCATATGAAGTTATTTTATTGTTTTCAACAATGTGAGAACCCCTCTTGGTTTAAACCCCTCTTGGTGTAAACACACCCACAAGCAAAAGTCTGGAGGTTTTCAACATTACGAGAACCACTGCGACGTTCTAAAAATCGTTACTGACTCGACTCAGCCACACTCACGGGAAGTTTTTACCATTCACAACTGCAAAATTTTATCATACGCGGTTCGTTTTGCAACATTCTCATTGTTATTTCTTCCATTTTTTGGGGATAAAGTCAACAGACCATATATATATATATATATATATATCTTCCTTCCAGTCATTACTGACCATAGGAGCGTACCTCCCGAAATAACTTTCAGTGGCACGAGGTTGGGCAATTGTAGATCGAGCTGTTACCCATGCAGCAAGACCCGGCCTGGACGTCAGAGGAACGGTCTAGCCGATACAGTCCGACACCAGTAGCAACAGCCTGTCACAAGTAGGATACGGAACGTGCCCTCTTATTCACCTTTGAATTTGGTCATTCGTGACTATATAAGGATACAGACGCCTCGCGAGCAGAGGGTCTTAAGAGATGCCTGACTTTTCACGTCCTTCCAGTCATAAATGACCATATAAAGGATACAGACGTCTCGATAGCGGAGGGTCTGCAGAAATTCCGGAAATTGTTACATGCAGCATGTATTAGCTCTAGATAACCTCAATTGATGTAGGCATCATTTCGCATGGTAAGCATGCATTAGCTCTAGAATTGCCAGAGTTATCCAAGTAGGATCGTGTCATCTAAGGAACCTCGACTGATTTAATGAGCCATTCGCGGTTTCACCGTGAGACAGTGTGAACTTAGTCATGCATTGCTTAATCTTTGAGACAAACATATGACTACTGGCAGGATCAACCAGATAATTGTCCAAACAGACGTGCGTCTTCTTCGACCATTTCGTCGCTCGCGTTGGCAGGGAGACAGCGCTCTGTGCAGAGCGGATCCCGGCAGCTCCTGCGATTTTATTCTTGCGAGAACAACTGGCCGCCTGCCGACAAGACGTTATATATATATATATATATATATATATATATATATATATATATATATATATATATATATATATATATATATATATATATATATATATATATATATATGACACAGGGTATTTTGTATTAAATACACATATGCCTTAGTCCTCGAAATACTACACATGAGAGAGAGAGAGGGGTGGAGTGGACCACATTCAAATAATAACGAACACTAGCAATGTTCCCAACTCTGTCTAATGTATTCAAATAATTATCACCACAAAATCACAACAATATATGTAGTTAGCGAAGTATAACACATTGTTGAAAATCTCAGATAACCGAATGCCTTATCTTCTCACAACTAAATATCCTCTTGCATTCGACAATACCAGTCGGCCATCATCATCCCCAAAACCTCCTTGCTCTCCCTACTCTCTCTTCTGCACTGCCCAATCCCAACGCCCCTTGCGTTCACCCCTGACCTGCTGACCTCACAGTTTCGTGTTAAGTGAATGAGAACACCTCTCACACCCGACTGACATTATGTACCCGCCCCCAGCGGAGCACCGCCAGTCCACAGCTGTGTTAATCACACTGTGACATCTACTCTCCCGCCGGGAAAAAAAAACAAAGTTTTTTTTCTTCTTTTGGAAGGCGGCTGGGCGCACTCCAAACACCCAACATCCGGCTTCTGAGCCAAGTATACATTCATATCCTTCTTGTCTTCACATATCTTGCATACTCACTTAAACATCGTGTGAGATGGGGGGACCAAGAAAATAACAAGCATTCTACAAACGAGACAGAGTGTCAGCTACAACGTTGAGCTTGCCCTCTAGGGGTAAAACAGTAAATTTGTACTACTGCAGTAAGAGAGCCCAACGAGTTAACTTCGAGCTTGTCGATTTCGACGACTGTAAAAATGAGAGTGGTCGATGGTCTGTCTGTAATACAAAATGTGCACCTATCAAATACCCGGGACAACTTTGAAACTGCCCACACAATTGCCAAGCACTCCCTTTCAATCGTGGAGTACCTAGTCTCAGCCGGCAACAGCTTCCGACTCACATACATCACTGGATGTAAGGTACTCTGGTGGTCTTGCATTAAACAAGCTCCAATTCCTACAGAAGATGCGTCTGTCCGCAAAACAAAGGGTTTGCGTAAATCTGGCATTAGTAAGATGGGTTTCCTAGAGAACACCCTCTTGATTCTACATAAGGCTATCTCGCAATCTTGTGTCCACACGACCCTATTTGGCATCCCCTTACTCGTTAGCGAGGTAAGTGTAGCTGCAATGGAAGAGAACTGAGGGATGAACTTGTGATAAAAATTCACAAGTCCAATTAGACTTTTCACTTGCTTTTTTGTTTTAGGTGTCTGCAACTGCAAAATCTTTGTAACTGTTACATCTTCCGGTTTCAGGTGATTATGACCTACAGTATGTCCTAAGAAACTTAACTCTTTAAAACCTATGCAAACTTTACTCGGCCGTGCCGTTAAATTATGCTGCCTTAGACACCGCAATAGGGAAGACAGCCCCCTCATGTGATCCTCCCATGACTCATGAAACACACATATATCGTCGATATATGTAATAATATCCGATCGATGTCCTAACAATCTTCTAATCATCCTCACAAATGTGGCGGGAGCGTTCACTAAGCCAAAGCACATGACATTGAACTGAAACAATCCTTTGGGGGTACTAAATGCCGTAAGATGTTTCGCAGCCTCTGCGAGGGGTACCTGCCAATAGCCCCTAGACAGATCGAGTTTGCTGAAATATGTAGCGTGGGTGAGCTGTGTTAACAGATCTTCCTGATTAGGTATTGGTTCAGCGTCAATGACGGTGATGCTGTTCAATCTCCGAAAGTCAATACATATACGAAGAGATCCATTCTTCTTGCGAACCACAACCATTGGAAAAGAATATGGTGAATCAGACGGAGAAATGATCCCCAGTCGTTGCATGTCACCAATTTCTCTCTCGACAGCCGATTTGAAATGCATGGGCAATGGATACGGTTTTACCCTTTTTTTTTTTTTTTTTTTTTCGTACGCCCGCTATTACTCGAGGCGAAATCTCAGGTTTTTTTTTTTTTTTTTTTTTTTTTTTTTTTTTTTTGTCTAACCTGACATTGATTTTACGTGAGTATCCCTTTATTTCTTGTACAGAGACAGGTGTCCCTCGCCATTCAGGCAAATACTCGCCGATTTCGGAGGTACCCATTGCAGCTGGGTCGGCTCAGGAGCCGCCAGTCCCTGGTCGACGACACTTCTTCAAATGTCCTCGCCAGGTCTCGAGTTAATCAAGTCCAAATCCCGGTCGACGAAAAATCCTCAAATGCCGTCGCCCGGGTTTGATCCTGTATCACCCGGTCGCCAGAGCGGTGTTGTAACCACTACGCTAGCGCGGCTCTTCGGTTTTACCCTAATAGGCTGATCACATGTCAGAGTGATATCATGACAAATCAGGTCTGTCCGTCCTGGCAGATCTGTGAGGACATCCTTAAACTCCGCTAATATAATCTGTACTTCCGACTTTTGTTCTACTGTTAGGTCATTCCCGATTCGCACCATATTCCATGACTCCGAAGGAACCAGGGGTACGAGGGATAACTGGATATTCCCTTCACCTTTTTCATCTCCCATATCATCAATGACTGCTGTACATGCCACTGTTGCTTCAGTCTGTGCTGCCCTTGTGACTGCTTTTAATGACTCAGGTCGTTCTACATATGGCCTCAGCATATTCACATGAAATACCTTCTCCTTATTTCGGACCGAAATTAGGTAATCGACATCTGTCATTTTTTAACCACCTTGAATGGTCCTTGCCATGTAATGCTCAAGCGATCCTCTTTAGCTGGTAAAAGTAGCCAAACTTCCTCACCTGGAATCAGGGATACTAGTTTAGAGTTTCGATTTGCGTACTTCCGATACCGTGCTAACGACCCCGCCAAACAATGACGTGCCACCAAACACGATTTTACAATACGTTCTCTGAGGCTCACTACATACTCATAACTCGTAATTGAGGTGCTATTTGCACATTATCTAGTTAATAAATCCTTCAATATGTGCATCGGCCTCCTTGGGTTTGCCCCATTCAGTAATTCGAAAGGGGAAAATCCTGTACTCTCTTGGGGAGCCTTCCTATAGGCAAAAAGGACCACTGGGAGTAACCTATCCCATTCTTGCGGAGATTCTGCGGTCACTTTTGCCAGCATGTGTTTTAATGCACCGTTAAAACGCTCGCACACTCCATTTGACTGAGGGTGATATGGACTCGTGAATGTTTGGGCAATACCTAACAGCCCAGTGATTTCTGACATCTCTTTCGAAATGAACTGACGGCCTCTATCCGATAATATCTCTTCCGGAAAACCAAACCTGCAAAACAACATCTGCAAAGCCTCTGCGACTGCTTGTGAAGTAATACTCTTCATCGGCACCGCCTCCGGCCACCTGGTGCACAAATCTACCATCGTTAAAATGAAACGATAGCCCCTGTCTGAAGTGACCGAGAGGGGGCCTATAATATCAATCGCTACTTTCTGGAAAGGACGTACTGACAAGTCCGTAACCTGCACTGGAGCTTTGGGAGTTCTGCCTTTATGCCTCATCTGTTGGCATATCTTACAGGACCTACAATATAGTTTAATGTCCTTGCTAAACAATGGCCAATAGAATTGTGACAGCACCCTCTGGCGCGTTCGAGCCACCCCCATGTGTCCCGCGAAAGGGGAGTCATGTGCAACCTATAACACTTTTGCTCTAAAACTACACGGTACCACCACTTGGCGCTGAGTTTGTACTCCCTTAGCGAAACACCTAGTGAGAACATTATTCTTGAGCTCGAACCAATGTCTGGCCAGCTTCGTGCACTTTACATCACCTCTCTCGGCAAAGTTGTAACATTTACGCAATGATCCGTCTGACCGTTGGTGCTGGATAAAGTCCGACACCTGTGTATCCTGACTCCCTTTGACCAATTCCGATGTCTTAGCTTCAGGATGCGTCGCTTCTAATGCGTCATCTGCCTTTGACTGCGCACTCGTAATCACCGCATTGGCCCTACGCACACGATTGTCCCTCAATTTCCTGATGTCCATCTCAGTACATTCCTGCACACCTTGCACATTACCCACAATCAAATCCGCTATCGGTGCTTCGAGTACACAGGCCTGTACTCTACCAGATATGAAGGGTGTGTCCACCTCAATAATGGCAAGAGGGTAATACTCAATGTTACCCCCGAAAGTGACGCATCTTGCTGTCTTACCTATCAAGCATGAGTCGTCAATGCAGGATCTACGCACTCCTATAAAAAAAAATGCCTTCAGTATTCCCCACTGGAAAATAATCAGATATTGTACTTAAAAAAAAAGGATCAAAATTATATGTAATGCCTAGTCAGAAATACTGACTGTACCAATCAAATAGGTGTATTCAGTATAATGGTGTGAAGTTATTCAACAGCATAATTTGCTGTACCCATGACACTCATAATATTTTAGCAGTGAAACTAAACCCTACTGCAATATAATTAATGGCATAAACATACATGTGATTCTAAACCAAACCAGAAAATTACGTCTACACAAGCAAAAATACACAACCTACTCTTATGAAATCAGTACTGGAATTGAAATTGAGATACACTTCCCTAAAACAAAACAAACATAAATACAAACAATAATGAAGATGATCAAGACGACCTTACTACACGAACGAACACAACAGTACGGTGAAATAAGAAAAAAAAATCCTCAGACAGCAGCAGGTGTCTAATTATAAACCGTAGCTGTTAACAAATGAAAACAAGAGTTTGGGAAATTAACGTATGTACATGATAGTAAGAAGAATACAAGAGAATACTCCAATTAAACATGACAACGAGACACTATTACACATATGACACCGTGCAAACAAACCAGACCTGCACCACTAATACACTAAAATGTGCAACGTGAATTATGCAGGGCAGCCAATAGGGTCAGCTCTATGTGCCCGTGCTCCGGCACACAATTCACCTAGCAACAGTCCTAAAGAACAGTTTAGCATAATCTCTTTCCGCAATGCAAAGAGAAAATCCTAAACCCACACAACAGCCAAATAACACCATAATTATACTTCTACGAAGACACAACAAAAACCTACAATAAACAATGAAGTGACCAAAGATAGTATGTTGCAACACCACACCAGGTATGGAAAAGAGGTCACAGGAGAATGATTACTAATTATATCATATTATACAGTAGAAAGGTACTAAAAGAAAAATAAGTGTCCAATAATATATAATAGTAATAATACTACATTAAAAAAAATTAACTATAAATCAATTAAATTGATGATCTCTGAAGGTCTGGGTTCCTGAAGATGACGTTGATATCCACAGCACCTTAGTCACTAATGATTCAATGGTCCACACAACGAACGACACGTTACAAAGTTACATAAAGTTACAAATATTGTCCATTAGAGTGACCCCTCTTGTCTTCACTGAAATATCATAGGGATGTCAAGCAAAAAGTCAGACCACGCGCATCAAAGTTATACCACAATTGTATACTAGCTCGTCATCAGCACAACGCAAGGATTTGCCAGCTCCACTCCAATAACATCTCACGAATTCATGAAGTTACCACCGTTTGCAAATGTGTAGTGCAGCCTTCTACGTGAGAAAAAGTTCAGTACAGTTTATGATGATGGACTGCAGTGTTTTGTATAAGGCAAAGATCGTAACGTAAATCTGGTACTGTTCAGCTTCTAGCAACCTCCTCGCTCTCCCTACTCTCTCTTCTGCACTGCCCAATCGCAACGCCCCTTGCGTAGTGCAGCCTTCTACGTGAGAAAAAGTTCAGTACAGTTTATGATGATGGACTGCAGTGTTTTGTATAAGGCAAAAATCGTAACGTAAATCTGGGACTGTTCAGCTTCTAGCAACCTCCGTAACGACCGTGTGTAAAAGGTTGATACTGTAATGCACCTGTTCCCGTGTTCGGCATGCATCCAGTTCCACAAGAAGACTCAACCACTTGATTTCCACGGGTACGTCGTCTCCTGAGCCAGTAAACACTGTGTAGTGGCAACACTGTCCCACTGTTGGCTTTCAAACGGCGCTGCAGCGGCCTCTAGTCTTGACCAGTCAGACGCTGAAATGAATGCTACCAAGGCTGTCATACACTTGTTCGCCCAACCTGTACTAGCAGCAACATCTTCGTCCTCTCAGCCCCGCAGACAACAAAATGAATGTCAACGAACCTGCCACAATCTGGTTCACACCGCAGACGTTGGCCGACAACGGCGTCGTTTTCTTAACCAGAAGAGTGCTCAATGTCGCCCTGACCTTTTGTTAGCTCTGACACAGCGTACTGTTCATAATAAATTCCCCACTTCACTGTGTATCGCTAATCCGTGACCCGTGACTCACTATTCAAAAAAAGTACCTGACAACGACGTGACTGAAAAAAACAGGCCTACAGCGTATGTGACCTAAAATAGATTTCTGGCCTGGCGCTGCATTGACGTGCAAAGATAATCAAACACGAGGACCCAAATACGAGCTCCCCACCTGACACAGGGTATTTTGTATTATATACACATATGCCTTAGTCCTCGAAATACTACACATGAGAGAGAGAGGGGAGTGGAGTGGACAACATTCAAATAATAACGAACACTAGCAATGTTCCCAACTCTGTCTAATGTATTCAAATAATTATCACCACAAAATCACAACAATATATGTAGTTAGCGAAGTGTAACACATTGATGAAAATCTCAGATAACCGAATGCCTTATCTTCTCACAACTAAATATCCTCTTGCATTCGACAATACCAGTCGGCCATCATCATCCCAAAAACCTCCTTGCTCTCCCTACTCTCTCTTCTGCACTGCCCAATCCCAACGCCCCTTGCGTTCACCCCTGACCTGCTGACCTCACAGTTTCGTGTTAAGTGTATGAGAACACCTCTCACACCCGACTGACATTATGTACCCGCCCCCAGCGGAGCACCGCCAGTCCACAGCTGTGTTAATCACACTATGACAATATATATATATATATATATATATATATATATATATATATATATATATATATATATATATATATATCTATATATATATATATATATCTTCTTCTTCCGTCCTTAGCCAAAGACCGACCAAGCAGTCAGAGGCCATCACGCCTTGTGGCGTCTTAAGGGCAACAGCAGATTGATTTTCTCTGTTGTAGTTTCCCATCACGCCTAGCGGCGTCTTTAGGGCAACAGCAAATAGATCCATCTGCCGCTGTTTCCGTAATCGGTGTGACAAGCCAACGGGTGATCAGCCCATTGGGCTGATATATATATATATATATATATATATATATATATATATATATATATATATATATATATATATATATATATATATATTTATTTATTTATTTATTTATTTATTTATTTATTTATTTATTTATTTATTTATTTATTTATTTATATATATATACCAAAAAATGTGTAGTATCCCATTTGCTTTTTTACAGATTTGTTTTTTAAAGATAGCATTTAATATTAAGGCGCTTTTAATATACAATATCACTTTTTTTACAATAAAGTGTTACCTGTTTTTTCCACTGAATATATATTTTTATATACTGCCACACTAACAAACAGTGTCACACTGACAAACGAACAAACAAAATCGCATCTCTATTTGGAAATCTAGTTTTGGTGAATGTCTCCTTTGTTCAACTTTTTACCGTTCGATAGTCTTTCATTCAAGACTAGACAATTAACTAATTTTTTGATCTCACCGCCTCCTGAGCCAACTGACCAATTATCTTAAACAAACTTCGTAGTATTTTGTGACAATGTACGAAAAGATGCATCAAAATGCTGAACATAATTACATAATCGATACTAACGGTGTTCCATACTTTTCGAACGTATCATTTGTGACAAATCTTGTGACAATGCCAAGAAATACGCGCGTAACAGCTTGTAAGAGCGCGAGCACGCGCGCATGCGCAGTGCGGCTGTGAAATTATCGGTTGTACGCGCTCCGCGCAGTATTGTGACAGAGAATTCATTGTTTTATATAATCAGACATTGTTTAGATTCCATCACTCTAGCAAAAGACCTCGAGGGACAAAGAAACCTGTAGAAAAGACCTGCCACTTCAATCTTACAACCAAGCGTATATGGTATGTTTTATTCTTTTATATATCTGTGATTGTGTCTATTTGTCTTTGTTTGTGTGTTTCTGTATTCGTGTCTTATTTTTTCGATAAGAACATTATAGAATGTAATTTTTTTTTTTAAAACCTAAATTATTTTTATTTCGAAAGCAAGATACGACTCACTAAAACTCGCAGTCATTTAAAAAATATAGCCAAAATTATATTTATTTCTAAATATCTTTTCTCTATTTAAAAAAAAATATAAACTCGGCTTTTTATCTGTGTCTTCTTCTTCTTCTTCGATCCTTAACCACCGACCGTCAAAGCAGTCAGTGGCCATCACGCCTAGTGGCGTCTTGTAGGGCAACAACAAATTGATTCCACTTTGCTCGGTCGGTGGCAATCCTTCGTACAGTGCCCCAACTCTGGTTCATTCTTTGCATCTCAGCCTCCACAGTCCTCCGCCAAGTTGTTTTTGGTCGGCCTCTCTTTCGCTTTCCTTCAGGGGTCCAAAGCATAGCTGTTCTCGTGATGGCATCGGGGTCTCTTCTGAGGACATGACCAACCCAGCTCCAGCGTCTGCCAGCTATGATGGTGTTCATGTCCTCTTGCTTGCTACGAGTAAGCAGATCTTGGTTGGTGATGGTATTCGGCCAAAAGATTCGGTGAATTTTTCTTAGGCATGTTGTGTGAAAAGAGGACAATTTTGACATTTCCTTCTCTGTGACTCTCCAGCATTCCGCACCATAGAGAAGCACAGAAAGCACACAACTCTGGTATAATCTTAATTTTGTGCTTGTGCTGTATTGGGAGGACTTCCAGATGTTATTTAGGCTAAAGAAGGCTGTTCTTGCCTTATTCATTCTGATGTTGCTGTCTTTGCCTGCCCCACCGTCTGGTGTTACTATGCTTCCTAGGTATGTGAAGGTATCTGTCTGTACCAGTTGCTGATTCCTTACTGATATGGGCTCAGGGTTGCTCACATTGAGCGTCATGACCTCAGACTTCTTTAAATTGATGTTCAAGCCCACCTGCTGGCTAAATTTATTAAGTCTATCCGTTTTTTCCTGGATGTGTTGATGTGAATGTGCCAGCAGTGCAATGTCATCTGCATATTCCAGATCTTCCAATGTAGAAAATGTAGTCCATCTTATTCCTCTTGGACTGCCCTCTGTTGTCTGGCGCATCACCCAGTCTATGACTGTTAAAAATAGAGTGGTTGATAAGGGGCATCCCTGTCGTACTCCTGTCTTCACCTCGAAGGTTAGGTTGCTCTGCCCAACACTACACGTAAAGTTGGCATAGAGGCTTTTTATGATTGACACTATGCAGCTTGGAATTCCATAAGCCCTCAGTATTTTCCATAAACTGTCCCTATGTATGCTGTCAAAAGCCTTTTCAAAATCAACAAAATTTATGTAAAGCTGTCTTTGCCATTCTGAGCACTGCTCTATAATGTTCCTGAGAGTGAATATATGGTCTACACATCTTCTGTTCTTTCTAAATCCTGCTTGTTCTTTCCTCAGTTTGTAGTCTACTGCCTTTGAAATTCTCTGTATAATTATCCTGCCTAGTATTTTGCTGGGAACTGAGAGAAGAGTGATTCCTCTCCAATTATTGCAGTCTGAAAGATCTCCCTTCTTGGGCAATTTGACAATTATTCCTTTGTTCCACTCTGATGGTGTTGTCCCCGTTTTCCACACTTGTGCAAATAGTGGTTCTAATAGTTCTGCTGCTAGCTCAGGGTCTGTCTTAAATAGCTCTGCATTTAAGTTATCATGGCCCGGAGCTTTACCGTTCTTTAACCCTTTGATTGCTGTGATGATTTCTTCTTTTCGTGGAATGTCTGTATTTACATCTAGATCGTTTTCAGCCTCAGGAACATTCAATTGTGTCTCTGGTATTTCCTTGTTCAGAGTTTCTCTGAAGTGCTCTGCCCATCTTGTTTCCTGTCCCTCTGCTGTCTTGATGAGATTTCCTTGCTTATCTCTTACTAATGTAATATTGTTTGCACCTTGTTTTCCGCTGATGAATTTAGTTATTTTGTATACTGTGCTTTGTTCATTTCTCAGTGCTGCCTCTTCTGCCTGTTTTGCAAGATCGTCTAGGAAATTCCTTTTGTTGGCTCGGGTTTGGCGTTTAACTTCCCTGTCCAGTTGACTGTACTGTTCGCTATATAGTTGCTTTAACCTGGGGGACTTCGCTTCTGTTTTCTTTCTTTTCATTTCCTTTCTCATCTTTATGGTGTTTAGTGTTTCTGGTGTTATCCAGTCTTGCTTCTTCCTTTCCTGGAATCCTAAGCATGATTTGCTACTTTCCTTATATATTGTTGAAATGGTGTTGAAATTCTGGTCTATATCATCAGTCAATGTCTTTTCCTGGCTTTTGGCAAATTGATATCGTTTCTTAATGTCGGCCGCAAAAGCTTTTCTGGTAAGGGGTCCTTCAATTTGCTGATGTCAAACCTTTTCTGTGTAGTTACAGTTGGTCCAGCCCTTCTTAGTTTCACTTTCAGTTTTGCTACTACTAAATGGTGATCGCTTCCCACATCTGCACCTCTTCTTACCTTCACATCTTGTAATGCATGTCTCCATCTACCGTTAACCATGATGTGGTCTATCTGGTTTCTGTCCCGACCATTTGGTGATTCCCATGTTAACTTGTGAATTTCCTTATGTGGGAAAAGTGTTCCTCCAATGACCAGGTTGTTAATGCTACAGAAACTTATTAGCTTATCCCCATTTTCGTTTGCTATTCCGCTGCCGCATTTCCCCATTGTTCTTTCATTATATGTATTGTGTGTACCAACTTTCGCATTGAGGTCTCCCATTACTATAACAAGATCATATCTAGGTGTGTCCTCCATTTCTTTCTGCAGTTGTTGATAGAATTCATCCTTGACCTCCTCATCGCTATCATTCGTTGGTGCGTAGCATTGTATTATTGTAGTGTTGGTGAATCTCCCTCTCAATCTCAATCGTATCAGTCTGTTGTTGATGGGTTTCCATTCCAGTAATGTCCTTTCTATCTCTTTCTGTAGAATAATGGCTACGCCTTCACTGTGCTGTCCATCCTCTCTTCCAGAGTAAAGTACTGTTTCTCCTGTTGCTGTTTTAACTTTTCCTGCCCCTGTCCATCTGCTCTCGCTTATTCCCAGGATGTGTAACCTATAGCTTCTCATTTCTGCCGTGACCTGTCTTAGTTTACCTGTCTCGTACATTGTCCTGACATTCCAAAATCCTATTCTTGTATCCTGTTTTGCGGTCAGGACATCCGTTTTCATGTCAGTGGCTTCCTTTCGGCTTTCACCACTGACAGTCATACGAGCCACAGACTCCGAATGTCCATCCCGCAGCCAAGTTTGTTCATTTGATGTTGTTTCCGTAACTTCATTATTTTTTTACATAGACAGGGGTGTCAGCCCTATGCTAAAACCCCCAACCTGGAGGACCAGGGTACCAGCTTTTGTCTGACCCCTACCCTCACAGACATGTCCAGCTTGGTTGAACCTACCAGGAGTAAAACCCCCACTGGCATAGCTCTGGGGATTGTCAGGGTACGCAAGCTGCCATACCGCTACAAGGTATAGGTACCATTGATGGCAGTTTTATCTGTGTGTTTGTGTCTTTTATTTTCACTAGGAGTATTTCTTAAAATGTAATTTTAAAAAAATATCCTAAATTATTTGTATCCTAAGCAGTCTTATTTCTAAATATCTACATGTCATTTCTCTATTTAAAAATATATATTTTTTATCTGTTTGTTTTTATATTCGTGTTTGTTTTTTATCCCGAGGACGACCCAGAGTCCGCTGGGAGGACAACATTAGACAATCTTTGAAGGACCGAGGACTAGAATGGAACCAGGCCAGGAGGAAGACAGCCGATAGGATAGTCTGGCGCTCTCTCTTCCAAACCTCTACACCTCACGGTAGAAGGGGAACGACTAAGTAAGTAAGTAAGTTTGTTTTTTATTTTCGTTAGGAAGTGTTGTTAAAAGTCTTCGACTCAGTCTTGGTTCTTCACTAAATACTAGCAGCCGTTGGTATAAAGGAACTTCACAATGTTTTGGTTTATTTTTTCGGAAGGAAATTTTGTTAAAACTCAGTCTTGGAGAATGAACGATATGTCCTAGCGTAAAATGTTATTATTAGAATCCACGCCTTGTATACAAAGCGGCTTGTTCATTGTCTATTTTCGCTAAGATTTGTTAACAGTCGGAGACTCTGTGGAAAAATATTTAGCCTACGCAATGTTTTTATTTCTTCATGTTTAACAAATATAAAGTCGGCTTTTTTATTTCTTTGTCTGTCTTTATTTTCGTTAGGAAGTTAAAACATATACCCTAAAAGAATTTTTTAATCTCATTTTTATTTCTCTATTAAACTAAATAATATATATTTGTATATGGCTGTTATTGTCTGCTTTTCACTAGGAAGTGTTAAAACTCAGTCTTGGAGAATGAACGACATGTTACGTTGTTAATGCTATTATTAGACAAAAGCGAGTCGCTGTTCGAGACAAAGCGACTTGTTGCATCTCAGACTATTGGTGACTTATCTTCGGCTCGCTATAGAGATTGCAGGCGATGGCACAATCATAATTTCTGCAGTGGAACATAATTACAATTTGAAACGTGTACGTGCCGAGACAAATGTAACTGGCTGTTTTACCCCGGTAGCCGGTAAAATAATTACGTGTTATTACTGTTTGGTCAGGGCGTGGTACTTACAACTTAAAACTTTAGTTGAAAGACTTGTGGATAGATCAATATGAATCTCGCGAACATAATTACATTTGAAAACTTGGCGAGTTTTTATCTTTCGTGAAACATAAAGACGTGAGATCCAAATCGATATTATAACTTTTGAAAATAATTACATCAAACAAAAGAGTGCGGGATTACAAATCAATTTCTCAACATTGCTTCCACATCTCTCGCGCGGGGGGTGAGCATTTCTGGTATTTTTACATCGCAGAATAAAAAAAACAAACCAGAAACTATCTGATAACACAAATAGTGTAGAAAAATCTCAAAGTAACTACAAAGGTTAATAAAACACTATATTTCAATAAAGCGAACATTAATAAAAATTAAATAAAAATAAATAAATAAATACAAACACATATTACAAGAAAGGAAAGACGCCCTGATATAACCAACAACCCCCATGTCCGTGGTAGCTGGTTGAAAGAGGCGTGCTACAAAGAAAAGTAGCAAACATATTAATAAAAAATAACTTTCTTTCACACAGAAAGAGATGTACACTTGTTATACGTAGGACAGTCACTCTCAGTTTCCTGGATGATGAATACTCACAAGACCTCTTGGTCCGAGTATACACGGATGGGTCAGCACAGAATGCAGTAAAGAATGGAGGAGCAGAAGTGTACATAGAATACCCAAAACAACACTAGGGATACTGTCAGAGTACCAACGGGGAAATTCTGTAACAACTATGTTGCAGAAGTCCAGGCAATCAAGGTGGCAACTGAGAAACTATTGAACACCAATCTCGGTCCACAGCTTGTAGTATTCCTGACAGATGCAAAATCAGCACTCCAGGCACTTCAGTTCAGAAAACTGCCAGGTATACAAGTCCTACTTTCTGAACTGTGCAACCAGCGCAGGGTCACCATGCAGTGGATACCGTCTCATTGTGGAATACCAGGAAACGAGAGAGCAGACGGACTGGCTAAAGAAGGTGCTGCTGGCGAGCAACCGGATGTACCAGTTACGTACCATCAGAAGAAAAAGATGATCAAATCAATCAGAAAGCCACCAACATCAACGCAGGATGACTACCAAGCTATGAACAGATCAGAACAAATTGTCATTCTGCGCCTCAGAACAGAACACAACCGCCTCCGCAGCCACATGTAAACAAAATTCAAGATTGGCAATTCAGCCATGTGTACATGTGGACAGGCACCCCAGACTGCGGAGCACGTACTTCAAGATTGCCCCGAATATGATATATTGAGGCAAACCCACTGACCCAGAGAAACAACACTGGAAGCAAAACTATACGGACCTCTGTATGAACAACAAAAGACAGTGAAGTTTATACAAGAAACAACATTGCAGATATAGACAATATATTTCAAGCGAACGAAAGAAGAAGAAGAAGTGAGTCGTATCTTGCTTGCGAAATAAAAATAATTTAGGTTTTTTTTTGAACACCACCCAAGGAAATTATACACATGGAAAAGCCCAGGAGATGTAACACGTAATCAAATCGACTATATCATGATAAAACATAGATTTAAGAACAGTGTCACAAGTGCAAAGACACATCCTGGCGCCGACATAAATTCAGATCACAATCCAGTTGTCATCAAAGTAAATATAAAGCTGAAAAGAGCAGGAAACAGAAGACAGGAGGAACCCCAGATAGAAATATCAGCGATGAAACAACCAGATATAAAACAGAAATATTTAATCGACGTCAAAAATAAATACCAACAGTTATTGACAGAAAGCATGGAGCAGTATAGAAGAGAAAATCCAGAAGAAAAAGCAACCGCAAAATGGGAATGCTTAAAAACAAGCATACAATCAGCAAATGCAAATTTACCTAAAAAGGAGTCTAAGAAAAATCAAATTTGGATGACAGATGACATCTTGAATAAAATGGCAGAAAGAAAGAAAGCAAAAAACACTCCAGAATATAAAACAATAGACAATGACATACGTACTATGTGTAGAGAAGCAAAAGAACGGTGGATAGAAACAAAATGTAAGGAAATAGAAGATTTGGAAGCAAAGCACATGACAAGAGATATGCATGAAGAAATAAAGAAATTATCAAATCGGTCGCGGTTTGCACAAGGAGGAAGCTGTATCAAGAACAAAAATGGTGTAATATTACTTGATGAGAAAGACATATCAAACAGATGGGCAGAATACGTAACAGAACTATTCGAGGACAACAGAGGTAAAAAACCATCACCAGATTCTAATGAAGGCCCAAACATTCTCAGATCAGAAGTAGAGAATGCCATTCATATGATACAAAAAGGAAGATCAGCAGGCGTGGATAACATAAAAAGTGAAATGATAGAAGCTCTGGAGAGCTTTGGTATAGATACAATCACAGAAATATACAATGATATATACAATACAGGATATTTACCACACGACATGAAGACATCAGTTTTTATAACATTGCCCAAAAAACCAAATGCAACAGAATGTTCAGACTTCAGAACAATCAGCCTGATGAGTCATGCAATTAAGATACTGCTCAAAATCATACAGGAAAGAATAAAAAGTAAAGTAGACAGCGAAATCCAAGAAGAACAGTTTGGTTTTAGACGGAACAGTGGAACAAGAGAGGCAATATTTTGCCTAAGAAGATTAGCAGAAAAAAAAAATAGAGGTCCAAAAAAGTATGTATATATGCTTCATTGACTATAAGAAGGCTTTTGACAGAATCCATTATGAGAAAATAATTGAATGCCTCAAAGACATAGGTATTGATGGAAAAGATATAAGAATACTCAGTAACCTTTATTGGGAACAAACTGCCACAGTAAGATCGGGAAGGAATTATTCACCATACATAGACATAAAAAGAGGTGTCAGACAAGGTTGTGTGCTGTCCCCCTGCTTATTTAATTTATACACCGAAAAAAATTTTCAAACAGATACAGGAAATACCAGGACTGAACATCAGTGGAAGATCAATAAACAACCTTAGATATGCAGATGATACCGTGTTGTTAGCTGAAAGCGAACAGGAGTTACAAGAACTAGTGAAGCAAGTGAACAGTATAAGTCATGAATATGGACTCGACATTAATATTGAGAAAACTAAAACTATGATAATTAGCAAAACAGACGATAAACCCACATTAAAGATAAGCGTAAATGGGAAAATCCTGGAACAAGGCAAGAGCTACGTATATCTTGGTCATATAATAACAGAAGATGGCAGATGTGAAACAGAAATCAAGAAGAGAATAGGAATGGCCAAAGCTACATTCAACAACATGAAACATATACTGACATCCAAACAGTTATCTCATAAATTAAAACTGAGAATCATAAAGTGTTATATATATTCTGCATTTCTGTATGGTGCAGAAACATGGACGATGAATAAGCATTTGGAAGAAAGAATTGAGGCTCTTGAAATGTGGATATATAGAAGAATGGGGCGTATCTCATGGAAAGAGATGAAAACAAATAAGGAGGTCCTAGAAAATCTAGTTATGAAAAGAGAACTAATGAGAGAGGTCAAAGTTCGGCAGCTAAAATACTTTGGCCACATAAAAAGGCATAACACCTTGCAGAAGACCATAACAGAAGGGAGAGTTGAAGGCAAACGTGCAAGGGGAAGACAGCGCTATAAGTGGGAAGATAACATCAAGAGATGGACGGGAAAGAGTCTATCAGAGTGTTTAATCAAGACAAGAGACAGAAGACGTTGGAGATCATTTACAGCCAACCTTCGTTGTGGAGATGGCAACTGATGATGATGAATCAAGATTCCACGTGGAACAATTCATGCATATGATATTGACGAAGGAGAAGTTGTCGACATGGATGCCGAGTCGCTGACAAGTGACAATTTTCAACAGTAACAAGTTACAACTAACATTTTATATTTGGTTTTGAGGAACACTTAGTTAATGCAACTACTGTAAGTATGTTACTGTTAAAATATCTCATTTTCAAGAGTTCAAATATTGGGGTGTTAATAAAATCATGTTTATATAATTGCGAATTTTTGATAATAACAAATAAAAAAGAACATGAAGAAATACATAAAAATTGGTAGCACACAGCTTATTTGTGCTAAAGTTGAACTAACAGATTGTGTAAGGATCGTCTATCCCGTGTATTTGAGGCATAAAATAATCTGGGAATTTCTGGGTTTTTTTTAGAAGAAAATCTGGGTTTATCTCTAGAACTTGAGTGGCAGCCTTAGATATGAACTATTCGTATTTCTCTAAATGAAGAGTATTCCGATTCTGACTTACGTGAGCTTATCACTTCGACACAATGTAAAACACCCACTATAAAACTTAACATATTTCAACTAAAATGAACGAAAAATATCCATTTACACATCTTATAGGTAACAGTTATTGGTAACATCGCAAGGACAGTCGCCGAACGCTCGGCAGTGAATTTGAGTATTTTACATTTAGGGTTACGCTAATCCTAACCCTAAAATACACATATTCACTGAGGAATATTTGTCGACAGTCATTGCGATTTTACCCAATTAAGATACACAAGGCATACAATTTCTAATTCCGTAATAAATCATGCTCACGAAATTTATGCTATGTGCAAACACACCACACTTCATACATACACACCTTACGGAGTCACGATATGGCAGCATGCAGGAAATCGTTCTTCCATTTGGTCAAAATATGATAGAATTCAGCACCAAGCATTATGTACAGTTACAGGTGCAATCAGATCAACATTTAGGGTTGCTCTGGAGGTGGCCGTAGTAGTCCTCAATTTGGAGAAAGGAAGTAAGACTAAATTATATGACCAAAATTATGTTAGACAACTCATCCTGCTTTTTTGGCATTTGCTTGGTATCAATTAACAACTCAGAAAACAGGTTCATTAATACCAGTAGGTACCCGACAGGTTGGAAATGCATTCTTCTTCTTCGTTGATCCTTAGCCGCCGACCGTCAAAGCAGTCAGTGGCCATTACGCCTGGTGGCGTCTTGTAGGGCAACAACAAATTGATTCCACTTTGCTCGGTCGGCAGCCATTCTTCGTACAGTGCACCAACTTTGGTTCATTCTCTGCATCTCAGCCTCCACAGTCCTGCGCCAAGTTGTTTTTGGTCGGCCTCTCTTTCGTTTTCCTTACGGGTCCATAGCATTGCTGTTCTTGTGATGGCATCGGAGTTCCTTCTGAGGACATGGCCAACCCAGCTCCAGCGTCTGCCAGCTATGATGGTGTGCATGTCCTCTTGCTTGCTCCAAGTAAGCAGATCTTGGTTGGTGATGGTATTCGGCCAAAAGATTCGGAGAATTTTTCTTAGGCATGTTGTGTGAAAAGAGGACAATTTCGACATTTCCTTCTCTGTAACTCTCCAGCTTTCCGCGCCATAGAGATGCACAGAAAGCACACAGCTCTGATATAATCCTAATTTTGTGCTTGTGCTGTACTGAGAGGACTTCCAGATGTTGTTTAGACTAAAAAAAGGCTGTTCTTGCTTTGTTCATTCTGTTGTTGATGTCTTTGCTTGCTCCGCCATCTGGTGTTACTACGCATCCTAGGTATGTGAAGGCATCTATCTGTTCCAGTTGGCGATTCCTTACTGATATGGGCTCAGGGTTGCTCACATTGAGCGTCATGACCTCTGTCTTCTTTAGGTTGATGTTCAAGCCCACATGCTAGCTATACTTATTAAGTCTATCCGTTTTTTCCTGTATGTGTTGATGTGATTGTGTTAGCAGTGCACTGTCATATGCATATTCCAGATCTTCCATGTAGAAAATGTAGTCCTCCTTATTCCTCTTGGATTTCCCTCTGTTGTCTGGCGCATCACCCAGTCTATGACTGTTAAAAATAGAGTGGTTGATAAGGGGCATCCCTGTCATACTCCTGTCTTCACTTCAAAGGTTAGGTTGCTCTGCCCAATGCTACATGTAAAGTTGGCATAAAGTCTTTTTATGATTAACACTATGCAGCTTGGAATTCCATAAGCCCTCAGTATTTTCCATAAACTGTCCCTATGTATACTGTCAAAAGCCTTTTCAAAATCAACGAAATTAATGTACAACTGTCTTTGCCATTCTGAGCACTGCTCTATAATGTTCTTGAGAGTGAATATATGATCTACACATCTTCTGTTCTTTCTAAATCCTGCTTGTTCTTTCCTCAGTTTGTGGTCTACTGCTTTTGAGATTCTCTGTATAATTATCCTGCCTAGTATTTTGCTGGGAACTGACAGAAGAATTATTCCTCTCCAATTATTGCAGTCTGCAAGATCTCCCTTCTTGGGCAATTTGACATTTATTCCTTTTCTCCACTCTATTGGTGTTGTCCCTGTTTTCCAGACTTGTGCAAATAGTGGTTCTAATAGTTCTGCTGCTAGCTGTGGATCTGTCTTAAATAGCTCTGCATTTAAGTTGTCATGACCAGGAGCTTTTCCATTCTTTAACCCTTTGATTGCTGTGATGATTTCTTCTTTTCGTGGAATGTCTGTATTAACATCTAGATCATTTTCAGCCTCAGGAACATTCAATTGTGTCTCTGGTGGTTCCTTATTCAGAGTATCTCTGAAATTCTCTGCCGATCTTGTTTCCTGTCCCTCTGCTGTCGTGGTGAGATTTCCGTGCTTATCTCTTACTAATGTAATATTGTTTGCACCTCGTTTTCCACTGATGATTTTAGTTATTTTGTATACTGTGCTTTGTTCATTTCTCAGTGCTGCCTCTTCTGCCTGTCTTGCAAGGTCATCCAGAAATGTCCTTTTGTTAGCACGAGTTTGACGTTTAACTTCCTTGTTTAGCTGACTGTACTGTTCACTATATATTGCCTTTAACCTGGGAGACTTAGCTTCTGTTTTCTTTCTTTTGATTTCCTTTCTCTTTGCTATGGTGTTTAGCGTATCTGGTGTTATCCAGTCTTGGCTCTTTCTTTCCTGGAATCCCAAGCATGACTTACTGCTTTCCTTGTATATTGTCGAGATGGTGTTGAATCTCTGGTCAACATCATCGGTCTCTGTTCTTTCCTGGCTTTTGATAATCTCATATCTTCTCTTTACGTCAACCACGAAAGCTTTTCTGGTGAGGGGATTCTTCAGTTTCGTGATATTGTATCTTTTCTGTTTGTTTGGAACTGGTCCAGCAGCTCTGAGTTTCACTTTCAGTCTTGCTACTACTAGGTGATGATCACTTCCCACATCTGCGCCTCTTCTTACTTTTACGTCTTGTAGTGTATGTCTCCATCTGCCATTGATCATTATGTGATCTATCTGGTTTCTGTCTCGTCCGTTTGGTGATTCCCATGTTAACTTGTGCACTTCCTTGTGTGGAAAAAGTGTTCCTCCAATGACCAGGTTGTTAATACTGCAGAAGCTTATTAATTTGTCCCCATTCTCATTTGCTGTTCCGCTGCCGCATTTCCCCATAACTCTTTTGTTATAATTATTGTTTGCTCCCACTTTCGCATTTAGGTCTCCCATTACTATAATGAGATAGTACCTGGGTGTAGTTTCCATTTCGTTTTGTACCTGTTGATAGAACTCGTCCTTGATCTCTTCATCGCTGTCGTTTGTTGGTGCATAGCATTGTATAATTGTGGTGTTGGTGAACCTCCCCCTCAGTCTTGCTCTTATTAGTCTGTTGTTGATGGGTCTCCATTCCAGTAAAGAAATTTCCATTCCTGTCTTTAGGATAATGGCTACACCTTCGTTGTGCTAACCATCCTCTCTGCCAGAATAAAGTACTGTTTCCCCTGTAGCTGTTTTTATTCTCCCGTTACCTGTCCATCTGCTCTCGCTTATTCAAAGGATATGTAATTTGTAGTTCCTCATCTCTGCTGTGATTTGTCTCAACTTTCCTGCCTCTTTCATTGTTCTGACGTTCCAAAAACCAATTCTGGTTTCGTGTTTTGCGGTCGGGGCATCCGTTTTCATGCCAGTGGCTTCCTTTCGGCTTTCACCAATGTCAGTCATACGAGCCTGAGACTCCGGATGTTCGTCCCGCAGCAAAGTTTTTCCATTTATTGTTGTTTCCGTAACATGTGTTATTTTTTACATAGACAGGGGTGTCGGCCCTGTGCTAAAACCCCCAACCTGGAGGACCAGAGTACGAGCTTTTGTCTGACCCCTACCCACGCAGACCAGTCCAGCTTGGTTGAGCCTACCAGGAGAAAATCTCCCACTAGCATAGCTCTGGGGATTGCCAGGGTATACACGCTATTATAACGCTACAAGGTATAGGTACCATTGATGGCAGTGGAAATGCATAGAGGAACTCAATTCTCTTAATTTTCGATAATGTTTTTAAGTAAATGTGACTCATTCATTTTCTCAGGAGACTTAGAATGTGTAGATACTTGGCTTGTCACATTTCTGTGGTAATTTAAAGAAAGTCATAATCATGTGATTCGTTACAAAACTATGATAAAAATGCCAAAGCATGTACACATGCGGTTTAACTTCACTCAGATTGATTGCTAAAACAGTAACATAAGTCACTTTATGGTTTTAAAATATAGACTAGATCAGCAGCAGGGAACCTATGTGATGTGAGGATCTACTTTAGAAACACTGAGCTCTCTAAAGATCTGCCTTGATAAAATCATTTCTGTTTCAAGTTCTAGAGTATTAAAAATGTTGAAGAAGGGCAGCATATAAGTTATTTGCATCTCTGCTGCATAACCCTCTTACTGCAATCCTTTCAACAAGGCATTGAAAAATTGTAACTAAATTATATTTTACCAAATGATAACGTCACTTCAAATAAAGGATCCCATTCTTATCTTATGCAGTTCATAAATAATGTGAATTTTAATAAAGCTTCTCATAGGTTATCGATGGAAACTGTGATATATTGAGTATTATAGCACGTTTCACTAGCTTTGCCCAATTTCAAAATGCTATATCTCAGCGAATATATAGTGCATATAAGTGAAATTTTGTGTGTGAATTTGAAATGGTATAGACCGTATGAATTAAATTTTTCATTAAAATGTAGCCATTAGTTGCAATTTTCATTTTATTGCGATATAATATCAAAAGTCTACTTGCCAACACACATCACACACATTTTGAAATGTCTACAGTAAATTATATAACCTCATTTGCACATGATCGGTTTATCATACAATTGGCATGATTTTAGCGTGAAATTGCGTGAAATTGCACTTCTTGAACATAAAACAGTTTATATCCGGTGTTACTCACACATTGACAATCAGTGGTGTGTCCACAAAAAGTATTGTGTGGTTAAGTAGGAAAAATGAGTCTGCGAGTACAGTTTATGACATTACAGCAAATCACAAATATGATTTTTCAGTATTTCTGCAATGAAGTTACTCGAGGAAAACTAAAATTAAAAAATGTTGAAATACTTACAAAAGCCGCCATCTCCAATATAGCCAGCGATTATTGGAAGAAATGTGAGAACTGTCGTGGAATATTCTAATCCACATATATAAATTATAAGGTAAATATAAAGCCTAACAAATAAATTCTAATAAAGAAAAGAGCAATGGTAAAATAACAGTGCTGTCACAAAGAATGTACTCGAAATCCCCCTTGTTTTCTGCTTCGTCTGCAAATTGTAACGCTTTCACGTTGATAGTAAAAGCTTACTATATTATTACCCGCTTTCTTCAATGAAACGTGTGCTGTATTTCTTGGAAAAACATTTGAGATACGCAAGCTGAACAATGACCTAATTTTAATATTTCATTCATTCCATTTTATACACAGCGTAACTAAAGACAGATGGACTAAAGGATAGAGAGAAGGGAGAGGCAAACAGCCGAACTCGTGCAACACTAAACACGCGTCGCGCGATATACAATTACTACTATCACGCGTGTAAGGCCACATGCACTAACTTTTTCAGACGGACAGTGATAAATTCACTACCCTTCCCAGAGTTAGGTTTTAAAAAACCTGGGAAACGCTTATTAGAAAAGATAACATTATATGGGTTTACGTTTGAAAACATTACAGTACCCAGACAGCACATCTTCGAAACAGGAGGTAGAAGGAATTGCATATTTTGAACGCAGCATATTAGTTCTATTAAATATATATATTTGGGTTCCTTAGGGCTTGCTGACAAAGAATATGTAAAACGTTACGCAAATAGTCTAGGAATTAACAAGTTATAACCAAAATAAAATAGTGGGGATGCCTGACAGCATAAAATCATTTCTGCTCATAAAATTTTTTTATAACGTGTTTGAAAAAAAACCTTGCGTACGGAAATAGCCTACCATGTAAACTCCAAATTGATTGGAGCGCAACAAATATAAGACTAAACACGATTGGTCGGACTATAAATACTATCTTTGGTTGTTAGGGGAGACGTAGGAAGGTAAAATTTTTTCAAACACTTGTCGAAACGTGGCTCCATTGGCCAGACTCGCTGATATAATCTCTTAGGAGCGTTAGTTCGAGACCACTAGTTCAAATAAGCTTGATAAAGCAACAGTGCGTTGAAGCCAGCTCATATTTTTGCTAAATAAAAGCCTGGAACATAAGCAGATGGGAATTTGTGCCAGTATTTGTGCCAGAATTCATTGCTAATCAACGTATCTGTGTTTGTTTCCATGAATTGTGGTAAGCTTGAAACATTCAGTATCTTTTAATGAAAATTGAATGTGAATTGTTAATTTATGCCTGTATATATGTGTAGTTCAGTAGCAAACATGATGTAAAGCCTATAATGCTCCAGCCTGAACAGAAGGTGTCGGAGGAAAGTAAAACTGCATGGAATGGCCAAACAGTACACTGACACCTAGATTATTGATTAGACAGAAATAATGCTGGAAGTGCAGAGGCGTAGTAACCATTAAGGAGGTTAATGCTGGTATAAAGTATTTCAGATGAAGCTGACAGTTGGCCTAACGCTCTGAACTCAATGTTTGTGATGTATTGTGCTCAGTGTAGAACTAGAGTATCAATTAGTTATGAAGTAGAGGGTACATCCTTCTTGTTTTCAGGGACCGTGGTCTTGATGGTATTGAGCAGCACCTGGTCAGAGCTTTGCTGAATCCAGAGTCGGACAGCATACTCCTTGGTCCATTTAGCTATCAGTGAGGTGTCTCCAGAGCACAGGGGAGAAATCGAGCAGAGGAGTCCTTTCCTGCCGCCATCACGCAAGATAAGCTGATGTGGCCAGCTGAGCTCAAAATTATGTACCCCCATCTTAAAATAACATTGTAACATAAACTTAAGAGGGGAAGTAAATTGTTTTAATAACAGGAACTGAGAACATCTCCAATACTAGCTCCCATAAAGACAAACTATTGAAGTCATGATGACAAATACCAACAGAGCTTGAACAAAACAAAACCAGTATTACCTCATATTACTACTACACAACTGACACACATAGGATACTTTTAATAATATATGTCACTACAATATTCATATTGAGAAATTCTGTACATATAACTTGTAATTAAAATTGATTGTGATTCCTGGTTCCCTTTGTATTTGAATCAGGACACATATTCATTCATAACAGCAATGAATACATATTGTTATTTGAAAAGTTATCAGTGACTCCTTTAAGATATCCTTTAGAGTGTTATATGTATGTGAGTGTCACAGTGTTGTCAAGTGTGGTGGAATAAATTAAATTGTTTATCTGTCTGTTGTTGTTATGACTTACACTTCATCATACACATACCCTAGACATACAACGTAGTCATCACACTATTCCAGAATAATTCTGACTGAGATATATATATATATATGTGGCAGCAAGTAAGGTTATCTATAATACACTACTCTTATTAGATATAGATACCTTCACAGCTGATCTCAGTCAGTACACTAAGTCCCCTATAAATATTTATAACATCCCACTTCACCACAAGAACCATGCGTTACAAGAAGAAGAGGAATATTGAAAAAAATGATGGTTTGTCCTTCATTCAGCCGAGATTGATTATCAATTTCTCAGAGACATCTGATTAATGATTCGGATGAAGTTTAATTTCTTTAAAGATGACCTAACCGTTATTTACAAGCACATTAGAGGAGCAACGTTCCATTATGATATTTATGAACCGCAAAGAGGTGATACCTATTGAAATAATTAGATCAATGAAGGCCCAGTATGGTAGCGCACTAAATGTCAATGACAAACAATGTCACGAGTATCTCGCATGCAGATCATTTAAGAAATCATCTTCAACAGGTATTCATATGCAAACGTGGTGGCTACATTATTGTAATCGTAGACACGCCTATGCCTAATCAATTCATAGAATCTGTGACTGAAGTGGTAAAATTTCATTTCTCGATACACAATAATTACATACTTGCCACATGCTATGGTTTACCCATAATCTGTACAAGGTGTTTGTGTTTTCACATGTATACACCCTGTACATAATTTCTGTACATATTTTCTAACCCATTCCCCTTATTACTGTGTTTCAGAGTTCTTTTATAAGGTCCTATTGAACACATGATTTCACAGTCTGTTAGTGATAATTAAGCACAGAAATAGACTAAATGATGACACCATCACTATATTTTTAATATAATAATAATAATAACCCCTTCAGTCATAACTGACTATGGGAATGCGCCCCTGAGGTGACAGCCCTCAGCTGCTTATTTTCCTGGTGCTCCTTTCGACGTTTTCTCCCCTCCTCTGCTTGTTGTGTGAGCCTCTCTTCGCCAAATCTGAGTTGGCGCCGTAAATAGCATCGCCACTTAGTGCAATCGGTAGCTTCATCCTCCAATGTTGCTGGATCCATGTCCAGTGCCCTCATATCTCTCTTGCACACATCTTTGAACCTCAGCGGTGGTCGCCTAACTGTTCTCCTGCCATCTGCTAATTGTCCGTAGAAGATATCTTTTGGGATGCGACCATCTTCCATGCGGCGAACATGGCCAAGCCAGCGAAGTCTGCGCTGTCTAAGCAGTGTATACATACTTTGAAGGCCAGCACGTGACAACACCTCGACATTAGTCACTTTATCTTTCCACGAGATGCCGAGGATGCGGCGTAGACACCGTAAATGGAAGGTATTGAACCTTCTTTCTTGCTTAGCATAGGTCGTCCAGGTCTCGCTGCCATATAGGAGTGTGCTGGTAGCGCAGGCATTATATACCGCAGCTTTGGTTTTCATTGTGAGTTTGGAGTTTCCCCAAACACGCGATGTTAAGCGGGCAAAGGTAGCTGCAGCTTTGCCAATGCGGCTGTCGATTTCTGTATCCAGTGAGAGTTTGTCATTGATGGTAGACCCTAGGTATGTGAAGTGATGCACCACTTCCAATTCATAGTTATCGATAGTGATAACTGGTGCAGCACCCACATCCTGACTCAGCACATTCGTTTTCTTTAGACTTATCGTGAGGCCAAAATCCTTGCATGCTTTAGTGAAGCGATTCATCAAGTTCTGAAGCTCATGTTGGCTTTGAGTGACGACTGCAGCATCATCAGCGAACAACAAGTCTCTTATAGTGACCCTTCTGATTTTTATTTTTGCCCTCAGCCATGAAAGATTAAACAGACGGCCATCTGACCTAGTGTGAAGGCATATTCCTTCAGTTGCATCTCTGAATGCATGTTTCAAGAGTAGGGCAAAGAAGACCCCGAAGAGGGTCGGAGCCAGAACACAGCCTTGTTTAACGCCACTTCGTATGTCAAAGGGCTGTGACGTGCTTCCAGCATATTGGACTGTTCCCTTCATGTCGTCATGGAATGACTCTATCATTTCCAGCATTTTAGAAGGGCAGCCTATTTTCAGAAGGATTTTGAAGAGTCCATCCCTACTAACCAAGTCAAATGCTTTTGTGAGGTCTATAAAGGCGATATATCAAGGCCTTTTCTGCTCTCTTGATTTTTCCTGAAGCTGGCGGACAGAGAAGATCATGTCTGTTGTTGATCTACCAGCTAGGAATCCGCACTGTGACTCTGGATATATGCGCTCAGCTAATTTGTGTAGTCGCATTAAGATGACTTTGGCAAAAACCTTACCAACAATACTAAGAAGAGAGACGCCTCTGTAGTTATTGCAATCACTTCTGTCTCCTTTATTTTTATACAGTGTTACAATCCTGGCATCTAGCATGTCTTGAGGAATAATTGTCTCTTCCCAGCACTGGCACAGCATCCTATGCAGGGGATGTGTGGTGGTTTTTGGTGTTACAAATGTAAAGTAGTAATTTTAATTGTATACCAAGTGAGGTCAGCTGTGTAGGTCCCTGAGTTTAATAGTTAATGATGATGTATTCACAGGGACCTATCTGCCACCACCCTATGATCTCACTTGGCTCTATATTTTTACTTATTAGTTATGTGACTACGTCTAAATGTCTAGGGTAATGAACTTGTAATGCGGTGTAATTTTAAACAAATACACATACACTTTAATTCTATCACATGAAATAGAACTGGGTCAACACAACAACAACAAACAGACTACTAGGCTATAATATTAAGCTAAGTAAGTCTTGTGTTGAACTTTAGGTAATAAGATATATTACAATTTATTGTCCTGACCTTATTTTTTCTGGATCAGGACTGTCAATCAAATTTGGAATCAAGTATTTATTTACAGCAATCAAATAACACAATGGATCTTCTGTCCATATATTTATATTATAACAAAATTGGAATCTAAATATTATTGTATCCCTCTAAATAATGGTAACACTGGTATTAAATGGTGGGTTGGGGTTTTTCCATCATCCCCCTTCTTCTATTTTCTTTTCAATATTTTCTTTCTTTATTTATTTTATTTGGTTTGAAATGTCAAGATTTATATATATAGATAAGGTAATACAATTTCAGTTAAATTCAGTGGATGAACGAGCCAGTGCCAAGACAGGCACTTAACTTGCACTTGGTAGAAGAATCAAGTGGCGACTCTCAACAATATGTTCACGATTCCACTGCTTGGGGTGGTTGTGGTAGAGAGCGTGTACCAGCAAAAATCTCAAAATATATGGCCAATCTTTCACACTGACGGTGGTGGTTGTGGTAGAGAGCGTGTACCAGCAAGACAACAGTTTCTCTCTTAAAGAACAGTCCACCAGGTGTCTGACACAATGTTAGTGTCAGTAAAAACCCTGAAATTTAGAAGGTTATGGTGCCTTCTTTACATCTTATTTATTTTAACATTTCCACAAACAATACAGATACATTTCAAACAAAAGAAAAGGGTCAGATCTCTCCGACCAACCCATTACAACCATTTTCATCTGATGTAACAACTTCGTACCAGTGTTCCTATTCTTCTCCCGTAATGGCTACAACGCCTCTGACACTTCAACAATGATCCTCTTCCATAGAATACCGAGGGTTATACTTTCCACTGGTATCTAGGAAATCTTTTAATATTTTACAACTCATATGAGTTCCATTTTGTTTTGTACAACCCCAAAGGCCCTGCCTAGGTCTGCTAGGGACCTCTATACTTACAGTCGTAAAACATTCCCAAGATAGCAGTATCGCACACATCAAATTTTTTATAATAATGTTAATAAATTCTTTCTTACCACAAAATCAATGAAATACACAGGTTCGATGACTGGCAACATATGAATATGGCTCATACAGCTCTGCCGCTTGTCCAGACTGTCACTATATTATTTATTATCTAATAAAATTTAACAATTCTGTTCTCATCGACCTTATTAAGGGAATGATTTTCTAGAAATGGCGTCCAGCCTTCAAATTTTTCCCTATTATAAAATGCATTGGCCAATGAGACCCTGCGACTACCAATTTTGAATCGAACTTAAAAAAAAAAAAAAAATTCCAAACAACTATGTGTTAGTCTGCAAAAATATATTTAGTTTTGGGTCAACCAATACCCTCTTTCCCCTACTCATATACTAACCAATCGGATGTGACTACCCTCTTCTACCTCTTTTCAAAACGAGTTCCCCCCCCCCCCCCAAAAAAAAATGTTACAGATGAATAAGCAAACATGAGGGTCTGTCAGTCAGCCTGTCTGACAATATATAGCATTATTTCAATATCTTGGTTATCTATGGGGCGATTTAAAAAAAATTAAACATATTATTGATTAAGAGACCATAATCTATTATTATATATAAGTTTTATGGCCCTAATCATTGTCGTTTATATTTTCATATTTTCCTGTCAGTCGTCAATTAGTTTCACTTTGGCCCTTTTCTCCCCCTACCCCTTTTGTATTTTCAAATTTCTATGCTAGTTGACAATTTTTTTTTCTCTCTCTCACTTTTATTCAAAAAGACGCATCGTGTCTGCATTTCATCCGAAAATACAACTACTAGCAGGAAATGAGAGCTGTGTGTGTGTGTTTAGGCACTAACATCTCCCTATCTAAGTGGTTATACACTTCGACTGAGTGACTAGACACGAGGCATGCATGTGGTGTCGCGTCGTCTTTTCAAATCTGCTAACAGCAATTACTACGCACGTTCGTTACAATTTGTGATTCAAAAAACCCCACGCGTGTCAATAGTAGCATTTTTTCCGTCTCTCCTTTCCCTTCCTACGTTTTCTTCTCTCACTCTTTCTTGGAACAAATACGCCTTGATTTTGTAAACATGTTATATATTTAATTCTCAAGCGTTAAGGCGTTTCAAAACAACACACTGGCAGGCACGGGTGAAGAAGATGTTTCGCAACCCCACTATTTTTATCTCTACATTATTTTAACTTTATAAACACCAACATTTTATATATTTGATTGGGGCAATTGCGGATATTACCACAGGATGTAATAGCGTGCTCTTGCAGCATTTGATTAAATCAGGAGAAATCCCATCACTGCCTGGTGCTTTGCCAGAGGCGAAGCTATCAATGGCCTTGCTGAGTTCCTCTAATGTTGGTTCGGCATCAAGCTCCTCCATAGTTGGCAGACATTTGACAGCATCAAGGGCTGCAGGCGTAACGGTATTTTCTCTAGCGTAAAGCTCAGAGTAGTGCTCGACCCACTTCTCCATCTGCTTACCCTTATCGGTTAGCTTCTCTCCGCTAATGGATTTTAGCAGTGCCGTCTTACTTTTTTGGGGGGTCAAGTGCTGTCTTTATACCGTCATACATTTGTTTAATGTTGCCTGTTTGCGCTGCGATCTGGATGCTCTCACTGAGCTGGAGCCAATAGTCATGTGCACAGCGTCGAGCAGTTTGTTGAACTTTGCTTCTCGTAGCCTTCAGGATCTGTAGGGTTCTAGCACTCGGTGAACGTTTGTATTCATTCATAGCACTGCGCTTAGCTTCAATGACAGGTGCCATCACATCTGATGAAGCATCAAACCAGTCATTTGACTTTGCCGTTTTCTTACCAAAGGTGGCAAGTGCAGTACTTTGAATGGTGTTCCTTAGATGCTCCCAGTTCTCTGTAATAGTATTACCATGCTGAATGCTACTGAGCACTTTCTTGAAGGTCGCAGTAAATTGAGTGATCATGACAGGGTCTGACATCTTGCTGGTATCAATGCGTGGTTTTCCTTCATGTCTGACACGATAGAGTTTTCTTGGTTGTGCTCTGATATTGCAGCAAACCAAGGAGTAATCTGCATCACAGTCTGCACTATGGCACGAGCGCGTGGAGAGCACAGACCTGAGAAGTGGCCTTCTGACGAGAATCAGGTCCAGTTGGTGCCAATGCTTGGATTGTGGGTGTCTCCTTGACACCTTATGCTGGGGTTTTGTTTGAAAGTAGGTGTTGGTCACGCAGAGGTCATGGTGGACACACAACTCTAAGAGCCGTTGTCCATTTTCATTCATCTTGCCAATACCAAACCTTCTCAGACATGAAGGCCATGAAACATAATCGGCACCCACTCTAGCGTTAAAGTCACCAAGAAGAACAAGCTGTTCTTGCCTTGGTATGCTTTTGATGACTGCTGCTAGATTTTCGTAGAACTCATCTTTCGCTTCTGAGGCAGAGTACAGAGTAGGAGCATACACACTGACAAGGGTGATGGGACCTGTGCTAGTTTACAGGCGGAGCGTTAACAGGCATTCTGATGTATTCTCGCCTGGTTCAACCATTTTAGTTAGCGATTTTTTGACCGCAAAACCTACTCCGTGTTCTCTAGCTTTATTAAGATCTTTCCCTTGCCAATAAAATGTGTAGTCCTTCTCGCTCATTGTTCCAGAGCCCGCCAGGCGCGTTTCCTAAAGTGCAGCTATATCCACCTGAAGTCGTTTAAGCTCATCATTAATTATGGCTGTCTTCCTTACATCGTTACACGGACTATATTTTTACAGTGTAAAATAAACTCAGACATTTATTGTTTAGGTTTCAAAATAAGTGAAGACCTGCTTTAAAAGGCAAAGTCCCCGTGCCTCATTTATAATGCAGCCCACTGTAATTGAAAATATTTTTACACGAATTAACTCTTGTGATCTGTTTTTTTTTCTCAGTCTTTGTACAGGTTTAGCGGGTCTTTGTACAGAGTTTTGGATTTTTTGTACAGGTTTTTCATCTCCGAGGTGTGGCATGTATGTAATTAGTATGTCGACAAAGATCAGAGGATTTCATTCGTTTATGGGAACTGGACAAGATGCACAGATATAAAGTACATATTTGTTGGGTTTAACCCAATATAACATCGTATGCAAAAAAATGGCATTAATACGTTCAACGGTTAATCAGATAATTACATTTGTTTGAGGGCAAAGCTAGTGAAACGTGCTATAGTTTCGACATTTACAATGACCAATACTAGGGGAAGCTATGCTGGTGTTCGGCAATGGCAGTGCGAGAAATAAAGATGGTAACTGTTGACGTCTCGTTTTGTTTTATGAATGTTCTGTTATAACTGACAGTGTATAACGTGACATGGTGTCAGAATATTACCCATGTTGCCAGTACATCGCCATTAGTACAAAACAAGATCGGCTTAAGTATCAGTAAACCTGCATTTCCATCTAAAGATAACATTGGCTACTAGACCTAACTTCGATAACAAGGGTATATTACGGTTTACCGCCAGTTCATCGTTGCTAACAGGTAAAGTAATGGCCACGGGGTTTATCTTTGAACAGCCTCGGATTGACTGGCAGACTCAAGACCTGCACCTAGAATTCCAACGCTTTAAAAGCCACGTCGAATTTGTTTTAGAAGGACTGCTTGCACAGACTTGGTTGTGGACCCAAGGAAGAGATAGGAACTGTGGATCACAGAAATATTGGAAATGAGGGTGGGGGAAAAGGCAGGAATGGAAAGTGACAAATTGTTTATTAAAAAAAAATAAAAGCAAATCTCTTTAATACTGGGAATATCACACTTTTAAATGCCTTTGAGAAAGAGTAAGTCCTTAGTTTGCAATCGTTTTTTTTTTTTTTTTTACTTCTATCATGGAAAAATCTAGCAAATCATCCCCTGTGATCTCCTTTATTTTTAAGTTTGGAGATAACTTTGAGGATTAGGGTATGTTCACTGCTGGTGTGAAATGCATTAAACTAGTGTGGGGATAGGGGAAGATAGTAACTGTGGGTCACAGAAATATTGAAAGTGAAAAAGGAAAGGAGAGAATGAAGTAGGCCTAATGGAAAATGATAAAGTATTTTTTTTTTAAAAGCATATTTGTTTATTGCTAATGCAGTTGCATTAGGCCCCACAATTTGACAGTGATTGTTGCTGTGAGGTAATGCTGCTTAGATATTGGTGTAAATATATGTAGTATGTCTTCATAGTCTTAAAATGATACCCATCCTCTGCTATATTTCATTGCCTTCAGGTTGAAAGAAATATGGAATCTAATGTCACACATCTAATTACAGAAATGAAGCAGGACACAGACTATGAGGTATGTCAAATATTTATGCCCCATGTAATTCCTCTTGGTCTCTGAAGAGACAAAGACAGAATTGAAAGCATTGACCTCAACCAACAACTTTAGTCAACAGAAATGGTATCCAACAACTTGATAATGTAGATTTCTCAGATGTCCTGGCTCTCCTGTTCCATAGCCATAATCAGATGCAAGACAATGAAAGTGCTTGGTGTGAGTTTACAGCAAGTAGGTCTGAAAATACACATGGAGAAAAGAAAGATAATAATAATAAATGCAGCTAATTATAACAGTATTGCACTTGAAGAAATGCCCCTTCAAGATCATACATAAACCTTGGCAGTAATGTAGACCAAGTAGGATGGACTGACAGTGATATCAAATAGGAATACAAAAAGCTAGAGGAGCTTTCATTGCATTGGGAAATATGTGGAGAGCAAAAAAGTTAAGCCCAGCAAAAAAAATCAAAATTGTCAGTTCAATGTCAGGTCAGTACGTCGTGACTCTGAAACCTAGAGAAAACAAGGACAACAACCAAAAAAGCTAGACTTTCATAAATGGGTGCTTGCGTATAATAGAATGATTAAAGTGGTATGACCAGATCACCTTGTGGAATAGATGACAAGAACCAAACAACTACCAGTGGTACAAGAGATGAGAAGAAGACACTGGAGATGGATAGAGCACACATTGAGAAAACCTGTTGATAGCATTACCAGGCCAGTCCTTGTTCCATAGTCCCCAGGGAGAGAGAGGTAGAGGGAGACCAATGAGCACATGGAGAAAAGAACTGGAGACAGACATGAGGAAGACATAGTAGGATGTGAGCTGAAGGCACAAGAAAGGAAGACAGCAAACGTTTGTTAAAGGTATATGCTTCTTGGAGAGCTGAAGCATGATAATGAATGTTACTATCAGTGTCATGGAAAATCTTTAACCGGATCATGCTTGAGAGATTAAGAAACCATAGGGTTGGTCTAGAATTGTCATTCTTCTTTTGTTTTTCTTTCTGTTATTTTTATTTCCTTCAACACCTAAAGATCTATCGAGTCATCACATGTGATCTACTGATAAATTATGATTGACCAGTTGCAAACTCCTGAACTAGATTAAAATGAAAATATTCTAAATTATTATTAACAACTTAAATTCTTTTCTGTCATCATTGCTGCAGTACCGTTGTATAAACGAACTAACACTGTTAGCATTGCTCCTGTCTAAGAGTTAAAATCTTGTCTAACTGTGATTTACTCATATCTCTGGGCAGTGAGAGTGAGTCAAGTGTGTTCTGTCATTTTTATTCTCATTTTCTTTTTTTTAATTTGAGAAGTTATTTTAAGATTAGGGTTTGTTAACTGCTAGTATGAAAGGTATTAAACAGATGTGGACCCAAGGGAGAGATAGGAACTGTGGATCACAGAAATATTGGAAATGAGAGTGGGGGAAAAAGGCAGAAATGGAATGTGGCAAAGTGTTTATTGACAAAAAAAAAAGCAAATCTCTATAACAAGTGTCCTTGACCTTTGTGGCACCATAGGTACGTTTTATATTAACTAACAGGGTGAAGAGCAACAACCAATTTTTGTGACTCACTCATTACTTACTTACTTAGTCATCCCTCTTCTGCTGTGAGGTGTACAGGTTTCAAAGAGGGAGCGCCATACTATCCTATCGGCTGTCTTCTTTCTGCCTGGTTCCAATCCAGTCCTCAGTCATTCCGAGATTGTTTAATGTTGTCCTCCCTGTGGACTGTCATCCCTGGCTTTTAGTTTCCCATACTTGTCATAGTAGCCAATCTTCTTCCATTCTGCAGACATGGCCAGATAATCACAGTTGAGACTGTTCTACTTTAGTCTGCAGTGGCAGAGTTTTGAAGCCTGCCATATCCTCTGGTTGCAGACCATATCTCTTCTTGTCACTTTACCATCTCCCTCAGATACCTCATTTCTAAGAATGGAATCTAGCTTTTTTTGTGGGTTGTAGTAATTGCCCATGACTCGCATCCATATGTCAAGACTGGAATATAAGTGGGACATTATACAGCCATCTTTTTTCTTACTTGCTAACGTTTGCTGAAAAATTCTTGGTTTATGGCCTGAAAAAGTCTCCCAGCTGCTGCTCTTCAGGTAGCTAACTCTTCTTTGATGCCTCCTTTCCAGTCTATAACAGCTTTGAGATAATTAAAATGGTTGACCTGCTCCAGGGTCTGTTCTGCTAGCTTAATCTGATGCCTTTTTCTTCTTGTGATGTCACCATGGTTTTTGTTTTGGAGCTGCTGATGACCATCCATCTCATCTCCAGCTCTTCCATCCAGACTTGCAGGTTGGATTGAAGATGTGCCTCTGATTTAGCAATCAGGGTAACATTGTATTGCTAGCTCTGAAATACAGACCCATCTCATCTTCCAGTACCCTGCTGAATACTTGTTGGTCCTTTCCTTACATGTTTTGGCGACATGGTCCATGACGAGTTTGAAAAGGTGAGGTGACAGGATATCACCTTGTCTTACACCAGTGGTGGTCCTGAACTCTTCTGACTTATGGTTTACCACCCTCACTCATTAAATAAAAAGTTTATTTTTACAAAACTAAAATGTAGAGTACATAAAAGGCTGAGTAACACATTTAACAATACAGGCTGGTAACCCAGTGTTGAGGACAATGATTAAGTGGGATAGAGTATCTCCTAATGTCGCGGGAGTTATGTGTCTTTTATATTGTGAATTTTAATATTTAGTGACAGGATAGTTCCTGTGGCCAAGATCGCTTCTAGGGTAGTAGACGTATCAGACACCGAAACAAGCCAACATCAATTAGAATTATTTGAGCCACAATGGACGAAGTGGACGGTATACATTTTTATTAAGACTGTGACACTGCTCCAAATTCCATACAGTTCAGGCCAATATACAATGGCATATAATAAGCAGTCATTGATATAACTTTAGGCAGTCTGTTCATGTCTGGAATGCTGTCCTTTTCATTTTTAATACATACTACTGGACAAAAGTTAAGGGCCACCAAGAAAAACTCCACTATGGACCAAATAAATGCAACCAGGTATAAACAATTTATTACAAAATAAAGTTGATTCATCCGTGGAAAAGATCAGTCATGTTTTTTTTAATAATGTGTGACTTACTAACAAAAAAGAAATTCAACTCACTTTTTCACCTTTTGAACTAGTGGGGCATGTTGCAAAAACCACAAGTTTTTGCAGCAACAATGGCAATTTTCATGTGCGTGTTAAAGTGACCCAGTTTTTGGACATTTTAAAAAAATTAACCTAGAAATGTACTCATGGTTTTTGCAACACGCCCCACTAGTTCAAAAGGTGAAAAAGTGAGTTGAATTTATTTTTGTTAGTAAGTCACACATTATTTAAAAAACTTGAATGATCTTTTCCACGGATGAATCAACTTTATTTTGTAATAAATTGTTTACATTTGGTTGCATTTAATTGGTCCATAGTGGAGTTTTTCTTGGTGGCCCTTAACTTTTGTCCAGTAGCATATATTCACACTCAACATTGAGAAGCTATACTCCTTGTAAATGTAGATAACTAGATACATCTGACACAAGATCTTGAGTAATGAAATAACTCAGTAATAGACACTTAAATTTAGGAGCTCAAACACATGCGTCCACTCGCCATGACACACAATGGTAGAAGGTTTGCAGACAATCTCCTCACTTCTGCATTTTCAGTTTCACGTCTGCCAAACAACCATATCGGCATGACGTCACTTCCTGTATTAATAAATGACTCTGTATAAAGTAAACAAACAAGGAGCCCTATCGAGCTAACCATTATACCGACACAATCGTTATGAATTTTAATCATAACAGCAGGGCTCTTTACTAAACTTTAGTGTTGAGAAGGTGGTGTGAATCTTCCTGTGCTGTGTTAGTGAGTGGTCTGTGGTGCTTCTTGTTGTTTGGTGATGGCTACTCTTGACTTGATGGTGTGTTAGGAGGCGATCTGTGAAATTAGACAATGCCCACAATATTACAGACTGCACAACACATCTGGAGCACCACTTAGATAAAATGTTCTCGGATGCGTGGCATAGACAACTTTTACAATTTATTCACATAACACATGATACTTCATCATACGACACATTTTAAAACAGTTTACAAGATATACATCAATGTTAGCCAATATAAACATCTGGCACTTCAGAAATCCTACTGTTGATTTCTAGGAAAATATGTAAAGAATTTTGTGTGGATAGCACATGTAAGACTGTCATGTACTTGTAAATAATGGCTTGGCTACCTGAGCCTCTGTTCACGGGTGAAGACACTCTCGTAGTAAATAGGTCTGTCACCAGACATGTCCCATACAATAAGAACACATGGTTTCTATAAAGATAATGTACTTCATTTATAATTACCTGTTCTCTAGAGAACAAACATTCTGCAATCATCCATCACTGGTTGAATTACACAGCTCCTACCTTGAGCTTACATCGTCTTCTTCTTCTTTGATCCATAGCCACCAACCGTCAAAGCAGTCAGTGGCCATCATAACTGGTGGTGTCTTGTAGGGCAGCAACAAACTGATTCCACTTTGCTCGGTCGGCGGCCATCCTTTGTACAGTGCCCCAACTGTGGTTCATTCTTTGCATCTCAGCTTCCACAGTTCTCCACCAAGTTGTATTTGGTCAGCCTCTCTTTCGCTTTCCCTCGGGGGTCCATAGCATAGCTGTTCTTGTAATGGTATCAGGGTCCCTTCTTAGGACGTGGCCAACCCAACTCCAGCGTCTGCCAGCTATGATGGTGTGCATGTCCTCCTGGTTACTCCGAAAAGTAGTTCTTGGTTTATAATTAACTGTTCTCTTAAGAACAAACATTCTGCAATCATCCATCACTGGTTGAATTACACAGCTCCTACCTAGAGCTTACATGTATTTATCAAACTCCAATAGAATTCTAACATTGAGATATACAAAATCAATAATTATTCCACATACATGAATAGAATGGCATGGGCCACACACACACCTCCAGAGGGCTGAATGCCTCTAGCTCACTCAAAAGCAAAAATCACACTGACTGTCTCTTTGTTTTACCAACGTCATAAAAAAAAATACACGATCGTTGGGAACAGTTTTTAACCCATGGATTCATGAGCCACAATGTCGTGACTTTTTATGAGCACTACTATAAGCCCTTCTCATCTGTGTTAAAACATCAACAATCATCAATAACAATGGTATGTGAACATGTATTTATAGTTGAGAGGATGTTTCGAGGTGCAAAAACTTCTATATCAAAATAAACAAAATTTCCAAGCTTCTCCACACCCCGAAAAAGTTCTCAACACCCAGAATCCGAAATGCTCAGAGAGGGCCATGTTTTTGTTTTTGGAATACACCCAAAATATCACCAGAAGTAGCTCAAAGTTGCCCAAAAATCACCCAAGTAGCCCAAAAATCACCCTTTTTAAATTATGTAGTACAATTTATTAATCAGTAAAATATTTTTTTTAAACTTCTAACATAAACTTTGTTAAATACCTGCACATGTACATTCAATGCTGTAATCACCATCATCAGATATTAATAATTTTTTTTTTTTTTGGGAAACTTAAATTAGCCCAAAAGTCAGCCAAAAAACTTTTCAGTTTTTGGTCTGTCTTGGTTTGCAGATGTTTGGATTATGGGTTACACACCTGTATAAGAAAAAATCAGGGTAAAAAAAAAAAAAATTGATCTTCAAAATATTTGAGTCAAAAGTGTATTTAGTATGATCTTTGGCACAGTATGTCACTGACCAACTATTTATAATTATACTATCATCCATATCAGCACCAGTGATCCACTGTGATCTTTTTATAAATGGACTTGTTTGGTCAAAATTATTCCAGAAATTCATTATCATATAAATGAAATTTGAAAACAACATTGCTTTCAGGCTGGAAGAAATGTGGAAGCTAATATCACAAGTCTGTTTGCAGAAATAAAGCAGGAAACAGATGTTAAAGTATGTACACTATTTGTAACATTGTTTGGAAGCTTTTAAAATATTGTGGCTTTTAAGGATGTATGTTATACTGGTAATGCCCAGAGAAGAAAGATCCAAATTTCAATATGCTGCACCCATAAAGAGTTGATTTTGGACAGTTTTAAGTTAACTTTTTCAGAATTTATGGTGATCTACGAGGGGCGTTCAGAAAGTAATGCACCACATAATTTTTCTCAGGAGTTGTTTATTCAAAAAGCATGAAATTTATACATAATATACATGGATATATCATGTAAACATCGGTATTATTCAACATAATCCCCTGTCGTGAAACAAGTGTGTGTAACCCCACTACTTTGTTAAATCATTATGTCTGGATACAAATTTGCCCCAGCCAATCAACGCACAGTTGCTGAGCTGGAATAAATTACAAGAAGTTACGCCAGGAAAAAACTTAAGCCCTGTTTTTTTCGGATGTGGGTCACGGCCATCTTGTTCACGCAATATGGCGGAAGAAAACTGAATAAAATTTGGCTGTACGGGGCATGAGACGAAACTTCAGGAAACCAATCAGCTTGCTCCGCCAGGAACCAACCAAAAGCTTTGCTTAAGCATTCACCTACCTATATAATTGGGCGAGATTTTATGCAAAAGCACGCAACCCGACACGAAGCCAGAGAGACGACCGACTGAATAACAGGAGCTGTCAACTTTGATTTATAGCTTACCTGGAGTGCATTGACCTGCAGCCTGCTTCACTAAGTCGAGTCAAAACCTGGCCGGTTTAAAAAAAATCTTAGAGGGTTTTATTCGTTTCATCAAAACTGAGATCGTGGGTCATCAATCCAGCTGCCTGGAACTCCGCAGGAGCATAGAGGTTGCACAGAATCTACATCTTTGGTCCCCCTCAGTCTTGGGTGGGCTAAAGGAATGATCCTCAGCCATTGTTGTATGAACCAAACAAAGAAAAACAGACCTTAGAGAGATGAGTACACATTAGTACCATTTCTGTCAGCATTGTGAGCAAAAGTTAGTGTCGGTGACCAGAAAGTGATTTAGCGTAGAAAGAGACGAGATTAACAGTGTAGCTAATAAATGTTATAGACGTAATTAACAGCACAGCTGATACATGTACTATAATTGAATAACAGCACAGCTGATATAAATTTTGTTCCTATAATCGGAAAACTTGTTGTAATATATTTATATATCTATATAAATATAAATATTTGTAAATCATATGTAAACTTACAAATCCATTACATTCCATTTTTTTTTTCAACATTCACCCTTCAGCACAAGAGTAGATAGTGTATATACTAAATAAATAATAAGGAAATTGTATTTGAAGACTTGTCAATTTTATCATTGTTAAGTAAAATCTGTTTCCTTGTCTTAATATCACAGTTAGTTACACAGCGGAGGTGGCAAGTTATGTCAGTCTCCTCTCTACTAATTTTTTCAAGATCAGATCATTCACAGCCATAACTAATTTGTGATACCAGTAGTTCTCTCAGACACTGGGACTTCCCCCAATTTTCTGCAGAAATTATATTTCTGTACTTGTCAGTACTATACTGATCCAAGAGCCAAATAAAACCTCTCACCACACTGGGGGCTCGTTCCTGGGATATTTCTGTATATCTTGAGCCATACTTAGTCTATTCATCTATCTACTAACTCTATCTTGTGCCACCCATAGATAACATACGAAACAGATTTTTGAAAAAAAATTCTATTATAGGATTTTAAAAAAATTATTTTCTTAGGAGGAGTACCATTTAGTACTCAGTAAATAGTTGATGCTCACAAAGTTGCACGGAAATTTTTTGTTCATTTAAATTAAGTTTAATTACAATAATTTGGTTATAGTAAATTTACATACCCTCTCTAAGTAACGCCATGGCTGATCTAGTGAAGTTCAGGACTGCGATCATGCAGATGGGTAAGGAATTAAACATGACAGGTGATGCTCTTACTCAGTATGTCACAACAGAAGTGGACAAACACATGGATAGGGAAGAAAGAAAGTTGCAATTAGAGACAGAAGCCAAAAGACTGGAAGCTGAGAGAGAAGACAAAAGACTGGAAGCTCAGAGAGAAGACAAAAGACTGGAAGCTGAGAGAGAAACCAAAAGATTAGAAATTGAAGCCAAGAAATGGGAGGCTGAAAATGAGGAAAGGAAATTTCAAGCAGAGAGAGACCATCAGTTGAGATTAAAAGAGCTTGAAATTCAGGCAAATACTGGCAATAATGGTGGTAGCTCACCTCACTCTGAGAGTAGCTCCAGCCAGAGCACCTCAAGTGGGGCCATGAATTTTCATCTGGACCCATTTGTTGAGAAAGAAGACACCATTGAGTCATACCTGGATAGATACGAAAGACTTGCCACTACCTATGGCTTAGGGAAAGAAAAGTGGAGTCTTAAACTATCTCAGGGATTGAGAGGTGTGGCCTACGATGTATATTTGAAGCTCTCAAGAGATGACCAGGAAGATTATGAAATCCTGAAGCAGGCACTGCTTGTGAGATATGAAAAGAACTCAGAATCATATAGAAAGAAATTCCGAACAGCTAAACTTCTTCCAGGAGAAAACTATCACCAATTCTCAGCTAGATTGGAAACCTATTTGGAAAAATTGAGTAGTTTAGGGAAGTGTCAGGATCTGAAAGAAATGATAATGATGGAGCAAGTGAAAGAGTCCATGCCTCAAGAAATGAGGAAGTTTATCATGGAACAAGGAGCAAAGAGATTGGAAGATATTGTAACTGTTGCTGAGAGATATCAAGCAGCTCAGGCAGAATTATTAGGAAATAAGAAGAAGCAGGGTGAAAACTTCAAATCATCACAAAACTATACCAAATATGAACAAAAGGACCATACCACAAGGAACAAACAAAGATTTGACCAAAAGGACAAAAACCCTCTTAAGATCGGATAAGACACCTTACCGGAAGGAAGGAAAGTGGTGTAAAACTTGTCTAATGAGTAACCACAATACTGCAGACTACAGAAGGAAGAATCCTCCTCATCATGCTGCATGTCTTACAACAGGGAAGCAGGGAAGGAAGGAAATGGCAGTAAGTCAGAAGGACTTCCATCATCCCCCTGTCTGTGAGGAAGTGACCGTGAATGGCACTCAAGTACTGTGTTTATATGACACAGGATTGGACTTTGATTCAGTTGTGTGCTCTTCTCTAGTGAGTCCTGACCAGATAACCACAGAAACAGTGGAAATCAGAGGACCGATCAAGGGAGCAAGAACCATGACATTACCCATAGCCCGAATCAACATAAAATCTCGCTATGTGGAAGGAGAAATCAAAGCAGCAGTGATGGATGACCCTATTTATCCTTTGATTTTGGGGTGTAGGTATGTTTTCCTTGGAGAACCTATAAAACCTGTAGTTATGGCAACAGTCCAGACCAGGGAAAGCTCCAGGAAAATGGAGGAAAATCCTATCAATACTCATCCAGAAGAGATGAAAAAGGCTCAAGCAGCAGACAGCACATTGAAGCCTTGCTTTGGCAAATTGCCCAAAGCACATAACCCTCCAGAGAAAGGAGACTTGTATATGAAGAATGGCCTACTATACAGAAAAGCTGGAACAGGACCTAAAGGGCATGGACAGCTTGTAGTGCCAAAATCTTACAGGGAGAAGGTTATGATGCTAGGACATGCTATACCCTTCAGTGGACATATGGAAATAGGGGCCACTGGACAAAGGATAGCCTGTCACTACTTCTGGCCAGGAATTACAGAGGACATAAAAAGAAATGTAAGATCCTGTCCAGAATGCCAAAGAGTAACTCCTAAGCATAAGACTGCACCAGCAACACTGGGAGAAATGCCCATTATGGGAACCCCATTTGAACGTGTTGCAGTCAATATTGTTGGACCCCTCACTAGAACCAAGAAGAGAAATGCATATATCTTAACCTTGGTTGATACTTGCTCTATGTGGGGAGAAGCAGTGGCCATGTCAGCTATAGATTCAAAGCATGTGGCAGAGGCCGTGTTGACAATATTCACCCGATTAGGTTTCCCACATCAGATATTGACTGACAATGGTTCTCAGTTTAAGGGAAAGCTAACACAAGAAGTATTCAGGATATTTCAAGCCAGACACTATCATTGTAGTCCCTACCATGCCCAAGGGAACGGTCAAGTAGAGCAGTTCAATGGTACGCTAATTTCAATCCTTAGAAAGTTGGCTAGGGAAAAACCTGATACTTGGGATACGTACTTACCTGCTGCACTATTTGCATATAGGGAAGTACCCCACAATTCAACTGGATTGGCTCCAGCTACATTGTTGTTTGGAAGACCAATCAAAGGTCCACTGGAAGCATTGCTGCGGACATGGACTGATGAAAAGGCAGAGGAAACTGACTTCCTCATACCAGTACGTCAACGAGTTGACATCTCGATTGAAAGCAGGTTGGAAACTGGCCAATGATAACTTAAGACAGGCCAGGAGGAAGCATGCTGCGTACTACAACAAAAAAGCAAAGGATAGGGAACTGGAGGTGGGTGAAAAGGTGTTATTACTGTTGCCGAGCAGCAATAATAAATTGCAGATTGGATGGCAGGGACCCTATGTCATACTGGAAAACTTTCCAGGACCAATTATAAGATTGACAAGAAAGGAAAGGAGAAGGTATATCATGTCAATCTTCTTAAAAAATACTATGACAAGGAATCATCAGAAGTTGCACATATCATGACCCTAGCCATAGCAACAGAAATGAATGGTGAACCACTTCACTCTATGGAATACCCCCTCACAACTACAGAGGATTATGTTCAAGTAAACATTAGTGAACATTTAACGCCAGAGCAGAAGAAGATGGTTCAGAAAGTGTTGGAAACCCATGCTGATGTGCTCACAGATAAGCCAGGTCGTACGAATCTGTTAGAGTACGACATGAAGGTTACTGACCCTACACCAGTATCCATGAGAACATACCCTATACCCTATGCAAAAGCCCAAGCACTAAGGGAGGAAGTTGATTATCTGTTGAAGGAGAAAATTATCTCGAAGTCAGACTCTCCCTATAGCTCAAGTGTGGTGCTAATGAGAAAACTGAGTGGTGAACACAGGTTATGTATTGACTACCGGAAGCTTAATGCGATCACAGAATCTCAAGTGGACCCATTACCTGACACCAACCAGCTATTCTCTACACTGAGTAAAGCTAGGTATTTATCGAAGGTAGATCTAAGCAAGGGATACTACCAAATACCAGTGAAACCAGAAGTTAGGAAAATGCTGACATTTAGTACATCAGACGGACACTACGAGTTTAATGTACTACCCATTGGGCTGAAAAATGCTCCAAGTATCTTTTCAAGAATGATGAGGAAATTGTTGGAACCTCTACAAAATCCCCATATCACTAACTTTATGGATGACATTCTTGTTGCTACAAACACATTTGAAGAGCATATAGTAGCGCTCTCTATGTTGTTTGACAGGCTGAGAGCCACTGGATTGACTGCACGTCCAACCCAAGTGCTATATCAGTTGTAAGAAGTTGGAATTCTTAGGTCACACTATTTCTACAGGTCATATGTCTCCTGACCCAAAGAATATAGAGAAGTTTAAGAAGGCACCCAGACCTCAAACGAAGAAAGATGTGAGATCATTCGTGTCATTATGTGGGTTCTATCAGAAGTACATACCCCACTTTAACTCTCTGTGTGCACCATTAACTAACTTAACCTTTAGCACGCTGCCGGCGAGACATATCGCCAAAGGTAACCTATGTTCTGCCAGCTGGAGGCGATATGTCTCGCCTTGCGGCTGTCATCGTTTCTAGCACATGACTTGTGTACACGTGATTTTCAGCCCCGGATGATAAGTTGTAATGTTATTTGCAAGAGAGTTAGCTTCTGTTTCCGATCTTAAAAAAGTGATGGGTGTATCCGCGTTTATTTTTTGTAAATTTTTTAAATCGAAATGAATCGGCATCAGACACGCGGCCATTTCGCTCTAATTTTATTGTATTCTGACGCCATGCGGTGGGGATGAAATTTTTCTCTTTATAAGCGCTGAAATCGGTTCTCAGATTATGTTTGATGGCTGAGATGGAAACGAAAGTAAAATGGCCTTTCAAGTATGTATAATTTTTGGGGTTAGGATTAGGAATATCGGAAAAAAATAGGATTACGGCCGAATGTCACGGCTGGCTAGGGAGTTTGTTGCTTTGCTACTGATGATGGGTGTAACGAAAAGATCGTCATTTGATTTGTATTGCTCTAATGGTCAAATGACTTTCATTGAGATGCAAGGGATATGGACTCTTCGTTCGTTGGTCATTTTTTTAATTTTTTTTTTTAATTTTAAAATTAAAAAAAAAATTTTATTTTATTTTTTTTTAATTTTTTTCGTTTTTTTCATCTTTCCTTTCATCTCTTCCTATCACATCTAACATGTACACAAACAAATTTTATATCATCAGATTCATCATTCATTCATTTCTATACAATCTAAAAATTAGAGCAATTGACCAAAAAACAAAAAAACTATAGAATTTACAAGTCACCCACTATAAAAATGGGGCGTTGTGAAAAAGAATGCAGTGGTTGGGCAAGTTTTCTGAATTTTTATGCAGCGTGCTAAAGGTTAACTAAGAAAGGACAGCCTGACATAATCCAATGGAATGCTGATTGTGAAAAAGCTTACACAGAGCTAAAAGCAAAACTCACCAGCAAACCAATCCTTACACTACCCGATATCACACAGGAATCTGTATTAAGAACAGACGCTAGCAGTATAGGTATTGGTGCAACTCTCTTGCAGAAATCAAAAGCCCAGCCGGAGGAACTTATACCAGCCGCCTACGCCAGTAGGAAGCTGAATGCAGCTGAGTTGAACTACTCGACTATAGAGAAAGAATGTTTGGCTCTAATTTGGTCCATCGACAAATTTTCACCTTACCTGTATGGGACACACTTCATTGTCAAAAGCGATCAACAGCCTTTAACTTTCTTGGCTGCATCTAAAAAGTTAAATTCGAGATTGTTAAGGTGGAGTCTGCTTCTGGCGCCTTATTCCTTTACCGTGAATTACATTCCGGGAAGAGACAATGTTCGAGCGGATTTTTTAAGTCGACACCCTATTACTCTGGAAGGACAGATGCAAAATGATTAACTACAGCAGGTGTTTACACTTCAGCTATGACAGGTCACAGCTAGGAAAAGATGGGGCTATGATGTGAAATGAGTGTGTGTAACCCCACTACTTTGTTAAATCATTATGTCGGGATACAAATTTGCCCCAGCCAATCAACGCACAGTTGCTGAGCCGGAATAAATTACAAGAAGTTACGCCAGGAAAAAAACTTAAGCCCTGTTTTTTTTGGATGTGGGTTGCGGCCATCTTGTTCACGCAATATGGCAGAAGAAAACTGAATAAAATTAGGCTGTATGAGGCATGAGATGAAACTGCAGGAAACCAATCAGCTTGCTCCGCCAGGAACCAACCAAAAGCTTTGCTTAACTCTTTGACTCCAGACCAACGCTCTGAGCGTTGCAAAATTCAACACGCCGTGCCAGAGCAATGCTCAGAGCGTGGTTTTCAGTTTATCACGAATAAACCCTAAAAATCGTCCGCTTAATGCAGTTCATATATTAAAACTCGTAGAATGACTTCTGCTACTATTTAAACACTTAATTTGACTTTAGTTAATCAGCACATGTGCGTGTTTTGATGTTATTATCACAATTTTTGTGAAGATTCGCGTGTTTACGTTTTTCGTTGTTTTTGCTAGAGAAATATGTAACGCTTTATATTTACATTTTCTAAGTCTCCTAAGCAAATAATTGTGTCAAACTACTTTGAAACATTGATGATGATTGTTTGGTAGTCACAGTTTGTTGTCAAAATACGGAATATATGCAGAAAAGCTAGACACACTAGATTTAGTTGATGAGTGGGCGTAGTCATATTCTGGCCGATCAAAAAGCAACAAAACTAGACCTACCATAACATCTAATCACTAGTTCTTGGTAGAAGATGAAGCTAGGGATACTATTAAAACATTAAACAAGAGTAAAAAAGTATTTATATGACGTTATTCTTATTTATTTGTTTGAAAATTACGTAATGCACGATTGCATAATTTATTTTTTTCTTACAAAGAACCACGGAAAAACTGGTGCGAATAACACTAAATGTACTAATTTTGGCCATAAGCATGTTTTTTTTACTTTGTATATAGATTAACTTGACGTTTGAAGACTAAAAAGAAAGTTTTATTGTCTACGACAGTAATTTGTCTTTGGTAAGATCGTATTCTACAGTCAACTTTTTAGCATTTTTCAATTTTACATGCAAAATGATTAAATTATACCAAACATACTTGTGTTAATACTACCACAGACATTATATATTTGAATTCTCTATCCATTTCCCTACAGTTTGGTATATAAGAAGTACATGTTCAAAGGAAAATTCACAAACAAATTTAGACTGAAAGATGAACACTTCACTCTATAAAATTCTGCCCACAAAAAAAGTCTGGCACAGCGTGCAAAATAACTCTGGAATGAATGAGTTAAGCATTCACCTACCTATGTAATCGGGCGAGATTTTATGCAAAAGCACGCAACCCGACACGAAGCCAGAGAGACGACCGACTGAATAAGAGGAGCTGTCAACTTTGATTTATAGCTTACCTCGAGTGCATTGACCTGCAGCCTGCTTCACTAAGTCGAGTCAAAACCTGGCCGGTTTAAAAAAATTTTAGAGGGTTTTATTCATGTCATCAAAACTGAGATCGTGGGTCGTCAATCCAGTTGCCTGGAACTCCGCAGGAGCATAGAGGTTGCACAGAATCTACATCTTTGGTCCCCCTCTGTCTTGGGTGGGCTAAAGGAACGATCCTCAGCCGTTGTTGTGTGAACCAAACAAAGAAGAACAGACCTTAGAGAGGTGAGTACACATTAGTACCATTTCTGTCAGCATTGTGAGCAAAAGTTAGTGTCAGTGACGAGAAAGTGATTTAGCGTAGAAAGAGATGAGATTAACAGCGTAGCTAATAAATGTTATAGACGTAATTAACAGCACAGCTGATACATGTACTATAATTGAATAACAGCACAGCTGATATAAATTTTGTTCCTATAACACTGACAAACAACATTTTTCTTTCTTATATAAGAATAAGTGTTCTTAGGTCAATTTCTTGCGCTGATTTCAAATTTGAAATCCGTTTATCTCTATCACATCGGGTTCTTAAGATATTTGTGAATAAATATATTTTTGGGAAACCGTTATTTGCTCCGTTTCATTTTTACTATATAACTTATTAAAAATTAATAAAATGCAAAATAATTCTACTTTTTATACTGCTAAAAGATGCATGACATATGTTACGCTATTTTTCAAATAGTTACTGTATTTTGAAATAATTCTGAGCAAAATATGGCATCTAGAAGTTGTAGAAATTCAGCTGATCTGTTCTGTTACGTGTGCGGATATTTTACCGATCGTGTTCACCAGAAAAACTTTACATCATTACTAAAGAAAGCATATGAACTTTATTTCGATTCGAAAGTTGATCATGCAAATAAATCTTGGAAGCCAAATGCAGTTTGTTCGACTTGTGCAAATACACTGGCAGGTTGGTTACGAAAATCGCCGAAGCATAAGTCGATGCCTTTTTGGAGTGCCAGTAATATGGCGTGAACCGACAAATCACGCTACTGATTGTTACTTCTGCTTGACAAATATCCATGGTTTCACTTTTAAAACTAGAAAGTCTGTGGTTTATCCAAATATTGAATCGGTTTCGAAACCAGTGCCTCATGATCCAATCACGTGTCTGATCCCAGTTCCACCAGAACAATATCTGTTGGACGTGAATGAACCATCAGAAAGTGACAGTTTACCTGCTTTAGAAACTAATTCTGACTCGGATTATATACCGGTGAATGATGGTGTTCATTTAATTAACCATTCAGAACTTTCAGATCTAATACGTGATCTCGCTCTTACCAAAGGACAAGCGGAATTACTCGGTTCGCGACTCAAAGAATGGAATCTTTTAGCGCCCAATACTCCGATATCTAAATTTTGTCATAGACACAGAGAACTTGTTCAATACTTTGAGATGGATGATGACATTTGCTATTGCAAAGATGTAAACGGTCTAATGGTGTACCTCGGTCATGAGCACATAGTCAACAAATGGCGACTTTTCATCGATTCTTCCAAGACTAGTCTAAAAGCCGTGTTATTGTATAACGGAAATTTATTTTCATCAATCCCAGTCGCCTACTCTGTTCATATGAAAGAAACTTATGACAATATGGCTATACTTTTGGCAAAAATAAAGTACAATGACTACCAATGGCGGATTTGTGGAGACCTAAAGGTCATTACTATTCTCACGAGCATGCAGACTGTGTATACTAAATTTTGTTGCTTCCTATGTGAATGGGACAGCCGCAACAGACAGAAACATTATGCAAGAAAGGTGTGGCCTATCAGGGATCATATGCAGCTCGGGCATAAAAATGTAATACACGAGCCATTAGGTAACAAAGACAGCATCATTTTACCACCGTTACATATAAAGTTGGGCTCATGAAGAATTTCGTAAAAGCGTTAGATAAAACGAGCAAAGCTGTCAGTTATCTTCGAGAAAAGTTTCCGCAAGTTAGCGATGCAAAGATAAAGGAAGGTATCTTTGTAGGACCTCAGATTAGGAAAGTTATTGCAGACAAACAATTCGAGAACTTGTTACATGGTAGTGAACTTCGCGCATGGATGGCATTCAAATCGATCGTCGATAACTTTCTGGGAAATCACAAATCTGTCGACTATGTGCATATTGTTAAGCAGTACATTGATGCATACATAATTATGGGCTGTAACATGTCCCTCAAAATCCATTTGCTCGATTCGCATCTTGACTTTTTACCTGACAACCTTGGCGAAGTCAGCGATGAACATGGAGAACGATTCCATCAATTTATCGCCGTAATGGAGTCACGTTATCAAGGACGGTGGAGTGTGACCATGCTTGCCGATTATTGTTGGATGCTTCATCGCGATGTACCACATGCTATTCACCAACGAAAGTCGACTGCAAAGAAATTCAAGCCTACATAACTGTTATACTTCTTGTACGAATGATGTTGTAATACTGTATGCGTTGTTAAAAACTTCAATTGCGTATTTCTAGAGATCCCGACCTGATAGAGAAAAACGGTTTGCAGATTTAAAAACAGCGCATTAAAATTGACCAGAAAAACATAGAAATGTTAGAGAAAGAAAAAACAAATTTTTTTTTGTTAGCCAGTGTAATCGGAAAACTTGTTGTAATATATTTATATATCTATATAAATATAAATATTTGTAAATCATATGTAAACTTACAAATCCATTACATTCCATTTTTTTTTTTTAACATTCACCCTTCAGCACAAGAATAGATAGTGTATATACTAAATAAATAATAAGGAAATTGTATTTGAAGACTTGTCAATTTTATCATTGTTAAGTAAAATCTGTTTCCTTGTCTTAATATCACAGTTAGTTACACAGCAGAGGTGGCAAGTTATGTCGGTCTCCTCTCTACTAATTTTTTCGAGATCAGATCATTCACAGCCGTAACTAATTTGTGATAACAGTAGTTCTCTCAGACACGGGGACTTCACAATTTTCTGCAGAAATTCTATTTCTGTACTTGTCAGTATTATACTGATCCAAGAGCCAAATAAAACCTCTCGCCACATCCCCATCAACTTTTACAGCTTTATGCCAGCGCGAAACAAGTGCATGTATTCCTAGCCCGTACCAGATTTTGTCTTGATCATGTAGCCATTTCTTTGCCTGCATGAATCACTCTTTCATCATCTTCAAACCTTGTTCCACGGAGTGCATCTTTAAGTGGACCAAATAGATGAAAATCAGAGGGTGCCAAATCGGGACTATAGGGTGAATGGGGTAGTACAGTCCAACCCAATTTGGTGATTGCTTCCCGTATTGCCAGACTTGTCTGAGGTCGTGCATTTTCATGAAGGAGAAGCAGGTCTGCTGGATTCTTGTGCGGCCAAACTCTGCGAAAACGTTGATTGAGTTTTTTCAATGTCTTAATGTAAGCTTGCGAATTGATTGTCTCTCCTCTTGGCATAACGTCCACAAGAATCACACCTTCAATGTCCCAAAAGACAGTGATCATGACCTTTCCAGCTGAAGGAATTGTCTTGAATTTCTTTCTTCTTGGTGATTGCGTATGATGCCACTCCGTTGACTGTCTTTTTGTCTCAGGTTCAAAATGATGTGCCCAGGTTTCGTCACCTGCATCGATCTTAGCCAAAAAGTTCTCTCCATCAGCATTGAAACGCTCCAACAATTCAGAAGAAATTGCTTTCCTTTGCAATCGGTGGTCATTTGTGAGACTTCGAGGAACCCATCTTGCGCAAACCTTAGAAAATCCGAGAGTTTTTATAACTGCATTTGCACTACCAATGCTGACTGACAGCTGTAAGGCCAATTGTTGAGTAGTGATTTGCCTATCAGTAAGAATTATTCCCTCAGCACATTTCAACATTTCTGCGTTGGTGGCTGTGGCAGGACGTCCACAGCGCGGCCGATCAAGCAGCTCCGTATCTCCACTTCCTGATTCTTTGATTCTCTGAACCCAGCAACTGACTGTACTCCTGTTGACTGCAAAACTTCCATACACATCACATAGACGCTTGTGAATGTTCACAACAGTTTCCTTCTCTGCAACGAGAAATTCTATCACAATTCGCTATTTATAATGCAAGTTGCTAACATGCTCCATTTCAACGGTTTAGGGCAGCCGTATTATTTGGTCGGTTGCAGTGCAATTTGGTGCACACAATTGGCACATGCCATATTTGAAGTGTGCAAAATGTCATGCTTCTATCTTCATTATTAGCTGAGAAAAACAATGTGGTGCATTACTTTCTGAACGCCCCTCGTATACTAGGTATAACTCCGCCTAGGCCGTTCCAAAGCCTGGCTGAAAAAGGAGGAGAGCGGCCTGCATGGAGGCCGTAAGGAGGCAGCCCCTCCACCATGCAAAGGCACAACAGGCCAATCACCTGTTTGCTTTAAACTTTTGATATCGAGAACTACAAGAGAGAAAACTGGACTGATTCTAAATGTGACAAACTGGAACAGACTATGACTTATGGAACTTGGAACACAAGAAGTATAAGTGGGAAAGAAGAGGACCTGATGGAAGAGAGGAAGAAAGCAAAACTAGAAATCCTGGCTATAATGGAAACAAAGAAAAAAGGACAAGGAGTCATGGATCTCAATGGCAACATGTTGCTCTACAGTGGTGTACCAACATCTGAAAGAGCTAAAGGGGGCGTGGGTTGCATTGTGGCCAAAAACCAAAAAGATAGTATCAAGGGATGGAACTGTGTCTCGGAGCGCATTATGGTTGTAAAACTAAAAAGAAGGAGAAACCATAGTCAACCTGGTCATAGTGTATGGGCCAAATGAGGATGAGAGAGCAGAATTCAAGGAAGAATTCTTCAAGCTGCTTCAAAGGACAGTGGATGACTGCCTAAATGAAATTATCATGCTCGGAGATTTCAATGCCAGAGCTGGAAATGACCATGCTAGATGGGGTGGAGTTATTGGAAGATATGGAGAAGATTCAATGACAATGGAAAGTGACTCCTTAGATTCTGCAGTGAGCAGAATCTGATCATTCCAAACGCAAAGTTCCTCCATAAGCGCATACATGTATACACTAGATGTGAACCAACAAAGAATGAGAAGTCAGCGATCGACTATGCCATTGTTAGGAGGAGCTCCTTCAAATATGTCTGGGATGCTAGAGTCTGGAGGGGGCCAGAGATTGGAAGTGATCACTGCCTACTTACAATCAAAAGAACAACTGAAAGAGTTGCTCAGCCTAAACTGCCCAACATCATGCAAGAAACTAAGCAAAGGAATGGTAGAGATGAGCATTAAGACCTACAAGCTGAGAGATCCAGAAATTAAGACCAGATGTCAGGGGCTTATTGTGGCAGCGGTGAGCAACATTGAAGAAGAACCTGATGACTTGGAAACCCTCTGGCTTAAATTCAAGGACATCATAAAGATAGCTGCTGCAGAAGCATGTAGTGAAGTCTGACTTGGGAACAAATTAAAAATCTAGGTGTATCTAGTTGTTTTGTAAGGCACAATCTAGATTTTCTTTTCAAAATTAAAGGTGGCAACACTGCTGACGATACATATGTAAAATAAGGATATGAACAGTGTTGCCACAGATGGGTATATTTTACTAGATCTGGGTTCTTTTACTTCCGTCTGGGTATCTGGGTATTGTTTTTCCAAATCTGCATTAATCTGGGTATATTTGACAATTGGCATTTATAATGTATGTATACTCTGTGCACTGAGCATTATACATTATATTTATATTATAATGAAATGTAAAAAATTATGTGCTATATATTTTTTATTCCACTTCAGTTTAATTCCTTTTTTTTAACCATATTAATGACGTTTTTTGATTCGGTTACATCAAATATATATTTCCTGTTATTCTGTTAATTGCTGTCATATACAATACTCAGTCAAAGAAGAGTTGCTTCTAGGCCTATTGGCTGAGATCAAAGTGTCATAGCCAGGGCCGAGATCACACATAATTTACACATTATACTCAATAGACCTCATGTTGAGCCCCAGAAGGAGTATTAAAAAAAAAAAGAAAATTAAAGTATTTTTAAATTTTAGACTCGAGCAGATAAACGGCCTATATCTTTTTTTTTTTTTTGTGGTTTGTTATATGATTATAAAATGAGCGATGATGAAGGTACGCTAGGTAGTTGTAGTAGCATGGCGACGCACATGCCACTGCGTAAAAAATTGAAGCCATGGTATCAGCAGGTTTTTTTGTGAGGAATGGCTAACAGACAGCGAGCTGAAGGATTGGAGTTTGTCATAAGTTTAATCCTAGTAAAAGCATCGTTGTAAGATGTGCGTGAAGGACATTGTTGGCAGAGATATGCAAAGATTTTAGAACTCCACAATCAAGATTCCACGTTGTCAATTCATGCATATTATCTTGACGAAGGAGAAGTTGTTGACATGGATGCCGAGTCGCTGACAAGTTACAATTTCAACAGTAACAAGTTACAACTAACATTTTATATTTGATTTGAGGAACATTTTGTTAATGTAACTACTGTAAGTATGTTACTGTTAAAATATCTCATTTTCAAGAGTTCATATATTGGGGTGTTAATAAAATCTTTTTTATATAATTGTGAATTTTTGGTAATAACAAATAAAAAAAACATGAAGAAATACATACAAATTGGTAGCACACAGCTTATTTGTGCTAAAGTTGCACTAACAGACTGTGTAAGGATCGTATATCCCGTGTATTTGAGGCATAAAATAATCTGGGTATTTCTGGGTTTTTTAAGAAGAAAATCTGGGTTTATCTCTAGAACAGCTTTGGATATGAACATTGCGTTTTTCTCTAAATGAAGAGTATTCCAATTCTGTGTTAAAACCGACTGTTGTGTATTTCCCCAATTTGCATTAGCCACAGAGGTAATTGACAATCATGTTTTATAAATCATTTGAGGCAAAAGAGATTATGGAAGCATAGTCTATGACTCTGCAGCACATAGTCACAAGATTAAATTCGGGTAAATGGGAAGAATAATTTCAAACTGGCCGCCATCTTCCCCTAAGGTTATTCACATGGACAAGTGAGCGTATCACTTTGACACAATGTAAAACACCCATGATTAAACTTAACAAATTTCAACTAAAATGAACGAAAAATATCCATTTACACATCTTATAGGTAACAATTAGGGTAAAATTGCAAGGACAGTCGCCGAATGCTCCGCAGTGAATATGTTTATTTCACATTTAGGGTTAATCCTAACCCTAAAATACACATATTCATTGCGGAATATTTGGCGACAGTCATTGCGATTTTACCCATTTATGATACACAATGTATAAAATTTCTAATTCCATAATAAATCATGCTTACGAAATTTATGTTATTTGCAAACACACTGCACTACATACATTCACACCTTATGGAGTTACAATATGGCAGCGTGCAGGAAATCATTTAAAATACGATAGAATTCAGCACCAAGCATTATGTACAGTTACAGGTACAATCCGATCAACATTGAGGGTTGCCCTGGAGATGGCCTTAGGAGTCCTCACTTTAGAGAAAGGAACTAAGACTAAATTATATGACCAAAATTATGTTAGACAACTCATCCTGCTTTTTCAGCATTTGCTTGGTATCAATTAACAACTCAGAAAATAGGTTCATTAATACCAGTAGGTACCCGACAGGTTGGAAATGCATGGAAGAACTCAATTCACTTAATTGTCGATTATGTTTTTAAGTAAATGTGACACAATCATTTTCTCAGGAGACTTAGAATTTGTAGATACTTGGCTTGTCACATTTCTGGGGTAATTTAAAGAAAACCATAATCATGTGATTCGTTACAAAACTATGATAAAAATGCCAAAGCATGTACACATGCTGTTTAACTTCACTCAGATTGATTGCTAAAACAGTAACAGAAGTCACTTTATGGTTTTAAAATATAGACTAGATCAGCTGCAGGGAACCTATGTGATGTGAGGATCTACTTTAGAAACACTGAGTTCTCTAAAGATCTGCCTTGATACAATCATATCTGTTTCAGGTTCTAGAGTATTAAAAATGTTGAAGAAGTGAATTTGTTTTAGAAGGACCACTAGCACAGACTTGGTTGTAGACCCAAGGGAGAGATAGGAACTGTGGATCACAGAAATATTGGAAAGGAGGGTGGGGAAAAAGGCAGAAATGAAAAGTGACAAATTGTTTATTAAAAAAAACAAAAGCAAATCTCTTTAATACTGGGAATATCACACTTTTAAATGCCTTTGAGAAAGAGTAAGTCCTTAGTTTGCTATTTTTTTTTTTTTCTATCATGTAAAAATCTACCAAATTAATCCCCTGTGATCTCCTTTATTTTTAAGTTTGGAGATAACTTTGAGGATTAGGGTATGTTCACTGCTGGTGTGAAATGAATTAAACTGGTGTGGAGATAGGGGAAGATAGTAACTGTGGGTCACAGAAATATTGAAAGTGAAAAAGGAAAGGAGAGAATGAAGTAATGGAAAATGATAAAGTATGGAAAATCTTTAACTGGATCATGCTTGAGAGATTAAGAGTCCATAGGGTTAGTCTAGAATTGTCATTCCTTTTTTGTTTTTCTTTCTGTTATTTTTATTTCCTTCAACACCTAAAGATCTATCAAGTCATCACATGTGATCTACTGATAAATTATGATTGACCAGTTGCAAACTCCTGAACTAGATTAAAATGAAAAAATTCTAAATTATTATTAATAACTTAAATTCTTTTCTGTCATCATTGCTGCAGTACAGGTGTATAAACGAACTAATACTGTAAGCATTGCTCCTGTCTAAGAGTTAAAATCTTGTCTAACTGTGATTTACTCATATCTCTGGGCAGTGAAAGTGAGTCAAGTGTGTTCTGTCATTTTTATTCTCATTTTCTTTTATTTAATTTGAGAAGTTATTTTAAGATTAGGGTTTGTTAACTGCTAGTGTGAAAGGTATTAAACAGATGTGGACTCAAGGGAGAGATAGGAACTGTGGATCACAGAAATATTGGAAATGAGGGTGGGGGGGAAAAGGCAGAAATGGAAAGTGACAAATTGTTTATTGACCAAAAAAAAAGCAAATCTCTATAACAAGTGTCCATGACCTTTGTGTCACCATGGGTACACTTTATATTAACTAACAGGGTGAAGAGCAACAGCCAATTTTTGTGACTTTTTCATTACTTACTTAGTCATCCCTCTTCTGCCGTGAGGTGTACAGGTTTCAAAGAGGGAGCGCCATACTATTCTATTGGTTGTCTTCTTTCTGGCCTGGTTCCAATCCAGTCCTCAGTCATTCCGAGATTGTTTAATGTTGTCCTCCCTGTGGACTCGGTCATCCCTGGCTTTTAGTTTCCCATACTTGTCATAGTAGCCAATCTTCTTCCATTCTGCAAACATGGCCAGATAATCACAGTTGAGACTGTTCTACTTAAGTCTGCAGTGGCAGGGTTTTGAAGCCTTGCCATATCCTCTGGTTGCAGACCATATCTCTTCTTGTCACTTTACCATCTCCCTCAGATACCTCATTTCTAAGAATGGAATCTAGCTTTTTTGTGGGTTGTAGTAATTGCCCATGACTCGCATCCATATGTCAAGACTGGAATATTGGTGGGACATTATACAGCCATCTTTTTTCTTACGTGCTAACTTTTGCTGAAAAATCCTTGGTTTATGGCCTGAAAAAGTCTCCCAGCTGCTGCTCTTCAGGTAGCTAACTCTTCTTTGATGCCTCCTTTCTAGTCTATAACAGCTTTGAGGTAATTAAATGGTTGACCTGCTCCAGGATCTGTTCTGCTAGTTTAATCTGATGCCTTTTTCCTCTTGTGATGTCACCATGGTTTTTGTTTTGGAGCTGCTGATGACCATCCATTTCATCTCCAGCTCTTCCATCCAGACTTGCAGGTTGGATTGAAGATGTGTGTTACCGTCTCTTTTATTTATCCAATGTTAACGTCCTGTTTATGTGCTTGTGTAGTCAGTCCGACCTAGGCCAAACAGCGTTGTTATACCTGATTAGCTCACCAGGCGTTGAGGCGCTAACAGGGTGTCATATTGACATTCGAACATCAGACATCTTTTAAATTCAAAAGGAGAAAATCCTGTATGTTCGTTGGGGACCTCTCTATAGGCAAAGAGAGCCGCGGGTAGAACCCCTGTCCCAATCCTGAGGATCATCCTCAGTTATCTTACCAAGTAAGTTCTTGAGTGTTCTATTAAGACGCTCAACTAACCCATTAGACATTGGGTGATAAATACTACTTAAAGATATTTTAATGTGCAGAGTAGACATTACCTGCGACATTGTGTCTGATATCAATTGTGTGCCATGGTCTGACAATATTTCTCCGGGAAAACCCAAATGAGAGAATATAAGCCAAAGAGCGTCTGCGATATCAGCAGTGGAAATGCTCTTAAGAGGTATAGCCTCTGGCCAACGCGTGCAAATGTCAACGCACGTAAGGATAAATTGATGTCCTCTGGCCGATTTAGCCTTAAAAGGGCCAATGATATCTATGGCCATTTTCTGAAACGGCCGAATAGAAATGTCTGCAGCCTGAATAGGTGCAGCATGCCATGGACCTCTAGATTTGACCTCTTGACATATTTTTCAAGACCGGCAATAAATTTGTATGTCTTTATTGACAAATGGCCAAAAGAAAGACCCCAGAACTCTCGACTTAGTTCGGGAAAAACCCATGTGTCCAGCACACTGAGAATCGTGTGCATGTTGAAGAATTAGGGCTCTCATACTTTTGGGCACTAGAATTTGAGAATGGATAGACGTGTCTGAGTGTTGTACCATACGCACTAGTATACCATTCTTCATAGTGATATATGATTTGCAATTTGTATTCTGATTTGAATCACCGTTTTTAGCAAGAAGAAAGAATTTCTTTAAAGACAGATCTTCTTCTTGTAGTTTCACAAACGAGTCATGCGAAATCACCAAGTGATCCTCTTGGCTATGTACTTCATTAACTTCAGTAGATGAAGTTTGAGGAATAAGAGCTTGTGCTCTTGTTACCACAGCATTGGCTGTTTGGATACTCCATTCTTCCCAGGCAGCAATTTGCTGCGGGGTGCATTCCTTAACCCCGTGAATACGACCAATGATAAGATCCGCAATAGGATTAGGTAAAAGACATGCGTGGACATCTCCCGTAAAGAAGGGAGTAGCAATGTGAATAATAGCAGTCGAGTAATTTTCTACTGTGCCACCAAATGTTACACATTTAACCACCTTTCCCGTGGCACAGCAAGGATCTATGAGAGATTGCTTAACCCCAATAGTAGTGCACCCAGAATCGAAAAGCACTGAGACTGGCTTACTATCCACAAGACCTCTATGCAAGATAAGCGATCCTCTCCCGTCATGCGCAACTGCAGCAGGAAGAGCGGGAAGAGGGTGACCACAACTTAAAGTAGTTACCATGGTCGGTTCAAATAATGTTGTGCATTGGGGCACTGAAATGCTCTCCCAAAGTCAAAAGCAGTACAAGTGACAGCATTAGAGTTTTTATTATCATTCACTTGATTGCTGGCACCATGAGGTTCTTGTTGTACAGAGTTTCCCTGGTGATGAGATCTATGTTTGTTATGTTTAGATCTACCATGATTATTATTTCCTCTGAAATTGTCATTATTAGATCTATCGTAACCATTATTCTGGTTTGAATCACAATTATTATAGTCACTATTATCATATTCCCATTGGCGAGAATAGTTATGTTGTGTTCGTGGAGGATAGCTAGGATAGTTCCTATTATGGCTACCTTTGCGAAAGTGTTTATAATTGTTGTACCCATAATTACGAGGACTATCAGCTTGTCTCCAGTTCTTTGAAGAAAACCCTTTATGTGATGGATTACTCGGATTCTGATCATAATTACGATTGCTCATTTTATTAAAATTGTGTTGAGCACCTTGGTATTTATGCATAAAGTTAGGGCCATATGGTGCTGCAGAAGCAACTGGCAACTCTTCCTTCACCTTAGAATTGCTAACAGTAGCATGGGGATGTGCAGTGACGTACTGGCAACAATATTCTTCTATGTCTTTTATGTTCTTAGGTTTACGCTCATGAAGAAAAGCAAGGAAAGACTCATTGACAGATGACATAACTTTATCTTGAAGTAATAAGTCCATAAGGGCTTCATATGTTTTTTCTGTTTTATACAGCTCAATCCAACGTGTGAATGTAAGACGTATCTTCATAATAAAGTCAGAGAACTCTGTTGCGCACATATTCTTTTGTGTGGAATTATGTGACGCACAGATTACAGTAGATAGGCTTACAGATGGACAGTGTGACTATTTGATATGGAGAGAAATACTCTCTCGATCAAAGTTAGACTGCCCATGATTAATTTATACTTTTGTTGTATGGGTGATCTCTCTTGAATATCAATCTAGCATAGGAATGCTACAGGAAAAGTTAAAACAGCAACAGGAGAAACAGTACTTTACTCTAGAAGAGAGGATGGACAGCACAGTGAAGGCGTAGCCATTATTCTACAGAAAGGGATAGAAAGGACATTACTGGAATGGAAACCCAACAACAACAGACTGATACGATTGAGATTGAGAGGGAGATTCACCAACACTACAATAATACAATGCTACGCACCAACGAATGATAGCGATGAGGAGGTCAAGGATGAATTCTATCAACAACTGCAGAAAGAAATGGAAGACACACCTAGATATGATCTTGTATAGTAATGGGAGACCTCAATGCGAAAGTTGGTACACACAATACATATAATGAAAGAACAATGGGGAAATGCGGCAGCGGAATAGCAAATGAAAATGGGGATAAGCTAATAAGTTTCTGTAGCATTAACAACCTGGTCATTGTAGGAACACTTTTCCCACATAAGGAAATTCACAAGTTAACATGGGAATCACCAAATGGTCGGGACAGAAACCAGATAGACCACATCATGGTTAACGGTAGATGGAGACATGCATTACAAGATGTGAAGGTAAGAAGAGGTGCAGATGTGGGAAGCGATCACCATTTAGTAGTAGCAAAACTGAAAGTGAAACTAAGAAGGGCTGGACCAACTGTAACTACACAGAAAAGGTTTGACATCAGCAAATTGAAGGACCCCCTTACCAGAAAAGCTTTTGCGGCCGACATAAAGAAACGATACCAATTTGCCAAAAGCCAGGAAAAGACATTGACTGATGATATAGACCAGAATTTCAACACCATTTCAACAATATATAAGGAAAGCAGCAAATCATGCTTAGGATTCCAGGAAAGGAAGAAGCAAGACTGGATAACACCAGAAACACTAAACACCATAAAGATGAGAAAGGAAATGAAAAGAAAGAAAACAGAAGCGAAGTCCCCCAGGTTAAAGCAACTATATAGCGAACAGTACAGTCAACTGGACAGGGAAGTTAAACGCCAAACCCGAGCCAACAAAAGGAATTTCCTAGACGATCTTGCAAAACAGGCAGAAGAGGCAGCACTGAGAAATGAACAAAGCACAGTATACAAAATAACTAAATTCATCAGCGGAAAACAAGGTGCAAACAATATTACATTAGTAAGAGATAAGCAAGGAAATCTCATCAAGACAGCAGAGGGACAGGAAACAAGATGGGCAGAGCACTTCAGAGAAACTCTGAACAAGGAAATACCAGAGACACAATTGAATGTTCCTGAGGCTGAAAACGATCTAGATGTAAATACAGACATTCCACGAAAAGAAGAAATCATCACAGCAATCAAAGGGTTAAAGAACGGTAAAGCTCTGGGCCATGATAACTTAAATGCAGAGCTATTTAAGACAGACCCTGAGCTAGCAGCAGAACTATTAGAACCACTATTTGCACAAGTGTGGAAAACGGGGACAACACCATCAGAGTGGAACAAAGGAATAATTGTCAAATTGCCCAAGAAGGGAGATCTTTCAGACTGCAATAATTGGAGAGGAATCACTCTTCTCTCAGTTCCCAGCAAAATACTAGGCAGGATAATTATACAGAGAATTTCAAAGGCAGTAGACTACAAACTGAGGAAAGAACAAGCAGGATTTAGAAAGAACAGAAGATGTGTAGACCATATATTCACTCTCAGGAACATTATAGAGCAGTGCTCAGAATGGCAAAGACAGCTTTACATAAATTTTGTTGATTTTGAAAAGGCTTTTGACAGCATACATAGGGACAGTTTATGGAAAATACTGAGGGCTTATGGAATTCCAAGCTGCATAGTGTCAATCATAAAAAGCATCTATGCCAACTTTACGTGTAGTGTTGGGCAGAGCAACCTAACCTTTGAGGTGAAGACAGGAGTACGACAGGGATGCCCCTTATCAACCACTCTATTTTTAACAGTCATAGACTGGGTGATGTGCCAGACAACAGAGGGCAGTCCAAGAGGAATAAGGTGGACTACATTTTCAACATTGGAAGATCTGGAATATGCAGATGACATTGCACTGCTGGCACATTCACATCAATACATCCAGGAAAAAACGGATAGACTTAATAAATTTAGCCAGCAGGTGGGCTTGAACATCAATTTAAAGAAGTCTGAGGTCATGATGCTCAATGTGAGCAACCCTGAGCCCATATCAGTAAGGAATCAGCAACTGGTACAGACAGATACCTTCACATACCTAGGAAGCATAGTAACACCAGACGGTGGGGCAGGCACAGACATCAACATCAGAATGAATAAGGCAAGAACAGCCTTCTTTAGCCTAAATAACATCTGAAAGTCCTCCTAATACAGCACAAGCACAAAATTAAGATTATACCAGAGTTGCGTGCTTTCTGTGCTTCTCTATGGTGCGGAATGCTGGAGAGTCACAGAGAAGGAAATGTCAAAATTGTCCTCTTTTCACACAACATGCCTAAGAAAAATTCACCGAATCTTTTGGCCGAATACCATCACCAACCAAGATCTGCTTACTCGTAGCAAGCAAGAGGACATGCATACCATCATAGCTGGCAGACGCTGGAGCTGGGTTGGTCATGTCCTCAGAAGAGACCCCGATGCCATCACAAGAACAGCTATGCTTTGGACCCCTGAAGGAAAGCGAAAGAGAGGCCGACCAAAAACAACTTGGCGGAGGACTGTGGAGGCTGAGATGCAAAGAATGAACCAGAGTTGGGGCACTGTACGAAGGATGGCCACCGACCATGCAAAGTGGAATCAATTTGTTGTTGCCCTACAAGACGCCACTAGGCGTGATGGCCACTGACTGCTTTGACGGTCGGTGGTTAAGGATCGAAGAAGAAGAAGAAGTAGGAATGGTAGGTCTATTTCATTTCTCATTTGTTATGGCCAGAAAACAAATTGGTCTTGCTTAAAATGTTTATGGCCCGGACATATATGTATTCCGTGTCTATTTAAGAAGATTCGGTCTTATATCGTATATTTTTGTATTTTTATGCCGGCCTATTTCTCGGTCTGACGCTAAGAGGTGAAAAGGCTTTTCTACGCATGCGTCGAGCGTTGTCTACAAAAACTGCCTGATGTCATGGCGGTGTGTTTCTGGGCTGGTCCGTTAGGGATGTTGAAAAGTGATCTCTGCGAATGATGTTTAGGAAGTAGATAGTGTCTCTGCAAGATTATATGGCCAGAGATTCTCCTAATGTTCTATATTGTGTTTATTCCTAAATTAAGGTAATACCAGACCCTTTGTTTTTGATGAACTCTGTTTGCTAGGCCTGGATGGCAAGCTTATCATCGTACATCGAGGATTGTTTGGATGTCGATGAAGACGACAGGTTATCCAACAGCTCTAATGTATTTTCATGAAGCAACCTTATAGATTTCAGAACTGTATGGAAACCCATTGAGAACATTTATGTTCAGATTTTGAATTAATTTCGGCTCATCATTTATCCTCCTGGGTGAGTGAAACTCACGGAGGTAGCCATGTTGAATTCCCGTTACCACAACGGATCATTGTCAAGAGAACAGAGAACAACTCTTATTATCGGACGATGATGCAGAGATCTTCCTATTATGGAAAACCCACTACGGTGGTTTAACTTTGTTGCTATGAATTTTTGATGAATGTACAGCTTAAGAAAACTTAGCCAAGAAAAGGTTCGATCAGTGAACCATTATTGATGTTTACATATTCATCTTCACTGACGCGTTCAGTCAGCTGAAGTATGAAGCGATAACCCACCAGAACATTGAATGCTTGACTTATATCGCCTATTGTATTTATATGCTGCATGAAATATGTCTGACGTTGCCACCTACTATTCAAGTACCTAATGATTTGCTGTGTCAACATGTACCTATGACTGTATCCGTGCTGTCGGAATGTGTGTCACCTTATTAAACATATGAAATTGTCTACAGCAGTTCAAACATCATTGACTTGCATACGAGTGTATGAATGTACCATTACTAAGTTGTCAACTTCACAGAACGTTTCACCGCGTAACTGACACTTTACACCTGCACTCTATGTTAACATGACCTGTAGATTCAACGCTGTGTAGGGTTGGGAAGTTGACCATACATGATGCTCAAAAACAAGATTCTTCAGTGGTATCCGAAAAAAGTATCTTTTCAGTGGTAGGCCAGATTCCTGGGTCCAACCTGCACAGTATACATCTTGAGAAGTCAACTATTGTTACCAGAGCGTTTCTTTTGGCCACATATGACACACAACAACACCAGTAGTACAGTCTATAGTCGATGTCAGCTTGACCTGTTCTAGCAAGTGTATGCAGTATCTAGGTCACGACTTGTTGACATTTTTCTCCGTACAGGCAGTATTTAACAGAACACTTGGATCAAGTGAATAGTTGACCCTGTTAGCAGGAAATGCAGTACTATTGAGAAATGCATATATTTCATCGGTGGATCTTCTAGTGTGCTCAAAAAAATTGAACAGTGTAATAGTTTAGAAAACAAATCTATTATTTAATAAAGTGGCAAGTTATTTTGATTAAAAACTGTGCCTTCTCTACAACACTCTATCCACAACACATTCTATTCATGATATATATATATATATATATATATATATATATATATATATATATATATATATATATATATATATATATATATATATATATATATATATATATTGTATGCTATATGTATTTATGTTTACATGTTATCTGTTTATATATAATAGTTGTATATATCTCTGCGGGCCTGGTTGGGTGGTGACTAGTATAAGGTATACCGAGTAATATTGGTCTTATATTAGCGTTCTGTTGGGGCAAATTTTCTTAATTGAAAATTTGCATGCAACATCTGTTGCTATTTTTGTTAGTTGTGATGAGGTGTTCATTTCTTCGTTGTTTTTGTTAATAATTTTGTGTTCCTTAGTTTGGTTTGATTTGTTTGTATTTGTAGACCTCCCCTTTTCTGTCATTTATTTCTATATACCATTTATGTTTATACACTGTAGCGTTATTTGTCTCGTTGATTCTATTGCTGTTATCATCACAGGTTCTGTGATTATTTTCATTGATTTCTCTATTTAACTTAGTTGATTTCTGCAATTTTTTTCATATTGTCTTTTATGCTTGTCCTTTGTTAATGTCTTTGGTTGACATATGATATGTGAGGTATATTTGAGTACACTTATGTTATAGTATAGACCAGTACATTATTATTATTATTGTTGTACAAGGAAGTATACAAGACCTTTGTAAGGCTCGTCTCCCACAGAGATTGGGATAGTGAGCTGATTAATCAAGTATTAAGAACTTGTGACTATATTACTTTGAAGTATATATTACATTATTATTGTTTCAAGTAATTAGTATCTTTGTCAGACATCATGTCTACATTAGATTACTTCATTGCACAAGGGAAATCCCTTGATAAGACTGGTAAAGAATTAGAAGAATGGACAACTGCTCAATTCGCCATGGTATTAAAATCAGAAGAGAAAAAACAAAAAGAAGAAAATAAAAGATTGAAAATAGAATCTGAACAAAAGAAAGCAGAAGCTGATGATAGAAAATTCCAGATGGAGATGAAAGATAAAAGACTTCAAGCTGCTGCTGAGGAGAGAAGATTTCAAATAGAGGAGAAAAAACTTCAAGCTCTTGCTGAGGCTGAACAAAAAAGATTAGAGGCTGAACAAAAGAGATTAGACAGAGAGGTTGAACAAAAAAGATTAGAAGCTGAACAAAAGAGATTAGACAGAGAAGCTGACTACAAAAGAGATTAGACAGAGAAGCTGAAGCTGAACAAAAGAGATTAGACAGAGAAGCCGAGGAGAGTAAGGCAAAAAGAGAACATGAGGAAAAACTATTTGCATTTGAATTAGAAAAATTGAAATTGACAATTATGAGTAATGTCAATCAGTCATCTAGTGGTAATGGTAAACCCTTTACTTATAAGGTCAAGGTGCCAGCGTTCAATTCTGCCAGTGATGACATAACATTCTGGCTTGACAGATTTGAACGTGCTTGTCGAGCTCATAATGTGGATAAATAACAATATGCTAATCAGTTGTCTGAGAATTTAAAAGGTGATTCCCTGACGAGTTTAAGTTTGGTTGAAGAAACTGACAAGGATAATTATGAAGTTATTAGGGCAGCCTTGATAAAGAAATTTCAATTGTCTGAGGAAGGTTACCGTCTTTTGTTTAAAACAATGAGACCTGAGGCAGGTGTAGAATTCTCAGAATTCATTGCAAAAGCACGTCTTACATTTTCACGATGGATTGAATTATCCAAAATAGAGAAAACATATGACGCTCTTATGGATTTGTTGCTCAGAGACAAGATCATGTCTTCTGTGAATAAACAATTCCTTGAATTTCTACACGAGCGTAAACCTCAAACACTAAAACAAATGCAAGAATTTTGTGACCAATACGTCACGGCACACCCTGACGTAACTCTTAGCAACACTAACATTAAAGAGGGTATGCCAGTTGCTTCAGCGACACAATACAATAATAATTACTCACACAAGTTTCAAGGAGCTCAAAATAAATTTGATAAAAAGGTTAATTGGAATAGTTATCAAAACCAAGGTAACCAATCAAATCAGGGTTCTTCTTCGAAGATCTGGAAACGGGCTGACAGTCCTCGATACAGGGGTGGCCATAATTACAGAAATTTCCGCAAAGGGAGTAACTATAGGAATTATCCAAGTTTTCCTTCATGGAGACAACAAGATCGAAACTACAGAGATACTCATTATAATGAGCATGATGATTATGATCATGAATACTATGACTCAAACCCAAATAGGGGTTATAACAGAGGAAACAATGATAACTATAGAGGTTATAATAAGCGAGGTAGATCACAATACAAAAGACATAAAGTACATTACCAGGCTAACTCTGCACAGCAAGAGCCCCATGAAGCCGGTAATCAAACTAATGTTAATAAAGACTCTAATAATGTGGGATGTTCTGCTTTTGATTTTGGTAGAGCATCTCAGTGTTCCCAATGCAAGACATTATTCGAGCCAACTACTGTGTCTACTTTAAGTTGCGGACACCCTCTTCCCGCTCTTCCTGCGTCATTCGCACATGATGGAAGAGGTTCGCTAGTCTTGAATAGAAGTCTAGTGGAGGGTACTCCAGTCTCAATTCTTTTCGATTCGGGGTGCACCACCATTGGAGTAAGGCAGTCACTCATAGATCCTTCTCGTGCCACTGGCAAAGTAATCAAATGCGTAACATTTGGTGGCATATTAGAGAAGTACTCTACTGCCATTATCAATATTTCTACTCCTTTCTTTACAGGAGATGTGCACACATGTCTTCTGCCGAATCCGATCGCTGATCTTATCATCAGTCGCATTCATGGAGTCAAAGAATGTACTCCACAATGAATTGCCGAGTGGGAAAATAAAAATATGCAAACTGCTAATGCTGTAGTCACTAGAGCTCAAGCTCTTAATGTGCCTCAACCTTCACCTCCTGAAGATAATGATGCGCAGAACCAAGATGATTCCTTGATAATTTCTCGGGAATCCTTTATAAAACAGCAAGAAGATGATCCCACTCTAAAAAAATTCTTCACGCTAGCAACAAAAGGTGATCCAAATAAAAATACAAATCATAAATCTTGGATTACAATGAAGAATGGCGTACTTGTACGTATGGTACAAGACTCAACTAAGTCCATTCATTCTCAAATTCTTGTGCCCAAAAATATGAGAGTTAAAATTTTGCAGCACGCTCATGATTCTCAGTGTGCTGGACATATGGGTTTTTCCTGTACTAAATCTAGAGTTCTTGCTTCTTGCGTCTTTCTTTTGGCCTTTTGTGAACAAGGACATACGAATCTATTGTCGATTTTTGTAAGGTATGTCAGGAAGTTAAATCCAAAGGTCCACGCCATGCTGCACCTATTCAGGCTGCAGACATTCCGATTCGACCATTTCAAAAAATGGCAATAGACATCATTGGTCCGTTTAAGGTCAAATCTGCTAGAGGACATCAATTTATCTTGACGTGTGTTGATATGTGCACACGTTGGCCAGAGGCTGTTCCTCTGAAGAGCATAATTCTTCTTCTTCTTCCATCCTTAGCCACCAACCGGCAAAGCAGTATGTGGCCAGTACGCCTAGTGGCGTCTTAGGGCAACAACAAATTGATCAATCTATCGCTGTTTCCACCACGCCTAGTGGCGTCTTTGTGGAACAGAAACAGACCAAACAATCTATCGTTGTTTCCGTAATCAGATTGGTTGGCAAGCAGGTGATCAGCCCACTGTGCGAAGTTTTTACGGGATGGGGTAAACAGCCCCATGCCCAACCCTCCTTAGTCGCTTTTTACGACATGCGTGGTAGGGTGCAGTGTTACTATTCTTTGCTCCCCTTTCGGGCCCCGGCAACACACGGGTGTGAAGAGCATAACTACTGCTGATATTGCAGATGCTCTTTGGCTCATATTTTCTCGACTGGGATTTCCAGGAGAAATATTATCAGACCATGGTGCCCAACTCATATCGGATACCATGTCTCAAGTAATGTCGACTCTTAAGATAGAGAGATCTTTAAGTAGTATTTACCATCCAATGTCTAATGGGATGGTCGAACGTTTAAATAGGACTCTCAAAAACTTATTAGGGAAGATAACTGAAGATCATCCTCAATATTGGGACAGGGTTTTACCCGCGGCTCTCTTTGCATACAGAGAGGTTGCCAACGAACATACAGGATTTTCTCCCTTTGAACTTGTCTTTGGCGCGAAACCGCGAGGTCCTATGTCCTTACTTCATGACCTTATAACGGCTGATAATATTGTTGATGACACAAAATCCTCTTATGAATATGTCATTGCACTTAGACACAAGATTATTGAAGCATGCAAATTGGCAACTGCTTCTTCTGAATTTGCGAAACAGAAGGCAAGGCAATTTGCCAATAAGAAGAGATGCTTAAGACAACTTTGTCCGGGTGACAAAGCATTTGTTTTGCTACCTTGTAGGGAAAACAGACTTCTTATTTCTTGGAAAGGTCCGTACGATGTAATATCAAAAGTTTCCGATGTTGACTATATTGTCGATATTGACGGGAAGCATAAAACCTTCCACATCAACATGCTCACGGAATTCCATGAACGTCCAAATTATTTACAACCTGTTTTCCAGGCAACGGACAATTCTCCAGTCCCACATGGGCATTACGCATCACTGTCAGTAATACAGGATGAAGAGACAAGTTTCTCGGACGTGAATCTCCCTTTTCCGATGATTCCACTTCATTCTAACGAATCATGGAAAGATGTTGTGATCTCTCCCGAGTTATCTCTAGGAGAACAGCGACAAGTTTCTACTATGTTACAACAATTTCAGGATGTCCTGACTGACATTCCTGGACAAACTAATGTCATTAAACATGACATTATTCTTACTGACCATAATCCTATAAGAGTCAGGCCGTATCCTATCCCGTTACATTTTCAGGCACAGGTTGAGAAAGAGTTGGATGAGATGATAGATCTAAAAATAATTGAACCATCCACATCAGCATATTCTTCGCCGATGGTTATTGTACGAAAAAAAGACAATAACATACGTCTTTGCGTTGATTATCGCAAATTGAACCAAGTTATGAAATTTGATGCTGAACCTATGCCTTTACTAGAAGAGCTACTTGCTAGACTATCGAAATCTCATTTCTTCACTAAACTTGATTTGTCTAAGGGATATTGGCAAGTTCCTTTATCCGAACACGCCAAACCATTTACATCTTTTTCGACACCTAGGGGTCTGTTCCAATGGAATTTCATGCCTTTCGGCCTTATGAACGCCCCAGCGACATTCGTACGCATGATGCGTCGAATCCTATCTCATCGTTCAGATGTCATTGCATATCTTGATGACATCTGTCTTTTCAGTGATACTTGGGAAGATCACTATTTAGGGTTAAATGAACTATTGTCTACCTTACGCGAGCATAACCTGACAGCGAAACCATCTAAAGCCTTTATTGGTTTTAGCGAAATATCTTTTTTAGGTCACCGTGTCAGTCATGGTTTTCTAAAGACAGAGGACCATAATACAAGTAAAATACTTAACATTTCTATTCCTAAGACTAAAAAGCAAGTGCGAAGTCTCTTAGGTCTCATACAATTTTATGGACGATTCAGTCCGAATCTGCCCTCGATCATGGCACCTCTTTCTTCCTTGCTGAAGAAGGGGTCTCTTAACATAGTCCATTGGACTCAAGAATGTCAATCCTCTTTAGATAAGATCAAAACTATGTTTTCTACTGCACCTATTTTAGTGTTACCTACTAAAGATAAGACATTTGTTCTTCGCAGTGACGCTTCATCCACAGGGATTGGAGCAGCACTAATGCAAGAGTACTCTGGAACTCTGCATCCTGTGATGTATATTTCTCAAAAACTAAATGCCGCAGAGAAGAATTACTCGGTCCTAGACCGTGAATTATTGGCTATGGTTTGGTCAATTCTTAAACTTCAAAGATTTCTTCTTGGCGCGCATTTCATTGTGGAAACTGACCAGAAAGCTCTTACCGCTATTCAAAGTAAAAATCTGAAGAGCGTGAGATCAACGCGATACGCGATTGCTCTTCAGCCTTTTCATTTTTTGGTGCGAGCTATCCGTGGCTCAGAAAATATGATGGCAGACATTTTGTCTAGATGCCCACATGATTCCACCTAACTGTTAGATCCTGAGATTTCTAACAGGTCTAACTCTACTACAGTTTTTTCTATATATTAAAATATGTACACATATGTAATGTATGATATATTGATTACATCACTACTTAGCGGTGCATTGATGTATATTCACCGCCGGGTCTTTTGATGTTTTTCTTCTTTGGTAATCACGAACTTAAGATATCTAATATGAAATTATTCGATAAACTATTGTATAAATAGTGGCATTGCCATTGATGTAGTAGACGTTGGTGACACCTCTCTGGAAATATTTATACTTAGAGAAATACTTTCTCTGAGATCTTGAGATATATTCTCACTTGTCGTTTCATATGACGACTTAGCCTCACATTTGTTTGGAATGCTTATCATCTGCGCATTGTTATTCATGCATTGTGAGCCGATTGTATGTTGCTCTTAGATGTATTTAAAAAAAAAAATGTTCCATTTTTTTTCCCCGGGGGGTGTGGTAGTCTGTTGCGCACATATTCTTTTGTGTGGAATTATGTGACACACAGATTACAGTAGATAGGCTTACAAATGGACAGTGTGACTATTTGATATGGATAGAAATACTCTCTCGATCAAAGTTAGACTGCCCATGATTAATTTATACTTTTGTTGTATGGGTGATCTCTCTTGAATATTGATCTAGCGTAGGAATGCTAGGTCTATGTCATTTCTCATTTGTTATGGCCAGAAAACAAATTGGTCTTGCTTAAAATGTTTATGGCCCAGACATATATGTATTCCGTGTCTATTTAAGAAGATTCGGTCTTATATCGTATATTTTTGTATTTTTATGTCGGCCTATTTCTCGGTCTGATGCTAAGGGGTGAAAAGGCTTTTCTACGCATGCATCGAGGCGTTGTCTACAAAAACTGCCTGATGTCATGGCGGTGTGTTTCTGGGCTGGTCCGTTAGGGATGTTGAAAAGTGATCTCTGCGAATGATGTTTAGGAAGGAGATAGTGTCTCTGCAAGATTATATGGCCAGAGATTCTCCTAATGTTCTATATTGTGTTTATTCCTAAATTAAGGTAATACCAGACCCTTTGTTTTTGATGAACTCTGTTTGCTAGGCCTGGATGGCAAGCTTATCATCGTACATCGAGGATTGTTTGGATGTCGATGAAGACGACAGGTTATCCAACAGCTCTAATGTATTTTCATGAAGCAACCTTATAGATTTCAGAACTGTATGGAAACCCATTGAGAACATTTATGTTCAGATTTTGAATTAATTTCGGCTCATCATTTATCCTCCTGGGTGAGTGAAACTCACGGAGGTAGCCATGTTGAATTCCCGTTACCACAACGGATCATTGTCAAGAGAACAGAGAACAACTCTTATTATCGGACGATGATGCAGAGATCTTCCTATTATGGAAAACCCACTACGGTGGTTTAACTTTGTTGCTATGAATTTTTGATGAATGTACAGCTTAAGACAACTTAGCCAAGAAAAGGTTTGATCAGTGAACCATTATTGATGTTTACATATTCATCTTCACTGACGCATTCAGTCAGCTGAAGTATGAGGTGATAACCCACCAGAACATAGAATGCTTGACTTATATAGCCTATTGTATTTATATGCTGCATGAAATATGTCTGACGTTGCCACCTACTATTCAAGTACCTAATGATTTGCTGTGTCAACATGTACCTATGACTGTATCCGTGCTGTCGGAATGTGTGTCACCTTATTAAACGTATGAAATTGTCTACAGCAGTTCAAACATCATTGACTTGCATACGAGTGTATGAATGTACCATTACTAAGTTGTCAACTTCACAGAACGTTTCACCATTCGCGTAACTGACACTTTACACCTGCACTCTATGTCAACATGACCTGTAGATTCAACGCTGTGTAGGGTTGGGAAGTTGACCATACATGATGCCCAAAAAACAAGATTCTTCAGTGGTATCCGAAAAAAGTATCTTTTCAAACTCTACTCCAGTTTCTGGTAGCATTGTCTTAAAACAAAGACGATAATCTTCTTCTTTTAATTGATATCTTTTAAGTAATGTCGCCCTGACAACATCATAGTTAGTTCTGTCAGGTTCCTCTACTGCCATTACAGTACTTAATGGTTCACCTGCAAATAACTCCATCAATTGTCCGACATATTGTCCCTTATCTACCTTATGCAGTACGCATGTAAATTGAAATCTATCAAGGTAGAATGTTATGTCGTCCTTTAGAGGGTTGAAAGGAGGTAATTTGACTTTATAAGAACTCTCCTTTGTCTTACCCAAAGTTGCTTGAGGAGCTCTCATATTCATCAACTTTAATTTCTCCAACTCCAAAGCTAAGAGTTTTTCCTCATGTTCAAATTTTCTTTCCTCAGCAGCAGCTTGACGTTTTCTCTCTTCAGCAGCAGCTTGAAGTTTCCTCTCTTCAGCAGCAGCTTGAAGTTTCCTCTCTTCAGCAGCAGCTTGAAGTTTCCTCTCTTCAGCAGCAGCTTCTCGATCTAATCTTTTATTCTCAGCTTCAGCAGCAGCTTGAAATTTCCTCTCTTCAGCTTCTCGATCTAATCTTTTATTCTCAGCTTCAGCAGCAGCTTGAAGTTTTTTCTCTTCCATCTGGAATTTCCTTTCATCTGCCTGCAATTGTAATCTTAAATTCTCTGCGTCTATTTTCTTTTGTTCAGCTTCTTTTTCTATTTTCAGCATCTTTTCTGCTGACGTCAATGCCTTGGCATATTCAGTCGTTGCATATTCCTCCAATTTCTCACCAGTTTTACCAAGGGGTTTCCCTTGTTCAATAAAGTATTTTAAAGTAGACATTCTGTCTAATAATGTGAGATCAGACCTGAAAAATTAAATAAATTACCTTATCCCAACCTCAATGGGAGACAAGTAAGGCTGTAATACTAGACTTGTATACTCACTTCACTTTATTCTATCCCTTTCTCCGTGGGAGACAAGTTTTTTAATCAAAAACTTGTATAATCACCTTGTTTCTCTATAATAATATCATCATAAATAACCTCCATCTGAAAAGTGCATCATATTTATAATAATAGTCCATGACCAAGTATATATATATAGACTGTGTATGATAAACACGTATACGATAACAATACAAAGACAATAATATAGAACAACCGAAAACGTTTGCAGAAGTCAAATAAACACTACAGCGAAACTAAGGAAAAATATCACAAAACATGTGATGATAACTGCGAATAATCAACAAAACAAATGACACCACAATGTATAAACATAAGTGTGTATAAAACTTAATGAAAGAAAGAAGAGGCGGACAAATACCAACAAAACAACTGAAAACTAAAGAACAGAAAAAATATTCCAAAACAACAGAAGGTATACTTCGTCACAACTAAACGAAAATAGCAACAAATGTCGCTTGCAAATTCCGCTAAGGGAGATTTGCCAAGTCCCTACAGAACGCTGTTATAGGACCTCTATCACGTGGTATACCCTTATAACAGACTCCGCCCAACCGAAACCCGCTGAAACACACACACCAAAGAACATGTAACATAAAGTAGCATTAATAAAATGTGTTGTAAGAAGGCTCAGTTATACACAATATAACGGTACAAAGTTTCCAAAAATCAAACCGCCCCTTATCTTAAATATAATCCTGGGCTTAGTCAACAATGTTGTACAATAGTAAACAGCAATAATAGGAAGCTCCACCGTTGAAAATTTCAGTGATGAGACTTGTCAACAAACAGCTGAACTTGAATGTAAACACGAGTCATGATCATTCACAATGAAGGTCAACGACGAGTTTCAAACTGTTGAAGGTGTGTTGCTGTTATGTGCTGAACAGTATGAATCATCTTGTCCAGTTTCCAATGTGTAGTTCCACATGAATGGTGTTATCATAAGATAGTGTCCTGAATCAGTCCAATGCGTAGCTTAGACCCATTGATCTGGCCTACCACGTATGTTACCGTCTCTTTTATTTTACCAATGTTAACATCCTGTTTATGTGCTTGTGTAGTCAGTCCGACATGGGCCAAACAGCGTTGTTATGCCTGATTAGCTCACTAGGCGTCGAGGCGCTAACGGGTGTCATGTTGACATTCGAACATCAGATATCTTTTAAATGTGAGGTACTCAAAGTTTGTGTGGGTTAAATAGTGATGTGGGTGTGTAGAAACCGCGAATGTGTTTAGGCTCTTTGATAAGTAAACAATGCACCCACTCACTCACATGCAGTAGTCAGTAATTGTTGCAACTGCTGGAACTTTTCAACCATTTATTTACGAGACACAGTTACAGTCAAATGGATGAGGATCGAGGACATCATATAAATTGGAAATGACTGGCAAAACATCTGGCATTATAAAACTTGAACCACTCATCTATTAGGACGTTATCGACAATGGTCTGTCCTTTAACATTTAGTTCATACTGCAGCTTACGTATCTTGACTGATCGCGTCAAGTACTTTACACAACTCTGCTGTACCACAATGCGAGTTCACAATTGCATAATAATAATAATGTTGCAATTCAGCTGGCATAACATACCAGATACATCTTCTTTATCTCAAAGATATCGGCCGTAATGTCGGGCCTCTATAACAATGTAAACAACTGTGTATTCTTCATAGGCAGGCATAATTATCCATACCAAAATATACCGCCAACATGCGGGTTTCATAATAATATATATTCACTGGGCTTCTTCATAACAGTTAGACAAATAGTCTTAGTTGGCTACATCGAGCACAAAAAATGGACTTCTGCATCTCAAAGAACTGTGAGCTCTACTCACAGGTTGCCACAAAATGTTCTGCAATCTAGGCATAATAATAATGTTTCTTTTACCTTTGACAGAATCCAAGAAATACACAAATAACAACTGTCGTCATTCTAGATGAACAGAATAACTCTGGGGAGAATCACTAATATCACAATCACACAGAAGACTATCTTTTCCCCAGATAATGCAGAGAAGTACTACGGACATACCAGTCTGCTCAGAACCCAGATCATCACTCCCTGACGGAAGTCTCCGATTGCGCTCAAAAGACTTGCGCATGTGTAGACAGCACAGATCTAAGTAAAGCTAACCCCAACTTAAGACAGGTCAACACCATGAATAAAACAAAGGGAAGAGAACCCCAAATCAACCTGTCCCAGGGAGTTAATAAACAGTTCTCTAACTTAGATCATTCAAAAAGTATTAAATAGATTTACGTCTTATAACACCGTCAAAAACGACAGCAACAATGTGCCTCTGATTTAGCAATCAGGGTAACATTGTATTGCTAGCTCTGAAATACAGACCCGTATCATCTTCCAGTACCCTGCTGAATACTTGTTGGTCCTTTCTTTACATGTTTTGGTGACATGGTCCATGAGGAGTTTGAAAAGGTGAGGTGACAGGATATCACCTTGTCTTACACCAGTGGTGGTCCTGAACGCTTCTGACTTATGGTTTGCCACCCTCACTCATTAAAAAAAGGTTTATTTTTACAAAACTAAATTGTAGAGTACACAAAATGCTGAGTAACACATTTAACAATACAGGTTGGTAACCCAGTGTTGCGGACAATGATTAAGTGGGATAGAGTATCTCCACTAATGTTGCGTGTGTTACGTGTCTTTTATATTGTGAATGTTAATATTTAGTGATAGGATAGTTCCTGTGGCCAAAATCACTTCTAGGGTAGTAGACATATCAGACACCGAAACAAGCCAACATCAATTAGAATTATTTGAGCCTCAATGGACGAAGTGAACGGTATACATTTTTATTAAGACTGTGACTTACTTACTTAGTCGTTCCCCTTCTACCGTGAGGTGTAGAGGTTTGGACGAGAGAGCACCAGACCATTCTATCAGCTGTCTTCTTCCTGGCCTGGTTCCATTCTAGTCCTCGGTCCTTCAAAGATTGTCTAATGTTGTCCTCCCAGCAGACTCTGGGTCATCCTGGGGGTCTGGATCCCTGGCTCTTTGTTTCCCATGCTTGTCGTGATAGCCAATCTTCTCCCATTCTGCAGACATGGCCAAACCATCTTAGTTGGGACTGTTCTATTTGGGTCTGCAGCTGGTGGGATTTTAGGCCTTGACGTATCGTCTGGTTGCGGACCATGTCTCTTCTTGTTACTTCAACCACCTTCCTCAGATACCTCATTTCTGAGGTTTGGATCTGGCTTTTGTGGGTTGTAGTCATTGCCCATGACTAACATCCATATGTCAAGACTGGGACATAGGTGGAGCGGTATACAGCCATCTTTGTTTTCTTACCCACCTCTTTCTTGCTAAGGAATCCTCGATTTATGGCCTGAAAAAGTCTCCCAGCCACTGCTTTTCGAGTTGCCAACTCTTCTTTGATGCCTCCCTTTCGGTCTATAATAGCTACGAGATATTTAAAGTGGTTGACCTGCTCCATGACCTGTTCTCCCAACTTAATCTGATGTCTTCTTTCTTCTTGTGATATCACCATGGATTTTGTTTTAGAGCTGCTTATGACCATCCCTCTCTTCTCCAGCTCTTCCTTCCAGACTTGCAGGTTGGATTGGAGATGTGTCTCTGATTTAGCAATCAGGAGAACATCATCAGCAAATGCTAGCTCTGAAATACAGACCTGTCTCATCTTCCAGTACCCCACTGAATACTTTCTTGTTCTCTCCTTACATGCCTTGATGACATCGTCCATGAGGAGTATGAAAAAATAAGGTGACAGGATATCGCCTTGTCTTACACCAGTGGTGGTCCTGAACTCTTCTGACTTATAGTTTTCTGTCCTCACATAATTTCTGCAAGACTTGTAGAAGCTCTGTATAGCATGAATCAGAGGTGCTGGAAAGTTCTTCCTTGCCAAACTGTCCCAAAGTTTGCTCCAGGGGACCCTGTCAAACGCCTTTTCCAGATCTATGAAACAAAGATGGGTCTCACTCTTGTACTCAAGGGCCTTTTCACTCAGCTGTCTGAGTGTGAAGATTAGGTCTTGAGTACTTCGGTTTGCTCGGAATCCGCACTGGGCTTCATCCAATTGTGGCTCAGCTAGACATCAGAGTCTCTGCTCTAGGATTCTAGAGTAGATTTTACCAGGGACACTGAGAAGGGATATGCCTCTATGGTTTCCACATTGTCGATTGTCATCCTTTTTGAAAATCGGTGTTATGATGGCAATCTCCCAATCCTTTGGTATGGCATTGTTGCACCACGCTGCCTGTAGGACCCTTAGGACTATTAGGTCGCCTGATGCTCCCATGTACTTAACCATTTCTGGTGTTATACCATCATGCCCTGCTGCTTTGCCCATCTTGATTTTCTCCAGTGCTGCCTTCAGTTCTTCCATCTTTATGTCATCTTCACCACCATTGGTTTTCTCTTCTGTGCTAGTGGTTATCATTTCTGATGCTTGACCTTACTCACCATCAAGGAGTTCTGAGAAATATTCTTTCCATCTTTCCATTACTTCCTTTGGGACAGTAAGCAATTTGCCTTGCTTGTCCTTTATAAATTTGAGAGGGCATTGTTTTTCCTTCCTCATGTTCTTTAGGGTCTTATAGAACAATTTCTGGTTTTCTTGCGCATCTTTTTTTAAGCTTTTCTCCAAATTCTTCCCAGGACTTTTGTTTTGCTGCTAGCACCTTGTTCTTTGCTTCTGTTCTGAGTGTCACATATTCTCTATTTTTCTCTATTTGTCCTGCTGTGTTTTTAGCTCCTAAGTATTGTTTCCATGCCATTTTCTTCTCTCTTATTTTCTCTTTGACTTCCTCTGCCCAACAGGGTGTCCTCTTTCTCTTGATCCCAAGTCGGACTTCACTACATGCTTCTGCAGCAGCTGTCTTTATGATGTCATGCTCCAGGGTCTGTTCTGCTAGCTTAATCTGATGCCTTTTTCCTCTTGTGATGTCACCATGGTTTTTGTTTTGGAGCTGCTGATGACCATCCATCTCATCTCCAGCTCTTCCATCCAGACTTGCAGGTTGGATTGAAGATGTGCCTCTGATTTAGCAATCAGGGTAACAATGTATTGCTAGCTCTGAAATACAGACCCGTCTCATCTTCCAGTACCCTGCTGAATACTTGTTGGTCCTGTCCTTACATGTTTTGGTGACATGGTCCATGAGGAGTTTGAAAAGGTGAGGTGACAGGATATCACCTTGTCTTACACCAGTGGTGGTCCTGAACTCTTCTGACTTTCGGTTTATTACCCTCACTCATTAAATAAAAGGTTTATTTTTACAAAACTAAAATGTAGAGTACATAAAAGGCTGAGTAACACATTTAACAATACAGGTTGGTAACCCAGTGTTGAGGACAATGATTAAGTGGGATAGAGTATCTCCTAATATCGTGGGAGTTATGTGTCTTTTATATTGTGAATTTTAATATTTAGTGACAGGATAGTTCCTGTGGCCAAGATCGCTTCTAGGCTAGTAGACGTATCAGACACCAAAACAAGCCAACATCAATTAGAATTATTTGAGCCACAATGGACGAAGTGAACGGTATACATTTTTATTAAGACTGTGTCTACTGCTCCAAATTCCATACACTTCAGGCCAATATACAATGGCATATAATAAGCAGTTGTTGATATAACTTTAGCCAGTCTGTTCATGTCTGGAATGCTGTCCTTTTCATTTTTAACATTTAAAATATATATTCACACTCGACATTGAGAAGCTTTACTCCTTGTAAATGTAGATAACTAGATACACCTGACAGAAGATCTTGAGTAATGAAATAACTCAGTAATAGACACTTAAATTTAGAAGCTCAAACACATGCATCCACTCGCCATGACACACAATGGTAGAAGGTTTGCAGACAATCTCCTCACTTCTGCATTTTCAGTTTCACGTCTGCCAAACAACCATATCTGCATGACGTCACTTCCTGTATTAATAAATGACTCCGTATAAAGTAATTGTTCTATAAGACCCCAAAGAACATGAGGAAGGAAAAACAATGCCCTCTCAAATTTATTAAAAAAAACAAGCAAGGAAAATTGCTTATTACCCCGAAGGAAGTAATGGAAAGATGGAAAGAAAATGTCTCAGAACTCCTGGATGGTGAGCATGGTGAAGCATCAGAAATGATAACCACTAGCACAGAAGAGAAACCACATGATGGTGAAGATGACATAAAGATGGAAGAACTGAAGGCAGCACTGGAGAAAATCAAGATGGGCAAAGCAGCAGGGCCAATGGTATAACACCAGAAATGGTTAAGTACATCGGAGCACCAGGCGTCCTATTACTCTTAAGGGTCCTACAGGCAGCGTGGTGCAACAAGACCATACCAAAGGATTGGGAGATTGCCATCATAACATGAATTTTCAAAAAGGGTGACAATTGACAATGTGGAAACCATAGAGGCATATCCCTTCTCAGTGTCCCTGGTAAAATCTGCTCTATAATCCTAGAGCAGAGACTCTGATGCCTAGCTGAGCCACAATTGGATGAGGTTCACTGCGGATTCCGAGCAAAACAAAGTACTCAAGACCTAATCTTCACACTCAGAGAGCTGAGTAAAAAGGCCCTTGAGTATAAGAGTGAGATCCATCTTTGTTTCATAGATCTGGAAAAGGCATTTGACAGGGTCTCCTGGAGCAAACTTTGGGACTGTTTGGCAAGGAAGAATATTCTAGCACCTCTGATTCATGCTATTCAGAGTACTACAGGTCTTGCAAAAATTATGTGAGGACAGCAAACCATAAGTCAGAGGAGTTCAGAAACACCACTGGTTTAAGACAAGGTGATATCCTGTCACCTTATCTTTTCATACTCCTCATGGGCGATGTCATCAAGGCATGTAAGGAGAGAACAAGAAAGTATTCAGTGGGGTACTGGAAGATGAGACAGGTCTGTATTGCAGAGCTGGCATTTGCAGATGATGTTGCCCTGATTGCTAAAGAGGCACATCTCCAATCCAACCCAAGTCTGGAAGGAAGAGCTGGAGAAGAAAGGGATGGTCATAAGCAGCTCTAAAACAAAATCCATGGTGATATCACGAGAAGAAAGAAGACTTCAGATTAAGCTGGAAGAACAGGTCTTTGAGCAGGTCGACCACTTTAAATACCTCAGAGCTATTATAGACCGAAAGGGAGTCACCAAAGAAGAGTTGGCCACTTGAAAAGCAGCAGCTGGGAGACTTTTTCAGGCCATAAATCGAGGATTCCTCAGCAAGAGAGAGGTTGGTAAGAAAACACAGATGGCTGTATACCGCTTGTGGTGGATTTTGATGTTAAAGAATAAAATATTATTTGTAACAGATGTGAGGTCAGCTGTGCAAGCCCCTGAAGTTAGTTATTTATAAATGTGTTTTCAGGGTATCTGTCTGCTACCACCTTATGACCTCACCCTGCCATATATTTTCTCCTAATTAAGTGTAAAGGTGTGTGGGTGTTGTCTAGCTAGATGTCTAGGGTATATGCGCTGTAATGTAATAGAATGACAACACCTACACTTTAAAATTACTGAACAATAAGGAAACAAGTCACTGTTTTAAGTTTAAATTTGAAAATCTTTTTACAATTTATTTTCCTGTATCTCAGTTCTTTTTTTGGATACAGGAATATTGAAAACTTAAAGTGATAATAGCATATATTTACAACAATTGAATTCAAATTATTAATGAGTCTCTTACTACTCACAACTATTATCTAAATGTCTCTGGAAAAGTGTCAAATAAAACTTGATCCTACGAATGGGTAATAATTTGAAGAACAACTGGGTTCATCATGTTCTACTATGAAATCACATTTGGGATAAGAGAGTGGTGTAGTTTGATATGTATCATGAGCCCGTGAACACAATCTTAGCTTGGTAAGTGCTGGATCACAGGATGATGTCTGTCCACTCCAACAGCTACAAACTGCCAAGTCAGGATTCAGATTTGAGATGTAACCAGGAGGCACACAGTTTATACTGCCTCACTTCTTAATATGCTGGAGTTTATATAGATCTATGTTGACCTGGGCTCACTCGGAGTCATAGATGAAACCCTGCATGGATAGTAATATGACCTAATCAATATCTCATATGCCTCTCTCTATCCCTAACTTATTTAACATTGTCAATCATAGTTAGAATCAGCATGGTAACCAATCAAATAGTTGTCGTTCTTATCTGGTTTGTTACCCCATTCATGGTCAATTAAACTTCAAACTATAGTTTGACACTTTCCTTGACAAAGGAAACACTTTAAGTTAATACTATCAAGTCATGTACAATCACAGTGACTTGCTGAAGATGATGGCCAGTGGTTTTCCTGGTCTTATGTCACAATACTGTACAACAATTTCCCCATTAATATTTAATTTACTTTCTCCCAAAGTGTCAGAAAGCCTGTCTGGCTTTTCTACAACTTTTTAATATATTTCCTAACAACTCTGTGAAACAACACAAAGTTTGATGTTGACTTCCCTCTAGATAAATTTCTCCCCACATAATTTTCATACATATTCAATAATACATACATAATAATAATAATAATAATGATGATATAAATGTTTTCATTCTTACCGCATCAGAGAAATATTAACACTAATAAGTTTGAGTGCGATATATATATATGGTCAACTCCAGATCGCTTGCTGGTGCAGATCAGCTAAGTCAAGATAGTACTATTATCTTGCTTGTAAACAACTTTAGTGTAAAAATTTTAATTCGCATGTGGCGTCTAACACTACCTTCAATTCGGTTTTATCCCTCCCTTAGTCTATTTAACTCTAACCAATCAGAGACTGTTTGGCTTTTAGCGTCATTTATTCAAAATTGACTCAATTTTCAAATCTTGGACTAACTACCCATCTATCCCCACTACATGGCAGACTGAGAAAGTGTCAGTCTGTTAGTCCATCTGTCTTCGTCAATATCTCAATTATTTACTACTATTTTATAATTCTGACAAGTAATTAGTGATCCTGTTGCTGTCTGTCACACAGTGGTTATATTATTATTCGCTTATTCCTTATATTCACTATTATCGTTTTTCTCCTTCAATTCTTCAAATAACATATTTTCCTATCTATGGTAAGATACATTAACATCATACTCTTCCATTAAACAATTTAGGTCATTGTATTCATCAACCATCCTTTTTTTTTAGCCTGCAAGTAAATTATCTAAGTTTTTAATCTCTATCCTTCTATCGAACAAATTCAAATTTGTAAACACGAACTCAGGACATGACCAACTATGCTCCTTTTCTACCTCTCTTCCACTGTATTTTTTCAAATATTTTTCCACGTTAATCATATTATAGGGCCTGTCTAACGTTCTCATTCAAAAACACCGTATTTGTAGTACGTCACAAAAAAACGACAACGCTTTTGCCGTTTTGTTACAATAGCGTTACTTTTTTAGCCCAAAATACGACTGTGTGTGTGTTTTGGTCAATGTTGCATCTAACAGCGTGGATATATATTCGCATCTGCGTGTTGAGCAAAGCGGGATCTGCAAGGCGTGCGACTACATTTTCTTGGCACGCACTATCGTTTTCCTCTGATTTGCGAGACCAGAAAAAAATTCAAACGCGTGTCGAATTGTAGCATTTTTCTCTCTCACTTTTATGCCTTCGCGTATTCGTTCCCCATTTTTATTCTTACGTTCTTGCTCGAAACTAGGCCTAAGTTTTGTCAAGATGTTATTTTTATTTTCCAAGGTCGGATGCAAAAGCCAGCACTAATGAAATCGAAATGTTGCAGTCTCGTTGCGTGAAGGCTTTGTCCAGACTAATACGATTGCTGGCGTAGGAGACAATGTGTCTCGCAACTTCCTTATTTTATCCCTATGTTATTTTATTCTTATAAACAACTATATATATATATATATATATATATATATATATATATATATATATATATATATATATATATATATATATATATATATATATATTGATTGGTGTAATCTTCAGATATTATGACACCGCTCCACCTATGTCCCAGTCTTGACATATGGATGTGAGTCATGGACATTGACTACAACCCACAAAAGCCAGATCCAAACCTCAGAAATGAGGTATCTGAGGAAGGTGGTTGAAGTAACAAGAAGAGACATGGTCCGCAACCAGACGATATGTCAAGGCCTAAAATCCCACCCCCTGCAGACCCAAGTAGAACAGTCCCAACTAAGATGGTTTGGCCCCCATTGAGGCCAGCTCCTTGACGTGGAGATGGGGCCCAAGTACAGCAATCAGTGGCCAAAAATCCAAGACTGGCCAGGCCCTCCTACACTCGAGCAAGACCACAGTTTACCCTAGCAAGTCAAGGTGCTGAAGACGGAGGCAACCAGCCAAGGGGCGCACCACAGCAATCAGGATGCCACGCACACACGCAATGGAAATATGTCTATGTCTACAAAACGTTATGGCACTCGCCCTGTGATGGACACCTAGGCAGACGCAGTGCCAGGCCCTCTGCCTCAAAAGTGCCCAACACTTACTTTTCAATTGCCCCGTGGAGCCAGGAGGCATGAGAATAGAGCTACTGGCCAAGCAGAGCAAAGACCATTTAAAATAATGCACTGGAATGCTGAAGGCGTCAACAGTAAAAAAGAGGGCTACAGGAAAAAACTAAAGCTTGAAAATATCTTGAACGAAGAGCAAGTAAATGTATGCTGCTTGCAAGAAACCCACCTCAACAAAGACATAGCCTTCAAAATCAGAGGATACCAGTGCTACTTATCTGACCAAATAGACAGGTGAAAGGGTGGAATACTGACACTCATGAGGAATAACATCAATGAATGTCAGCTTGAAACATATATGGAGGGGGCGGAATACCAGATGCTTCATCTCAGGACAGAAAGTACAGAATTCCACCTGCTCAACTACTACTGTCCGAGTGACCGCCCACTGGCACTAGAAAAAATACCAGCAAAAGAAAGCCTGATTGTGTGTGGAGACTTCAACAGCTACTCACAGAGCTGGGGCTATGATCACATGGACAGGAGAGGTGATGAGCTTGAAAACTGGCAGAATGACAATGGGCTTATCCTGATTAACCAGCCAATCAACCCACCAACCTTCTACTCGAGATCATGGCACACCACCTCTACACCAGACCCAGCAAAATACTAGGCAGGATAATTATACAGAGAATTTCAAAAGCAGTAGACCACAAACTGAGGAAAGAACAAGCAGAATTTAGAAAGAACAGAAAATGTGTAGATCATATATTTACCATCAGAAACATTACAGAGCAGTGCTCAGAATGGCAAGGACAGCTGTACATTAATTTCTTCGATTTTGAAAAGGCTTTTGACAATATACATAATGTTAGTTTATGGAAAATACTGAGGGCTTATGGAATTCCAAGCTGCAGAGTGTCAATCATAAAAAGCCTCTATGCCAACTTTACATGTAGCATAGGGCAGAGCAACCTAACCTTTGAAGTGAAGACAGGAGTACGACAGGGGTGCCCCTTATCAACCACTCTATTTTTAACAGTCATAGACTGGGTGATGCACCAGACAACAGAGGGCAGTCCAAGAGGAATAAGATGGACTACATTTTCTACATTTGAAGATTTGGAATATGCAGATGACATTGCACTACTAGCACATTCACATCAACACATCCAGGAAAAAACAGAAAGACTTAATAAGTATAGCCAGCAGGTGGGCTTGAACATCAATCTAAAGAAGTCAGAGGTCATGACGCTCAATGTGAGCAACCCTGAGCCCATATCAGTAAGGAATCAGCAACTGGAACAGACAGACACCTTCACATACCTAGGATGCATAGTAACACCAGACGGCGGAGCAAGCAAAGACATAACAATGAACAAAGCAAGAACAGACTTTTTTAGTCTAAACAACTTCTGGAAGTCCTCTCAGTACAGCAGAAGCACAAAATTAAGATTATATCAGAGATGTGTGCTTTCTGTGCTTCTCTATGGTGTGGAATGCTGGAGAGGTACAGAGAAGGAAACATCAAAATTTTCATCTTTTCACACAACATGCCTAAAAATATTTCACCGAATCTTTTGGCCGAATACCATCACCAACCAAGATCTGCTTACTCTGAGCAATCAAGAGGACATACACACCATCATAGCTGGCAGACGCTGGAGCTGGGTTGGCCATGTCCTCAGAAGAGACCCCGATGGCATCACAAGAACAGCTATGCTATGGACCCCAGAAGGAAAACGAAATAGAGGCAGACCAAAAACAACTTGGCAGAGGACTGTGGAGGCTGAGATGCAAAGAATGAACCAGAGTTGGGGCACTGTACAAAGGATGGCCACCAACCGAGCAAAGTGGAATCAATTTGTTGTTGCCCTACAAGACGCCACCAGGCCTGATGCTTTGACGGTCAGCGGCTAAGGATCAAAGAAGAAGAAGAAGCCACATAATAATTTATTTTGAATGAAATAAACAAGAAAGAAGGATCAGTTCAATTTTAGTTGCTGAAAGAGCAAGAACTTAAAAGAGATTTTGAGCAATATCATATTAGTTAAATTAAATTGCTGATTGGTACTAATTTCATCCAACTATACACACCACGAGTGGGTAATAAAGAAAATTATGTGCACATTCTATAATCAATGTGGTGTGGCTATGCCCAGTGCAGATCTCATGAAACAGCTTTGCGTTTGAAGCCCGTGGGAAAGTTAGTAATGAAAAAAGTGGAAATAGTGACAAGGCAAAGAAAAAAGTTAAAGAGGTGGCAAACATGTAGTATGCAAGAACACACCATATGATAACAGGAAACAAGGTTTCTAACAATATGCAAGGTGTTGTGTAACCCTGACAGCTTATATTTTATGAATCTTTTAAGACTGGCTGACATACAGATTCACACAACATAGATTTAGGGAATAAATCAAGCCAGGACAATCCAAGGTTTAATTTGACATAATAAATCCAACAGGAAATATTTTCAAAGCATTTCAGGCATTACTTATGACATCATATACCCAGTATCTTCTTTCATGACCCTAGTCACTTGTACTGCACATATTTCCATTATTGTTCTGAGTTTCATAAACAGCAGTTACATTGTTACAGCCTGAAATTTGACTAATTATCCCATTGATAAATGAGAGGCCAACCTGCATTGGGATTTCACAGTCTTGAACGTTATTAATAAAGTACACATAAAATAGACATCTTGTTCTTCTACCAACTTGGCCAACTTTGGCTAGCTCCGACATCATCCTTCACAATGCTTTTTACTTCCTTTATAAAGCCTGCGCAACAATAATTTGAAGGAAACCTCTATCGGAGCAACCCAATTTCTTCAATGATCATGCACTGTTACAACACAAGGCACATTTGGTTAAGTGAAAACCCATTAAAATACAATGCTTATAATCAAATCAGCTACCGAGCCATGAAAACTACGCTGATATCAGAGATGCAGAAAGCTACTAGATTACAGACATTGTCCTATAGAAAAGACACATAAAGCATGATCCAGATGGACAAGTACAACAGTATGCCAATGAAGCCAATAAAGGCAAGACTAGATGATCTGGCAATGGGATGTCTAAAATGTAGCAGCTTTGTCTATCATGGAAAAAGACTTAAAAGACAGTATCAAGAAGACCTATCCATGAAGACAACATCACTGAAGCTCACCCTATACCCTGTACCATGGGAACAGGCCAGCGGTACCCTCCAAATTAATACATCAATCAGTGGTCTCACAATTGGATATCTTCTTCTTTATTGGTCCTGAAAAGGATGTTGGTTGCTTTGTGTCCATTTACAGCGAAGCTGCGATATTTGCGCCTTTCAGCCGACACATCAGACTTCAAAATGGCATTTTCTTATAATGATCTGCAAAAATGAACTGCAACATTGAGTATGATCCAAGAAAGCTATCCTGAACAATCATGGATACATGCCTACATGGATGGATCAGCAACAAATGCCATTAACAATGGAGGCCCCGTTAACTTAATCTCATATCCTGACAACCACTATGAGACTAGTCATATTCCCACTGATAAATTATGTTCCAACTATACAGCTCTAGAGTTCAAGCTCTAGAGCAAGATGATAAAATGATTTATAACACCAACTTTGACTGCCACCAGGTAGTTATCCTCACAGATGCACTGTCTGTACTGCAAGCTCTCCAAGGGTGGTAAAATCCCGCATCTGAGAAATGAACTAAGGAAGGTAGCTGCCAAAAAGTGAACCATACTTCAGTGGGTACCATCCCATTGTGGTGTATGTGGAAATGAAAAGGCAGATAAACTTATCAAAAAGGGAGGAGAATGTGAACAAGAAGATAATGAAATCACATACTTTGAGAAAAAGAGAGCTATCCAGGCTGTCAGACGAGAACAGAATCAACCCAACGATGACTACCACACTCTTGACTGGCTAGGACAGATCACCATTTTTTGCCTCAGGACAGGGCATAACAAACTGAATAAACACATGTACAAGCTAGGATTGTCTGTTTCACCACTGTGCACATGTGGATTAAATGAACAAACTGCTGAGCATGTTCTACAGGAAAGCCCTCTGTATGACCAGTTAAGAAAGATATACTGGCCCAATGACTCAACACTAAATGCAAAGCTGTATGTAGCTAAAGAGGAACTCCAGACAAAGGTTGAATTCATCATGAGAACTCATCTGATGGTGTAAACATCAAAGATACGATCGCAAGAAGAAAAAATCAGCTGCATACTGGTTTACAGGAAATTTAAAAGATGGTTGTTATCTGTGGAAACTGGGCCAGGAGCATAATGTAGTAGTGGCCATGTGCCAGTACTAGAAATAAAAGTTTCGTTCTTACTGAAGAAATTAAACAGGGCCTCAAAAATGGCAAGCTATATTTAGCTATAATTGAATTAGAAAAGGAAATGAGTGAGAGGCTTTCAACAAATTCAGATCAAGCCTTCCTGTCCTGTGCCATCTGTTCAGTTGTTTTTCCATGTCTTCGCATCCATTTCAGTCTGTCTCCATTTCCCTTCTCATTTTTTTTTCCTCTATCTTATGTCCTTAACATAGCACCATTTTTCCAGTGTTGTTTTTCTTTGTTTCACTTCCTTGCCAGCTTGTTATATTTAAATTACTTCAGAAATTCAACGTGATTATTTACATAAACTGTGAAGACAAACCTTGGCAATGGCTAAACAAAATTCTGACCTCAGTGATGCAAGACCATGTAAAAGAAGCTTTAAATAAACAAACTCATGGAAGAACAAACACATTTTGAACAGCAAAATCATATGCAGATCAGGTAACAAGACTCAGAATCATGAATATCAGGCACATTTATACATCAACTTTGTGGACACTGAGAATTTATTTCCAGGTTTTTATTTTTTTTTTTTTTTTTTTCGTACGCCCGCTAATGCTCGAGGCGAAATTTCAGGTTATTTTTAATGTCTAACCTGACATTGATTTTTACGTGAGTATCCTATTTTCTTGTACAGAGACAAGTGTCCCTCGCCATTCAGGCAGATACTCGCCGTTTTCGGAGGTACCTATTAGCCCTAGAGCTGGGTCGGCTCAGGAGCCGCCAGTCCCTGGTCGACGACACTCCTTCAAATGTCCTCGCCAGGTCTCGAGTTAATCCAGTCCAAATCCCGGTCGACGAAAAATCCGCAAATGCCGTCGCCCGGGTTTGATCCTGAATCACCCGGTCGCCAGAGCGGTGTTGTAACCACTACGCTAGCGCGGCTCCCCAGGTTTTTATTGAAGTCTTTGTTGTGTTTACAAACATACTTCAAACACTTCAGTTTGTTGTTAGTCTCAAAATTGAGCCTTGTGATAACAGTATTGATTGGTAGTAATTGTAAAAATCCTTTACATAACCTATGATTTTGTTTGCATGTCATCCAGGAGTGTTATTGGAATTGCTTCTCTAAAGATTCAGACATTAATTCCCAGACAGTTGAAGGCATCAGCAGGAAGAGATTAGGAGAGCATAAAGTAAAACAGTCAGATATATGGAGAAATAAAGGTACACATGAAAATAAGCTATTTTTTAAAAGCAGTGAAGCATCTCAGTTGAGGCTGAATGCTGGTGCATATAATGTAGGCTTGTGTGCTGTTTTTATTGCGTTACTTCAAGATGTTTGCCACCCTGTGGATCTATCTTGTTCTGGATCATTCTGTAACACTGTTTTCTTCTATAGCTAATTTATTAGAGGAGGGTTTAAAAAGTAATCATGGTGAAATCAAGCATTAAGAGATCTTATAGCTTAAACTACCACATACAAAATATTGATTCTGACATCATGTCTGTAATCTAGCATGACCTGTAGTTAAATTGGGAATAGTAGTGTCAGTAACCATGTATTATGGAGAACACTCATGGGTTACACCGCTGCTGTGTGGGTTTATAATAACTATAGGCTTGATATCCTAAGGGTATGACCACACAACAATGGCTGACAAAAGTAATGAACACCTTTAACAGGTACTTCCCTTTAATAAATATACATACACAATAAGGCCTCACACGGCCATAGTAATGCATCAAATACAATAATGAGAAAACCACTGTAGACCTGCCTTAGCTTCTTAAACTATCACCTCCATACACGAAGGTACAATTGTGGCAAAACTATGACACTCAAAATCATCAACATCTTATCAAACTACGACCTTCTACACTACGGTCAAGGCCCTTCACTGCTCTAGACTTAACAACGTAATTATCCCCAAGGTCCGATAACATGGCACGCACTCAGTTAACAGTCTTACAGTATAGATCACACAGCAATCTCGCTGGCATAAGGGAAAAACGTCCTTCCTGGACAAGAGACTAATTTTGCACCTTTTTCCCCGACTTCCGGTAGTCACATGACCCACCAGTTAGGCTAACCTCTGCCTCTCCCAACTGGCTTTTCGATGAACACAAGACAATAAATGCACTGCAAAATAACGCTGTGAGAAGTAACACATTCAATAAGACAGTATTCCTAATAATTGGATGAACAGAGTGGTCTTCATCACTTGTGATGGACGAACAACAATGCACATGATACCAGTCTAGCTGTTGTCTGGAGACATGGGCTGTGGAAAGGGTAGCTAAGTGCAGAACCTGTTTTACAACTATCAGTAACAGTGTTTCATACATTTATTTCCTAACGAATGAAGGATTGTACCTTCTATACTTCTTAACTCTTAGTATACATGCTCAAAAACCGCATTTTTACGAGCTGATTTCAGAGAGTACATTTTTAGGCATGACTGCCTTTACTGATTTTGCATTAAGTAACTTATTTATAATGATAACATAAAGTGTTATATATTAAAATGTAGAAAAATGAAACATCTAAGACACGCACTTAACTTAATTGTTAAGTGGTGTTAAACATGCATGCAACATATACAGTAATGAGTGCAGAAAAACTTTTTAATTGAAAAAATTGAGAAACAAATTGTACTTATCAATATGTATAATTAATTCTGGTAAAAATTCTACCCCCAAACTTACTTTCATTTTAAAGTACATCCATTTTCACATAATGAAGGAAATTTGGAGTTGTTTCTGAGCACAAATAAAGTTTTTATCACAATTTGAATTATTTTGGTATATTTAGATAAAGCGGACAGATATTTTAACCTTTATTTACAGACATGACTACCGTTACTGATTTTGCATTAAATAATTTATTTATAATGATAACATGAAGTGTTATATATCTAAATATAGAGAAATGAAACCCCTTTGACATGCACTTAACTGAATTATTCAATGATTTTAACATGCATGCAACATATGCAGTAATGAATGCAGAAAAATTTAAAAACATGCTACATGCTTCTAACAGTGAACTTTAAATGTAACATTCCAAGCTTGCATACTTCAATAATAATACACTCTAAACAGGTTACACCATTCCCTACCCACACACATGTACACACATCATGTATATCATGACATATATATATATATATAAATTATTAACAATATAATATTTGTAATCATTTCAGGACTGTTTGGATGGAAGTAATTAGACATAAATTGTTATTACTCATTTCTGACACCCAAGGGAAATAATCAAACAAAAATATTAATGAATATATGCTATTAGTAACCATATTAAAAAACAATATTTTGCGACACCATATAAAATTATTAAATGTATACTATTAGTTTCATCTGCCATCAATGGTACCTATACCTTGTAGCGGTATGGCAGCTTGTGTACCCTGACAATCCCCAGAGCTATGCCAGTGGGAGTTTTACTCCTGGTAGGTTCAACCAAGCTGGACTGGTCTGCGTGGGTACGGGTCAGACAAAAGCTGGTACCCTGGTCCTCCAGGTTGGGGGTTTTAGCACAGGGCCGACACCCCTGTCTGTGTAAAAAATCGCACATGTTACGGAAACAGCAATAGATGAAAACACTTTGATGCGGGACGGACATCCGGAGTCTCAGGCTCGTATGACTGACAGTGGTAAAAGCCGAAAGGAAGCCACTGGCATGAAAACGGATGCCCAGACCGCAAAACATGACACCAGAATTGGTTTTTGGAATGTCAGAACTATGAATGAGGCAGGAAAGCTGAGACAGATCACAACAGAGATGAGGAATTACAAACTACATATCCTGGGAATAAGCGAGAGCAGATGGACAGGGATGGGGAGAATAAAAACAGCTACAGGGGAAACAGTACTTTATTCTGGTAGAGAGGACGGCCAGCACAACGAAGGTGTAGCCATTATCCTTAAGAAAGGAATGGAAAGGTCTCTACTGGAATGGAAACCCATTAACAACAGACTAATAAGAGCAAGACTGAGAGGGAGATTCACCAATACCACAATTATACAATGCTATGCACCAACAAACGACAGCAATGAAGAGATCAAGGACGAGTTCTATCAACAGGTACAAAAGGAAATGGAAGCTGTACCCAGGTACGATCTTCTTATAGTAATGAGAGACCTAAATGCAAAAGTTGGAACATTCAATAATTATAACGAAAGAGTAATGGGGAAATGCGGCAGTGGAACAGTAAATGAGAATGGGGACAAACTAATAAGCTTCTGCAGTATTAACAACCTGGTCATTGGAGGAACACTTTTTCAACACAAAGAAGTGCACAAGTTAACATGGGAATCACCAAATGGATGAGACAAAAACCAGATAGATCACATAATGATCATGGCAGATGGAGACATGCACTACAAGACGTGAAGGTAAGAAGAGGTGCAGATGTGGGAAGTGATCATCACCTAGTAGTAGCAAGACTGAAGGTGAAACTCGGAGCTGCTGGACCAGTTGCAGTCAAACAGAAAAGATATAACATCACGAAACTTAAGGACCCCCTCACCAGAAAAGCGTTCGTGGTTGACGTAAAGAGATGATATCTGATTACACTGACTAACAAAAAAAAACTTTTTTTTTCTTTCTCTAACATTTCTATGTTTTTCTGGTCAATTTTAATGCGCTGTTTTTAAATCTGCAAACCGTTTTTCTCTATCAGGTCGGGATCTCTAGAAATAAGCAATTGAAGTTTTTTAACAACGCATACAGTATTACAACATCATTCGTACAAGAAGTATAACAGTTATGTAGGCTTGAATTTCTTTGCAGTCGACTTTCGTCGGTGAATGGCATGTGGTACATCGCGACGAAGCATCCAACAATAATCGGCAAGCATGGTCACACTCCACCGTCCTTGATAACGTGACTCCATTACGGCGATATCTTGATGGAATCATTCTCCATGTTCATCGCTGACTTCGCCAAGGTTGTCAGGGAAAAAGTTAAGATGCGAATCGAGCAAATGGATTTTGAGGGACATGTTACAGCCCATAATTATGTATGCATCTATGCACTGCTTAACAATATGCAACATAGTCGACAGATTTGTGATTTTCCAGAAAGTTATCGACGATCGATTTGAATGCCATCCATGCGCGAAGTTCACTACCATGTAACAAGTTCTCGAATTGTTTGTCTGCAATAACTTTCCTAATCTGAGGTCCTACAAAGATACCTTCCTTTATCTTTGCATCGCTAACTTGCGGAAACTTTTCTCGAAGATAAGTGAAAGCTTTGCTCTTTTTATCTAACGCTTTTACAAAATTCTTCATGAGCCCCAACTTTATATGTAACAGTGGTAAAATGAAGGTGTCTTTGTTAACTAATGGCTCGCGTATTACATTTTTATGCCCGAGCTGCATACGATCCCGGATAGGCCACACCTTTCTTGCATAATGTTCCTGTCTGTTGCGGCTGTCCCATTCACATAGGAAGCAACAAAATTTAGTATACCCAGTCTGCATGCCCGTGAGAATTGCAATGACCTTTAGGTCTCCACAAATCCGCCATTGGTAGTCATTGTACTTTATTTTTTCCAAACATTTAGCCATATTGTCATAAGTTTCTTTCATATGAACAGAGTAGGCGACTGGAATTGATGAAAAAAAATTTCTGTTATGCAATAACACGGCTTTTAGACTAGTCTTGGAAGAATCGATGAAAAATCGCCATTCGTTGACTATGTGCTCATGACCGTTTACATCTTTGCAATAGCAAATGTCATCATCCATCTCAAAGTATTGAACAAGTTCTCTGTGTCTATGACGAAATTTAGATATCGGAGTATTGGGCGCTAAAAGATTCCATTCTTTGAGTCGCGAACCGAGTAATTCCGCTTGTCCTTTGGTAAGAGCGAGATCACGTATTGATCTGAAAGTTCTGAATGGTTAATTAAGTAAACACCATCATTCACCGGTATGTAATCTGAGTCAGAATTAGTTTCTAAAGCAGGTAAACTATCACTTTCTGATGGTTCATTTACGTCCAACGGATATTGTTCTGGTGGTACTTGGATCGGACACGTGATTGGATCATGAGGCACTGGTTTCGAAACCGATTCAATATTTGGATAAACCACAGACTTTCTAGTTTTAAAAGTGAAACCATGGATATTTGTCAAGCAGAAGTAACAATCAGTAGTGTGATTTGTATGTTCACGCCATATTACTGGCACTCCAAAAGGCATCGACTTATGCTTCGGCGATTTTCGTAACCAACCTGCCAATGTATCGAACAAACTGCATTTGGCTTCCAAGATTTATTTGCATCATCAACTTTCGAATCGAAATAAAGTTCTTATGTTTTCTTTAGTAATGGTGTAAAGTTTTTCTGGTCAACAAGATCGGTAAAATATCCGCACACGTAACAGAACAGATCAGCCGAATTTCTACAACTTCTAGAAGCCATATTTTGCTCAGAATTATTTCAAAATACAGTAACTATTTGAAAAATCGCGTAACATATGTCATGCATCTTTTAGCTGTATAAAAAGTAGAATTAAGTTGCTTTTTATTAATTTTTAATAAGTTATATAGTAAAAATGAAACGGGGCAAATAACGGTTTTCCAAAAATATATTTATTCACAAATATCTTAAGAACCCGACGTGATAGAGATAAACGGATTTCACATTTGAAATCAGCGCAAGAAACTGACCTAAGAACACTTATTCTTATATAAGAAAGAAAAATGTTGTTTGTCAGTGTTACCAAAAACCAGGAAAGAACAGGGACCGACGATGTCGACCAGAAATTCAACACCATCTCAACAATATACAAAGAAAGCAGCAAGTCATGCTTGGGATTCCAGGAAAGAAAGAGCCAAGACTGGATAACACCAGAAACGCTAAACACCATAGTGAAGAGAAAGGAAATGAAAAGAAAGAAATCAGAAGCAAAGTCTCCCAGGTTAAAGGCAATATACAGTGAACAGTACAGTCAGCTGGACAAGGAAGTAAAACGTCAAACCCGTGCTAACAAAAGGACATTTCTGGATGACCTTGCAAGACAGGCAGAAGAGGCAGCACTGAGAAATGAACAAAGCACAGTTTATAAAATAACTAAAGCTATCAGTGGAAAACGAGGTGCAAACAACATAACGTTAGTAAGAGACAAGCAAAGAAATCTCATCACCACAGCACAGGGGCAGGAAACAAGATGGGCAAAGCACTTCAGAGAAACACTGAATAAGGAACCACCAGAGACTCAGTTGAGTGTTCCTGAGGCTGAAAGTGACTTAGACGTAAATACAGACATTCCACGAAAAGAAGAAATTATCACAGCTATCAAAGGGCTAAAAAATGGAAAAGCGCCTGGTCACGACAATCTAAATGCTGAGCTATTCAAGACAGACCCTGAACTAGCAGCAAAACTATTAGAACCACTATTTGCACAAGTCTGGGAAACTGAGACAACACCAACAGAGTGGAGTAAAGGAATAATTGTCAAATTGCCCAAGAAGGGTGACCTTGCAGACTGCAACAACTGGAGAGGAATTACCCTCCTCTCAGTTCCCAGCAAAATACTAGGCAGGATAATCATCCAGAGAATTTCAAAAGCAGTTGACCATAAACTGAGGAAAGAACAAGCGGGCTTCAGAAAGAACAGAAGATGTGCAGATCATATATTTGCCCTCAGGAACATTATAGAGCAGTGCTCAGAATGGCAGAGATAGCTGTACATTAACTTTGTTGATTTTGAAAAGGCTTTCGACAGCATACACAGGGACAGCCTATGGAAAATTCTGAGGGCTTATGGAATTCCCAGCCGCATTGTTTCCATTATAAAAAGCCTCTATTCTAACTTTATGTGCAGTGTTGGATTGAGTAATCGAGGAAGTGGAGGGGAACTGCGGTAAGACGTGGAATACAATGGATGGGTTTGAAAAAAAAATCGAAAAAAGGTGATTCGTCTTACGAGGACAAAAGACAAAGAAAATAGTCTACGTTACGGCCACAAGGCCTTCGTCGGGAAAGGAAAGAAAGTGAAGGCTAGATAGGACACATAAAAACTTAATAAAATAAAACCTAGATACTTCCCTGAAGGCAAGAACCGAAATCCTATCAAAATCGCTGTCTGCTGATGAGCGCGTGGGCTGAACAGCAGACAGCGATTTTGATAGGATTTCGGTTCTTGCCTTCAGGGAAGTACCTAGGTTTTATTTTATTATTTTATTAAGTTTTTATGTGTCCTATCTAGCCTTCACTTTCTTTCCTTTCCTGACGAAGGCCTTGTGGCCGTAACGTAGACTATTTTCTTTGTCTTTTGTCCTCGTAAGACGAATCACCTTTTTTCGATTTTTTTTTCAAACCCATCCATTGGATTGAGTAATGTAACTTTCGAAGTGAAAACAGGAATACGACAGGGATGCCCCTTATCAACAACATTATTTTTGACAGTCATAAATTGGATGATGCGCCAGACAACAGAGGGCAGTCCAAGAGGAATTAGATGGACAACGTTTTCTACACTGGAAGATTTGGAATATGCAGATGACATTGCACTACTCACGCATTCACATCAACACATTCAAGACAAAACCGATAGACTGAATAAGTATGGCCAGCAGGTGGGCCTGAACATCAATTTGAAGAAGACAGAGGTCATGACACTAAATGTGGGCAATCCTGAGCCAATAACAGTAAGGAACCAGAAGTTAGAACAGACAGACACATTTACTTACCTAGGAAGATTAGTAACACCTGACGGCGAAACAAGCAAGGACATAAACAACAGAATGAATAAAGCGAGAACAGCCTTTGCTGTTCTCAACAACATTTGGAAGTCTTCCCAGTACAGCACAAACACCAAATTAAGACTGTATGAGAGCTGTGTACTTTCTGTGTTTCTCTATGGTGTGGAATGTTGGAGAGAAGGAAATGTCGAAACTGTCCTCCTTCCACACAATCTGCCTAAGGAAAATTCTCCGAATCTTTTGGCCAAACACCATCAGCAACCAAGAACTACTTATTCGGAGTAACCAGGAGGACATGCACACCATCATAGCTGGCAGACGCTGGAGTTGGGTTGGCCACGTCCTCAGAAGGGACCCTGATACCATCACATGAACAGCTATGCTATGGACCGCCGAGGGAAAGCGAAAGAGAGGCCGACCAAAAACAACTTGGCGGAGAACTGTGGAAGCTGAGATACAAAGAATGAACCACAGTTGAGGCACTGTACGAAGGATGGCTGCCGACTGAGCAAGGTGGAATCAATTTGTTGCTGCCCTACAAGACGCCACCAGGCGTGATGGCCGCTGACTGCTTTGATGGTTGGTGGTTATGGATCAAAGAAGAAGAAGAAGATTAGTTTCATAGTACGCAATGCACCATGAACTATTAACATATCAGACAGTAACAAATACTTCTTAAATAACCTTAAGTTGCATAACTTTAAATCATACTTAATATGATGCCACAAAATATACAGAATTAAAATTGTTTGTGCAAGCTATAATTATCTGAAGTTTTTATTATTATTTTTTATTCAATGAATTACAGGTGACCATTCCTGTAACCAGCGACCCCACCTATACTCTAGTGTTGACATTCCAGATGTGAAAATTATGAACAGTTTCATAAAGAGTGAACCAATGCAAAATGCTGCATTCAATCAAGTGTTGCCAGAATTCACAGAAAACATTGTGAGTGAAATAAAAGATCTTGTAAGTATGGCAGCTGCAACACTAAATACAGACAATAACATTGAATCAAGATTAAAAGAGGTACAATCACCAAATGTCACAGACTCTGAGATAATGACTGTAGACATGAATCTGACTCCTAAGATTTATACTGCAGTCTTACAAAATGAAAACTGCAGCAGGAAATCAACAATAGTCTATGATGATTGTACTCTCAATGGTGGAAGTAGAGAAGGTTTTAAATTGTGTGACAGTGTAGATTCAGATGAAATAATAATAAGTACAAAAGAGAAACTTTTCAGCTGTCATGTTTGTGAAGTACAGGTTAGCAAGGAAGGTGATCATAATGAACATGAACTTTCACATATAAGAGAAAAGTGTTATATAAGTAATGTTGGTAATATAGAATTAGCTACAAAATCCAGTCTATGTCAACAAGAAAGAATACAAAAAGCACAGAAGCATTCTAAATATGATCATATTGGTATGGGGGCTGCTCATTTTGTTGGTTATCTAAAGCCACAAGTAATGCAGCATAAAGAAGAACTACCTAACAAGTGTGGTGGTCTTAGTAGGTTTTCTAGGACTGATTATCCAAAGAAACCCATAATGCAGCATAATAGTGAGACAAATAACAAATATGATGTCTGTGGAGCAGAATTTTGTCAAAGTGATCACAAGGTGACAAATACAGAAGGAGAATCTTACATGTGTGATGAATTTACATCACAAAAACTTCATTTAAAATGGTACAGAAGTCAACTTACAGAAGAAAAACCTTTTAATTGTGATGTTTGTGGAGCAGAATATTCTCAGAGTGGTTCTTTAAAGAGACATAAAAGGACACACACAGGAGAGAAACCTTATAAGTGTGATGTTTGTGCAGCAAGATTTTCTCGTAGAGAAGATTTAAAACGTCACAAAAGGACACACACAGGAAAGAAACCTTATAAGTGTGATATTTGTGGAGCAGAATTTTCTCAGAGTGGTGCTTTGAAGAGTCACAAAATGACACACACAGGAGAGAAACCTTATAAGTGTGATATTTGTGGTGCAGAATTTTCTCATAGTAGTGCTTTAAAGAGTCACAAAAGGATACACACAGGAGAGAAACCTTATACGTGTGATGTTTGTGGAGCAGAATTTTCTTTTAGTAGCAATTTAAACTGTCACAAGAGGACACACACAGGAGAGAAACCTTATAAGTGTGATGTTTGTGAAACAGAATTTTCTCGAAATGATCAATTAAAGAGTCACAAAAGGACACACACAGGAAAGAAACCTTATAAATGTAATGTTTGTGGAGCAGAATTTTCTCATAGTAGTGCTTTAAAGAGTCACAAAAGGACACACACAGGAGAGAAACCTTATAAGTGTGATGTTTGTGGAGCAGAATTTTCTCAGAGTGGTGCTTTAAAGTTTCACACAAGGACACACACAGGAGAGAAACCTTATAAGTGTGATGTTTGTGGAGCAGAATTTTCTCAAAGTGGTGCTTTGAAAAGTCACAAAAGGACACACACAGGAGAGAAACCTTATAAGTGTGATGTTTGTGGAGCAGGATTTTCTCATAGTAGTGCTTTGAAGCATCACAAAAGGACACACACAGGAGAGAAACCTTATAAGTGTGATGTTTGTGGAGCAGGATTTTCTCATAGTGGTGATTTAAAGAGACATAAAAGGACACACACAGGAGAGAAACCTTATAAGTGTGATGTTTGTGGAGCAGGATTTTCTCGTAATGGTCAATTAAAGAGTCACAAAAGGACACACACAGGAGAGAAACCTTATAAGTGTGATGTTTGTGGAGCAGAATTTTCTCAGAGTGGTGCTTTAACGTTTCACACAAGGACACACACAGGAGAGAAACCTTATAAGTGTGATGTTTGTGGAGCAGAATTTTCTCAAAGTGGTGCTTTGAAGAGTCACAAAAGGACACACACAGGAGAGAAACCTTATAAGTGTGATGTTTGTGGAGCAGGATTTTCTCAAAGTGGTGCTTTAAACAGTCACAAAAGGACACACACAGGAAAAAAAAAATCTTATAAGTGTGATGTTTGTGGAGCAGAATTTTCTCAAAATTATCATTTAAAGAGTCACCAAAGGACACACACAGGAGAGAAACCTTATAAGTGTGATGTTTGTGGAGCAGAATTTTCTCGAAATTATCATTTAAAGAGTCACCAAAGGACACACACAGGAGAGAAACCTTATAAGTGTGATGATTGTGGAGCAGAATTTTCTCAAAGTGGTGCTTTGAAGAGTCACAAAAGGACACACACAGGAGAGAAACCTTATAAGTGTGATGTTTGTGGAGCAGATTTTTCTCGAAATGAATGTTTAAAGAGTCACAAAAGGACACACACAGGAGAGAAACCTTATGAGTGTGATGTTTGTGGAGCAGAATTTTCTCAAAGTGGTAATTTAAACATTCACAAAAGGACACACACAGGAGAAAAACCTTATAAGTGTGATGTTTGTGGAGCAGAACTTTCTAATAGTGGTGCTTTAAACAGACACAAAAGGACACACAAAGAAAAAAAAAACCTTATAAGTGTGATGTTTGTGAAGCAGACCTTTCTCAAAATGAACATTTGAAGAGTCACAAAAGGACACACACAAGAGAGAAACCTTATAAGTGTTATGTTTGTGGAGCAGAATTTTCTCATAGTAGTTCTTTAAAGAGTCACAAAAGGACACACTCATGAGAGAAACCTTATAAGTGTGATGTTTGTGGAGCAGAATTTTCTCAAAGTGGTAATTTAAACATTCACAAAAGGACACACACAGGAGAAAAACCTTATAAGTGTGATGTTTGTGGAGCAGAACTTTCTAATAGTGGTGCTTTAAACAGACACAAAAGGACACACAAAGAAAAAAAAAACCTTATAAGTGTGATGTTTGTGAAGCAGACCTTTCTCAAAATGAACATTTGAAGAGTCACAAAAGGACACACACAAGAGAGAAACCTTATAAGTGTTATGTTTGTGGAGCAGAATTTTCTCATAGTAGTTCTTTAAAGAGTCACAAAAGGACACACTCAGGAGAGAAACCTTATAAGTGTGATGTTTGTGGAGCCGGATTTTCTCAAAATGAACATTTAAAGAGTCACAAAAGGACACACACAGGAGAGAATCATTATAAGTGTGATGTTTGTGGAGCAGAATTTTCTCAAAATGATCATTTAAAGAGTCACAAAAAGACACACACAGGAGAGGAACCTTATAAGTGTGATGTTTGAGGAGCAGAATTTTGTCAAAATAATCATTTAAAGCATCATAAAAGAACACACACAGGAGAGAAACCTTATGTATGATGTTTGTGGAGCAGAATTTTCTCTTAGTGGTACTTTAAAGAGTCACAAACGGACTCACACAGGAGAGAAACCTTATAAGTGTGGTATTTGTGGTGTGATTTTTTGTAAAAACTACACTAAGAAGGCATACAGGGGAAAAACCATATAGGTGTTTTCTCAGGCTACTCAGATAAAGAGACACGTGTTGAAATGCATTGGAGAGATGTATACATGTGATGTTTGTTGTATTTAGTTTTCTCAAGTCTGTATTCTAAAATTACACAAAAGAAGGCACACATGAGATGGACTTTCTAAGGGTGGTATTAGATTTTCTCAAGTCTTTATTCTAAAACAGCACATAACAAGACATACTTGAGAGCAAATTTCTAAGTGTGATGTTTGTTGTATTAGGTTTTCTCAAGTCTGTATTGTAGAATTACACAAAAGAAGGCATACATGAGAGGGACTTTCAGAGTGTGGTGTTAGGTTTTCTCAAGTCTTTATTCTAAAACAACACACAACAATTTACAAAACATACATGAGAGACAATTTGTAAGTGTGATGTTTGTGGTGTTGAGTTTACTCAAGTCAGTATTCTAAAACTACACACTAGACTTACATCAGAGAAAATTTATGTGATGTTTACCATACACAATTTGTAAGTGTGATGTTTGTAATGCAGGTTTACTCATTCATTATTCTTCAGCCCCCTATTCACAAAATATCTTGATGGTTTAAATTATTTGATCACTTCCTGTGGACATTTTTCAAAGTGGTAGTGAAAAAAGTATTTTGTTGTGGAAATTGAAATCTCAACCAGATTTGTTGTTGTTTAATGGTGCTGTTGAGCTTCTCACTCTTTTGCAGCCAATAGCAAGTTCAATACTCTTTGGTAACACTGAAGATCTAGGCTTTTCTTGTGGCTTTTCTACCATTCTGAAACATGTTGTACTGTGCTCTGGTTCTAGACGTTCCCAAGGAATGGTCACATCCTGCACAGAGCCATTTCTCAGTTTCCCTGCTTAACAGTGGTTCCATAGTTAGATCCTCCTACATGGAGTCAACCAGGTCAAAGCTAAAGAATCATGCCTGGGAATCAAAGCTTAGTGTGCAATGCTGGGTTCTCAACACGTTTCACCACAGTGGGAATCCCTGAAGTGTGTGGATGATTTCAAGCATCATTGAGGGTGTAATTAGCATCACAGAAGTTCACTTCCACATATGTATACTGTAGCAAGTATACAAGTATTTTTCACTTGTGTCCAGTCACGATTGCTGTTCCACCAGAAAGTTCAACCGCCCCCCCCCCCCCCCCCTCCCCCCCACACCAACCTACCAAGCGTGATGCGAGTGAGAGAAACTATCACCAGATTCTACAGAGAACACAAATGAGAGAAACTACCTGCGAAAGTTATTATAAATTTTTAAAAATTGATAACATTTAATTAATTGATACAGAAATAAGTACGACTGTGATAACTACAATAAAACCAAGGGGGTTACTACAATTAGCAAGGGGAGTGTAGGTAGAAGATTCAAGGTTGGGACAGCAAAAATGTCATTTGCTCGATTTAGCTTTTGTTTTGACAATTTAATTATTTGAGGGTGATTTTAACCTTTAGCACGCTGCAGTCGACATTTGTCGACGAAGGCAACCTATGTTCTCCCAGCTGTTGTCGACATATGTCGACTGCAGCGTGCAACGTTTTTTTAGCATTAGAATGTGTGTACACGTGACTTCATTCCCAGATGCTAAGTTGTAAACTTATCTGAGAGAGAGTTAGCTACCGTTTCCGATCTCCTTTAGTAATGGGTGCATCCGCGTTTATTTTCTGTGAATTTTTTTAATCAAAATGAATCGGCATCGAACACGCGGCCATTTTCGCTCTAATTTTATTGGATTCTGATGCCATGTGGTGGGGATGAGATTTTTGTCTTTATAAGCGCTGATATCGGTTCTCAGAATATGTTTGATGGCTGAGATGGAAACAAAAGTAGAATGGCTTTCCTGGTATGTATTTTTTTAGGGGTTAGGATTAAGTGTGTCGGAAAGGTTTATGGTTACGATCGAATATCACTGCTGACGAGAGCGTTTATTCCTTTGCTACTGATGATGGGTGTAACGAAAAGATCGTCATTTGATTTGTATTGGTCTATTGGTCAAATGACTTTCATTGAGATGCAAGGGATATGGACCCTTCGTTTGCTGGTTATTTTTTAAAAAAAGTTTTTAATTTTAAAATTAAAAAATTTTTTTTAAAAATTATTTTAAGTTTTGTTTTCGTTTTTTTCATCTTTTCTTTCCTCTCTTCCTATCACATCTAACATGTACACAAACAAATTTTATATCATCAGATTCACCATTCATTTATTTATATAAATTCCAAAAATGATAGCAATTGACCAAGAAACACAAAAACTACAGACATTAAGGGTCACCCACTATAGAAACGGGACGCTGTGAAAAAGAATGCAGCTGCAGGCGACAATTTTCGCCAAAGAATGCAGTGTGCTAAAGGTTAATATTGTTGGCAGTGTTTCAAAAGCATCGTGCATATTGAATGTGGTATTTAGATACCGGTACTCTTTAATCATGATTAATACCACAACCACTCAAAAACTCAATCAGTGTGGTGACCTCATTCAATGTAAGCAATCACGGCAGTTGCTTTCATCTTCCGAATAGATTTTTTTCTATGCACTGGCTTTATGAATTAATGTTATTGAGGGCCTAGAATTAATAATCTCGATATACTAATTCTTCTTCCTAGTGTTATTTATATTATATTTATTCATACTATAGACTAGTACCATCTACATAGTACATGTATTTGTTACAGGGACTGACAGCGATATTGAATAAGCTATAAATATATTATACTGTAGGATTCTTTCTTAACAAGATTGGGAATAATGAAACATTTCTAAAAGGTGAGACATAACAGAATATGCCATATAAACATAGATTGTTTGAATTCCATTGCAAAGAGCTGTAAAAAGGCTCTAAAATGATGTATGATCTATAAATATACATTAAATGGTTAATTTTATTTTCAATTTTTGTGCGTGACAAAAAATACAAAAAATTGTGAATTTTCTTCAATTTTCTTTGAGCCTGTAATTTGCTTAACAAGTCAAAATAATTGTGCTTATTTCTGTACTGTTGGAAAGTGCTTGAAAAGAACTTTAATACATGAATTATTACTGTAACTTCATTAGTAAATTTTTTCTGTTCTTTGTAAACATGTAGAAATCTTGATGAATTGAATGGTTTCTGCAGAAATCGGTTTATTATTTTTTTTTTGGCTTTCTAGTCATTTTTAACTCATAATAATCTTGTTTAGAATAATATGTCATGTTTAGAAACAATTGGGTTTACTTAGTGTGACTATGACATTGGATATCATAGATCCTGAGTATCTACAGTGTATAGATTTTTCTAGTTCTTCTTCTGCGTTCATCCTGAAAACGACGTTGGTTAGTTGTGTCGCCATTTACAGCAAAGCTGCAAAATTTGCGCCTTTCGGCCCAACACATCCGATTTCAGCATGGCATTTTTGGGACTGGGTTTGCCTTTTCTCTTCAATTCCTACTCTCTTGGCCAGACTGCAGGGATGTAGCCTGTTTCCAGGACCACCACTCGGAGGTGGACTAGCGTCTTGGTCAGCTTTGCAAGCAATCAAGCTATGAGTCGCTGACTGCATTCATCTCTCTTGCTGCGTCTTCAGTCCCAGTGTATAGATTTTGAGCATTGACACTTTAAAATTATTTGTCGAGCTGATATTGTAACCAAAAACACATGACTAACCTGATTTTCTTAAAATTTGAAAAGAGCATATTGGCCTTTTTATGTACTTTCCATTTCTTAATTTCTTACAATTACAAGTAGTTTTTAACACAAACATGACCTTATATGTGCTTATATATGTAATTTGTGATCTTTTGGTGATGTCAAAGATGTCCTATTTTCACTTTCAGATGGAACAATACAATTTCTGATTCGAAAAATAAAATAAAAATTAATAACTATTTTATTTATAGACCAATTTTGATGTTTTTAAAAAAAAAAATTTAATTTTTTTAAATGAACTTTCTAAATATCTCATTGAATTGTCAATTTAACAAATATGAAAAATCAGTTTGTGGTACCTACTAGTAGGTCTGCACATTGCCAATCCATGATGTATTTCCTTTCACAAACTGTAATATTAAATTAGTTTCTGATTCCTAGACTAACTGAGACCTGAAATACACAACACTGTATTAAGGCACACAGCTGAATTTCAAAGTACTCTCAGGCAGTTTTATGTACCTTGTTTTTTTTATGTGTTTGTTTCAAGTAATTTTTTTTTAAAAAACATTTTAGCAGATGAAAGCAATAATCCATTTCATAATATGCAGAAGTGTGTGGCATTTTTTCCCCTGAAGGTATCCAATTTGATCTATCAACTGCCATCTTAGCATTGAATAGATCTCAATCTTCTGTCTCTTGTCTTGAAAGTGCACTGTGAAAATCTTTCCTGTCTATCGCTAGATGTTAATTCCCACTTACAGCCACTGTCTTCCTCTACAATCAACTCTTCCCAGCTGAAGGTACAGGGTTCTAAACCTGGTGTCGTCATGCTCATCTACCCAGCTAGAAATGAGCACCAGACAGTGCTCTTGATTTAGGGAAGGCAATGGCAGCAAGGACAGGAACTGGTCAGCTAAACTCATAACGCTGGGCCTAGTATGATGAAGTCTCTAACACTCCACTCCCCTACAGCAGTATCTGCTATGGATCTACCTTTACATTTTGTTTGTTTTAAAACTTGTTGTTCTGATTTTGATCTCATTTCCTCCTTTCATTATTAGAAATGTGTACATGAGATGGGTGTGTACATGGGATGTCTGTGTACATTCATACAATTACTTATGGTAATGGTTAGTCACCATATGCCCTGGTTGTGATCTCATTTTATCTGCTGTCAGCTCAAATAATTTGGAGTGATGGCAAAATGTAAAGTAAATTATGGTTATATCAGGGTTTCTTAACAGGTGGTCCACGGGGCACTTGGTTGGTTTTACTGACAGTGTGTGTGGGGGTTGCTTGATCGTTGTCTGACAAGAGTGTTGTCAGAAGCGCCGGGCTTATAGTGGTAGCCAACCTATTGTTAAATAACGTGAATGATGTGTCTGTGGGCCGAAAGGATAGGCCAATGTTGACGAGCTCAACAACACTGAAAAGATGGGTCATTAACTTGACCAGCTGTAGCAATGTACACTGGACCCATGTTGTACAATGGTGATGATATGATTTTTATTGTAGTTAGATGAAGACAGCAATATTATAGGTAAACATCATACATCGTGCAATAGGAATCAATATAGCTGTTTGATTGACATCGGTCCTTTACGTACTGGAGGTCAACGGCTTGACAAAATACATGGTCATTATGAAGGAACCATGTTTTAACTTCTTTATGTATTATAAATCAATCTGGAACATCACTCCTGATGCCGGAGGGAGGCACTAGCCATTGATCATAACTGGTACAATGGAAGCTCTGCCATAGCAAACAGGGGCATCGGTCTCTGAGGCATGAGACTAAGTAATCAGCCATTTTCTGGCAACAATTATAAGTACTTGAAAGCTTCCTGGAAAGTTTCTACAGGAATAAGCTTCATCGCCTTTCAATATATCTGCATGTTAACTTGCATGTGTCTGCTCTTCATTTGAGAGTAAGAACACTAAAATACGCCTGTCGCAGATGATTAATATATTATAGTGCCTCAAGGGTATGATTTGTATAGGAACAAATCGACGCAACAAAGTGCGTCATCTGCATTCAATGATGATGTAGACAAGTACACATAAATATTTAAAATATACATTTATCTCAGATGCGCACACATGTACGTCTATCAAAACTAGACTGGCATGTGAAAGTCTCACACACTTAACTCCGTCACGGAAAAAGGACTTAACAGTTGGGCTGTGCATGTCCTTAAAATTTCTTAATTTTATTTTACTCTGGAAAATTATGATAGATTTTTGCAGGTAAGTAAATATATACTTTTTTTACATTTCAGTATGACTATGTAAACTTAAGGATTTTTCTTTGTAATGATTATGTATATGTACATTTGGTTCTTGTGTCTTTATTCACCCATTCTGAAATTCAATGACCACACCGGCTTCTGTACATTTGCCTGCGCGGGGTTAGTCTATTTTAAAAGAGATGTGAAAGAAATGTAAAGAGTGGTACAGGTGGACTTTGCATGCATTTTTGAAGGTCTATGCTCCTTTGCGATCTGTAGGGCAGTGATGATAAAGATATATGACCTCTTTTCATGTCTCTTTTTGAATACTTTCAACGATTTTACAAGGGGACATGTAGTTCTCGAAATTGTCTTGTTAAGATGATTGTCAATTAAATTATTTTTTTTTTGGGGGGGGGGGGGGAAAGGACAACAAGACTATTCATCATCATCAGACATATCAATATCTTAGATCGGCTGCAATGGATCTCCGGCGTCTTCTGCCTTTTCTCTTGATATTGTGATGGACTCTTTCTTGTCCATCTCTTGATGTTACATTTCCACTAATAGCGCTGCCTTTCCCTTGCACGTTTGCCTTTAACTCCGCCTTCTATTATGGTCTTCAGTAAGGTGCTGTGTCTTTTTACAAGGCCAACATATTTTTTACTGTCTAATGTTAACCTCCGTCATTAATTATCTTTTCATCCCTAGGTTGTCTGTGACCTCTTTATTTGTTTTCCTCTCTATCCATGAGACGCACCCCACTCTTTTTTATATCCCCATCTCAAATGCCTCAATTCTTTCCTCTAACTGCTTGTTCATTGTCCATGTTTCTAAACTACACAATGATGAAGAATGTATGTAGCACTTGATGATTCTTGAGGGTATTACCAGGCTACAACGTCTGGATTAAGCTAGTATGGGGCCTGTAGCATGTGTTAAGAAAGGGGCCCTATATTTAAAAAAACAATAAAACAACACAAATGTATTTGAACACATACATTTTTAACAACACAGTCAACATTATTGTTTAAATATTAATGTTTCTACATTTAGCATACGTAAATTTGTTGATATAGGATGTATCAATTTCACGCAGAAGTTTATGTTCAATGCTCATTAGTGTGAGATGCTCATTAGTGTGAGATGCTCATTAGTGTGAGATTGTTCAATCTCTTTTGACCCATGGTGCTCTTTAGTTCATTTTTAATAAGTTTCAGTTTTGAAAATGATCGTTCTCCACTGCAGTTGGTTACATTAGTGACAAATAGATGCGCAAGGCAATTTCTACATTTGGAAAACAAGACTCCAAAGAATTGTCAATTATCAAATGGTAAAACTGTAACTCTACAAGGTCTAGAGTAGTGCCAATATGAGAAGCAAGATCAGTTTTCAACAGTTCTGTAAACTGCACACGTTCTTCACAAAGACTTTCTTCAAGATCTTCTGGATATGATTTAATAAGATTTGATGATCTCGTTACCACCTCTTCAGGTGTAAACGACTGTAACTGACGAAGGAATCCTAATACATCATTCAACTTTTGATAAGCTTTCTGGCGTTGTGACAAGGCAGAGAGCAAGCTATCAATAAGGACAAGAAATGTTCAGCTTTAAAACTGCTGAGAATGCGTTTGAGATTCATCAAGTGTGCTGGAACCAATAAAATCATCATACTCTCGATTTCGTTTTGTGTTTTCTTCGAGTTTGTTCTTGATAATGTTCACACTCTGTCAGATCCTTGGCCTTTTGCTCTATGTCTGCAAAAGTAGACCGCATAGCTTGAATATACCCCCGCAGGGATTCATAGAGTGCACAGGCTGTATTCAAATCTTGGTCAGAAGATTGCAAAGAAGCACTGGTCATTTGAAAACGCTGTAATACTCGATCCCACAGTATGATCATTATTCCTGTTCCTAACTTCATCATGGTTGAAAGTAAACCACGAGCCTGTTGATGACACTCTGCCTTCTGATCATTGTTATCTGAAATATCATCCAAGACTTGTTTTATTGCAGAAAAGCTGTGTAAAAGTGCTTTTGTTGCATCTGCCCGAGCGGACCACCTGGTATCTGACAGTCTTTTCACAAAGGGCAATTGGGACTTATTATGAGTACCACCAGCACATAATGCAGTAGAAAGGAGACCTCACCGGTAGGTAGAAGCAGAAAAGAAGGTGTATAGGCTTTCAACAAATCCAAAGAAAATGACTGCTTCCGTCCGCAAACAGTTAAGATAAAAATAATGAAGAGTCACACTAAGTCACCCTCTTATGCTCTTTCTCTCACAATTTCGTGACACCAAATGAAAAGGCGCTAAAGATGGAAAATCACAAGATCATTGGTTTAACGCTCGTATTAGAAGATGACCAAAAAATTATGTACATATTTATTGGCGCGGGGCCCCTAAAAGCACGGGGCTCATAGCATATGCTACTTTTGCTTATAGTTTTACCAGGCAGTCCTTGGTCTGGAACCCCCAGGGTAAGAGAGGCAGAAGAAGACCAAGGAATACACAGAGAAGAGAACTGAAGACAAACAAGAAGAGGATGAAGAAGATATAGAAAGACCTTGAGCTGATGGCACAGGACAGGAAGACTTGGTATAAAGCAAATGTTCCTTAGTGACTTGAAAGCTGATGATGATGATGATGACTAAATTAATTAACATTTGAGTACCTTGTATTTTTGCAGAATTACACCAAAAAAAAAGAGAAGGGGGGGGGGGGGGGGGGGAAATTCTTTTTGTTGTGTGTATTCATCTTCCACGGCCTTCACACTGCGATTGAATGACATGGTGTTAGATTTGCTGAATTGAAGAAAAAGTATGGTGCTCCGTGTGGCAACTAAATTTCAACAATTATAATCTGTGGGTGAATAAAGACACAAGTACCGTACATTGTTTCTAATGAGTCCGTGGCCTTCAGCGGACAATCTTCTTCTTCTGCAGTCAGTTTCCTATGCTCGGCAGTCTAAACAAGGAGATGAGTTGCCTCCATGAATCCAATCATCAGCTGAGTTTCAACCCTAGAGTTTCTCTTCCACTTTCCTCTCCTGGGGCCAGGTTTGAGCTCTCAAGTCACCAAAGAGAGGGCATGTTTGTAGAATGTGTTCCAGAGTCTGGGGGCCATTTTGGCATGTGCACTGGTCAGTTAGGGCAGCTTTAATTTTGTGGAGATGGGCTTGTAGTCTACAGTGTCCTGTACAGAGCCTAAAAATGGTGGTTTGCGGTCTTCTGTCTAGCTTTAGGATGGGGATCTTGTGGGTAATTGCTGCGTGTTCTCTGGCTCCATGCATTTTTGTACTTTCTTTTGATAAGTGTCTTTGCTTCCTTCAGTGAGACTGTGGCAAAACTGTTTTTTCTGAGTGCCTGCTTTAGCCAGTCTGTCAGCTGCCTCATTTCCTGCAATACCACAGTGTGAAGGAATCCACTGCATTGACACTTTGTTGTTGACGGACTTCTGATTTAGGTGTTCTATGACTGTTCTTGTTAGGAGATCTTCAGGTTCATTTTGAATAGTCTGAAGAATTGACATGCAGTTGCATAAGAAGACTATATTTGATCCTTAGTCTTTGTTCCTCCAGTATCTTTGTAGCTTCTAGGATTGCATGTAGCTCTGCTCTGTAGTTTGTTGAGAGTTCTCCAGCAGCAATTGACTGTTCTATTTTTGGAGTGTTTGGCATTAGTATTTTTATCCCTGCTTCTCCTTTTCTTACTGCTTATTTTGAAGATCCGTCGGTGAAGACATGAATCCACTGTCAACTGGGGTGTTGGTTTTTGACAGCGGATAATCAAAAAAGGGTGTCCATGGCTGAAGAAATGTTAAGAAACCTCTAAGTTGTATTATCTAAAATGGCTGCTTGTATAAAGTAGGATTGAAGGGGTATCTGATCACTGATGACAAGAATCAGGCTAGTGCCACTGGGACAGGAGATAATGAAAATAAGAAGATGCTAGAGATGGATAAGTCACACATTGAAGAAACTTGATAGTATTACAAGGTAGTTCTTGTCCTGGAATCCCCAAGGTAAGTGAGGTAGAGTGGAGACCAACCATGGAGAAGAGAACTAAGACAAACATAAAGAGAATGAAGAAAACATGGAAAGACTTTCAGCGGATGGCATGGGACAGGAAGGCCTGGCATAAGTTTATTGAAGGTCTGTGCTTCTTGAGGTGCTGGGGGGTGATGATGATATCTTGTCACACAACGGACATTGTGTGGGGGCACCCATTATGACAATTAATCATTACACTGTTAACACTAACAAGTCTATTGTGGGGGCACCCATTATGACAATTAATCATTACACTGTTAACACTGACAAGTCTATTGTGGGGGCACCCATTATGACAATTAATCATTACACTGTTAACACTGACAAGTCTATTGTGAGGGCACCTGTTATGACAATTAATCATTACACTGTTAACACTGACCAGTCTATTGTGGGGGCACCTGTTATGACAATTAATCATTACACTGTTAACACTGACAAGTCTATTGTGGCAATACATAATAGTCAATCAGTGCAGTACTTGTGAGAGCCACATCAATTAAAAATGCTTGTTTAAGTCATTTCCAGTGCTTGTTCATACAGTTGTAGACATAATGCACACAATTTTCACCAACATTATAAACTTTGTGAAAATGGTTTATATCTTTATATACCAGTATATATATAAATATATACCTCAGAGATATTGCTGGTTCAGTTCCAGACCACCGCAACAAAGTGAATATTGAAATTTGATTTTTGGCTTCCCAGTGCATATAAAAGCCTAAAATCATGTTTACACTGTCTATTAAGTGCGCAATAGCATTAGGTCTTAAAAAAAGCAATGTACTGTAAAGTTCAAAATACTTTAGTGCTAAAAAATGCCAATCATCATCATCTGAACCTTCAGTGAATTGCAATTTTTTTGCTGGTGGAGAGCCAAAAATCTATCGAAAGAAGACGGCATTCTCTAATAAATAAACAGGAATAATTTGAAAAACAGCGCAATAAGCGTATTTACACAATGTCTTCATATTTGTATGGGATGTTTTTGTTTTATGTCTAGTATTTAACTAGTAACCATCCATTTCTGTTGTTTCTCTTTTTCATGTCTGTTGTTTCTCTTTTTCATGTCTGTTGTTTCTCTTTTTTATGTTTCCTAGGTCTCCCTCTCTCACATTAGGGATTACAGAGCTGCCTGGTAATGCTGTCAAAAGATTTCATCTCAGTGTGTGTCCTATCCATCTCCAGTGTCATCATATCTCTTGTTCCACTGGCACTTGTCTGGTGATTTTTTACAAGAACATTAATAGAAAGAGCCATATAGGTGAAGACAGATCTGTGTCACAAAATGGCTTATGTAAGAGTCTGTCAAAGTAAAGAGACAAGACACAAATTCTGAAGAAAGTCTGAGAAGATAGATTAAGATGAGAATTAAAGTGACTGTAGAGGATGAGACTTATAGCTTCAAGGGTGAGATCCTAGATTGACTTTCCCTCGCTACTTGTAACTTGTTTTTTAGCTACTGCCTCACCACCTCTTGCTCAGGCCGAGATAAGGTTTACACTACTTGCTATCTACAGACACAACAGTACAGTCTAGTTAAAGAATACAGGTACAGTATAGTGAAAGACAAACTGATCCAGTGCACATTTATAAGTTTATTTTTAAAAAACCAAAACACAAAATTGTACCAAACCCCCCCCCCCCCCCCTTTCTCCCCAAAAAAAATTTACGTGCGACTTCGCACCACCTAAAAGAATAAATAAATGATTGACACAATATCAAATTATCACTTGCTCTTCCACATCTACAAGAAACACCTAAGGTTAAACAAAAAATTAAGCGGGGGTTAAGAGCCACCACCAACAGTACACTACAACCATAATTCATCAACATCATCCACACAAAGATTCATATACACCCCGTTTTCCCATACCATAATAAAAACTCCAACCTAAATACAAGCCCTCTTGCTCTACCCCATTTCGGCCCTGGGATCGGACGTAACTGCTCACCCCTTCCCATCTCTTTCACAGACAACCGCTTGTCTCTTATGCTTCACACAGACCTGGTATGACCTGATTGCTTCTGAGGCCAGCTCGTGACCTACGAAGATACCCGTCACAACACCGTTTCACTGTCTCCCAATAGTATAACTTTACTAAATAATTCCCCAGCACTATTCTTATATTAAAGGCAGCCCATGGAAGGTTGTTAAAATAGCACAACTTATTTACACACAAAATGCATTCACCCATATATCATAATACTAAACACCCTTCACCCCTCGTATCCTTCTGAACTAAATTATATACCCATGGCCATTTAGGCACACCCAAAAAAACCCTTCTCGTACATACGCTTCTGTTTAATCTAACCTAATCTGGTTACTCTGAACTCGTTCTTACGTTACACAGTGTTTACGTCAGGCCTAAGCCCCTATACTCATACAGTTAATATATATCAAAACAGCGCCACTATAGCCAAGGAACACGCTCGCTAGACATCGTATAATGTTCAACACAATTTACACTACCCTGGCTATAGCATTAAGAAGTCAGGTAATTGATGGCAACTACAGACTAATAATTAAAATAATCCCATTAGAAGGCTTACACTGTCTTGCTAAAAACCCTAAGTCAAAGTTCCTTTACATCAACTATCTAATTCTAAGTACATACATACCGAGACTTCAGAATATCCCCTCAGGCAAACTGAATTTATATCTAACACTATTCACGGCAATAAAATTCGAGGACTGAGAGACGACTTACGAACCAGGGCCTGTTTTATAGTAAAAGCTCTCCGATTCAACATAGGAACACGTGCACGAAAAGACAGACGCGATGAGTAAAAGATTTCGAATTATTTCCAATCAATTGCAACACCCGTTACTTACCGGGGCCCGAAAGTGGAGCAAAGAATATTAACACTACACCCTTCCATGCATGTCGTAAAAAGCGACAAAGGAGGGTTGGCATGGGGCTGATTACCCCATCCCGATAAAAAAAAACTTTTTACCACAAAACTTCAACAAACTATGGACAAGTTAAATATAGAATGTAAATCAACGTTGCCGCCCAAGATAGATGAAGGTCCTCTGGAAAGAAGGCGCATGAAGCAGCCCAGAGAACGGATGCCTATTATCGCCATTTATTTTCTTACTAGCAATAGATTGTGTTATGAAAACATCGATATCACACAACAGAAATGGAATCCAGTGGAATCTGACTAAACAGCTTGATGATCTGGATTTTGCAGATGACTTGGCTCTTCTGTCTCATAACCATAATCAGATGCAAGAGAAAATTAAAATTCTCAATGAGAGGTCACAACAAGTGGGCCTGAAAACACACAGGGAAAATACAAAGATATTGAGAATAAATGCAAGCTAAGATAACACGACTGAACTTGAAGAAACACCACTAAAAGATGCAGAATCGTACACATATGTTGGTAGTAATATAGACAAAGTTGGAGGGACAGACAATGATATCAAAATAAGAATACAAAAAGCAAGAGGCGCTTTCATTGCATTGGGAAACATATGGAGGTCAAGAGAAATCAATTCCAACACGAAAATAAGAATCTTCAACTCAAATGTCAAGTCAGTCCTATTGTATGGCTCTGAGACATAGAGAGTAACAAAAACAACAACTAAAAAGCTACATACTTTTATAAACGGGTGCTTGAGTAGAATAGAAGGACTGAAATGGTATGACAAAGTCACAAAATTGCCTGTTGAACAAGAGCTGAGAAGAAAACGCTGGAGATGGATAGGACACACATTGAGGAAACCTGCTGATAGCGTTACAAGGCAGTCCTTGTTCTGAAATCCACAATGAAAGAGAAGCAGAGTTAGACCAAAAAACACATGGAGAAGAGAGCTGGATGCAAAGGTGAAAATGATGAGGAAAACATGGAAAGAACTTGAGCGGATGGCATGGGACAGGAAGACGTGGCATGTGTTTGTTGACGGCCTATGCTCATTTGAGAGCTAAAGGGTATTTATTGATTGATTGATATACTACTGTCAAAGGGGGAGAGGGGGGAAGATGCAACTACCTCCCAGTTGAGGTAATAACAGGACTACCTCTTTGCTCGCCCGTTATCGCAAAGCCAGCAGACACTGTAAGTTTACCTAACGTTACGTCAACTGGCTGACCGTGTTCCCGCACTATCCTCGCTAGGAATGAAACAAAATAGATCAAGCAAAATGCGGTTAGAGGTTACCTCCACCCCGGAATGAAAGGGTGGTGGTGGTGTTCCCGCAATTAATAGAACCATGACAAGACATGAAAACATCCAAAAATCAGAAAACCTGATAAATATAGAAGAGAAAAATAAACAACCATAATAATAAAAAAAAAAGAACTGGCGGGTTGAAAATAAAAATAACAGTCATTTTGCCACAATCGGTACTTGTGCTTTATAGATTACATTAAGGCAGCGGTTCCCAACCTGTGGTACGCGTACCCCTGGGGGTACGCGACAGGACGTTCAGGGGTACGCGAAAAAAATTGAGTAATGGCGGAAAAAAGATACATATGTCAACAGTGTAAAAGACGTCAAAAGTTGTGAAATTAATTCAACGCTATACTATACAACATGAACTGTGTGAGACAATTATAGGAGATGAGGACTGTGCTAAGCCCCACTGTGTAGTGTGTCGGGGAGTATTATCCAGTGGTAGAATGAAACCTTCGTTACTCTTGCGGCATTTACAAACAAAACACCCCAGTTATGAAAACAAGGAACGCAATTTTTTTCAGCGCCTATCGAAACAACAGAATGTGACATCGTACTTGTCGTCAGCTAACAAAGATAACGAAAATGCGGTTGAAGCCTCCTACCGTATTAGTTATCGTATTGCTAAATGCGGTAAAAATCATACTATAGCTGAGAATTTAATTTCTCCTTGTATAAAAGATGCCGTTCTGTGCATGTTCGGAGAGAAAAATGTTCGCAAAATGAACGCTATCCCTCTTTCGAACAATACAATTTCTCGAAGAATGCAGGATATGTCTGACGATGTTGAAGCGACAATAATAAGTAGAATTAAAAATAGTAAATTCTTTGCTATTCAAGTTGACGAAAGCACAGATATTGCTAATTTCGCTGTTTTGCTTGTTATTGTGAGGTATTTGAAAAGCAATGAAGTTGAAGAAAACCTTTTGCTTTGTCATCCTCTGTCAGGGCTTACAAGAGGTGAGGATATATTTCATGCTATTGATTCTTATTTCTAAGAAAAGGACATTAATTGGTCTAATTGTTGTGGACTTTGCACTGACGGAGCCAAGTCTATGTCAGGTTGCTACTCCGGTCTTCGCGCTCGTGTCACGAAGGTAGCCACCAATATAACCTGGAGCCACTGCTGCATCCACAGGCAAAGCCTTGCATCTAACCGCCTCCCTGGTGAATTAAAAGTCTTTCTTGATGAAGCTGTGAAAGTGGTTAATTTTATAAAGTCAAAGTCCACAAACTCCAGGCTTTTCAAAGCACTGTGTGAAGAGATGAATAGTCTTCATTCTACCCTGCTCCTTCATACACAAGTAAGGTGGCTGTCTCGTGGTAAAGTCCTTACCCGGCTGTTCGAACTTAGACATGAAGTCCAACTTTTTTTTGAAGACCATCCTTTCCAACTTACTTCAAAGTTACACGACTGTGATTGGCTTCAGAGTCTTGCATACTTATCGGATATTTTCCTACAAATAAACAAACTAAATTTGGCACTTCAGAATAGCTCAGTAACGATCTTCAATGTTTCAGACAAAATTGAATCTATGATTAAAAAATTAGATTTTTGGAGGTCGTGTATTGAAAAAGGCCAGCCTGAGGTATTTGAAACTCTGCACAATTTCTTATCTGAGAACGAGCTGCACCTCTCCCAGGAAATGAGCGAGAAAATAATTGAACACTTGAAAGGGCTAAAATCATCTTTCGAGAAGTACTTTCCGAAACCTGGAAAAGAGAACTACTGGATTGTAAATCCCTTTGAAGAAGAATATTTCCAAGCAGCAACATTATCAATCAACGAAAAAGAGAAGTTGATTGAACTTTCAACTGATACTACTTTAATAGCTGAATTCAAAGGGAAATTCCTTATTAACTTTTGGGGAGACATCAGCAGAGAATATGAACAGCGACAAGGCGCTTAAGTTTCTGTTGCCATTTACAAATACTGAGCTGGTGGAGAGGGCTTTCTCTTCTTATACTTTTATAAAAAATAAATACCATAGTAAACTGAATGCAGGTCAAGAATTGAGACTGTATCTTACATCACTTGAACCTGATTTCAAAAAAATTATGTGCCTCAAAACAAGCTCAAGGATCGCACTGAACATTTGTCATGGTCACGTGACATGTGTTATAAAAATTGATTTCAACTTTTAACAATAACAACGTTTTTATTATTATTATTAATAAATTAAATGTGTTAATTTTTATTGTAACTTCTGATTTTTTAAATGTAAAAATATATGCACTGTTTGTTCAACTTTTTATTACATTGTTTTTTTAATCCCGTGGTTGGCCCCTTTATTTCTGGTTATAATCTATAAATTTTGAATAACAGCAACTATATTAATTTCAAATATTTTGCTAATATTAGGGGTACAATTTATAGAAATGGGCTGCCAAGGGGTACGCAAGTGAAAAAAGGTTGGGAACCGCTGCATTAAGGCATCTGACAAGGTGAAACGTGAGGAAATTCTTTTTAAAAATGTTAGAAAGCATGAACATTGTTGTAACTACTTGAGTATAATAAATAACATGTACTGGCAACAAAAGCAATTGTAAGAATTAGCAACCTAATACAAACGTATCAGCAAGTAAAAAAGGGTGTCAGGCAGGGATATGTGTTGTCACCTTATCTGTTCAGCCTGTTCAGTGAAAATATAATGGGATCTCTAGAGGACATGCCAGGGATATCATTTGACGGACATAGTAAAGAAAACCCATGTCTACAGAATGGGAGAAGATCGGCTACCACGACAAGCATGGGAAACAAAGAGCTAGGGATCCAGACCCCCAGGAAGACCCAGAATGGAACCAGGCCAGGAGGAAGACAGCCGATAGGATAGTCTGGCGCTCTCTCTTCCAAACCTCTACACCTCACGGTAGAAGGGGAACGACTAAGTAAGTAAGTAAAGACAACTTGAGATACGCTGATCATATAGTCTTAATAGCAAAAAGTGAAAAGGAGCTGCAGGAAATGGTTGATACAATAGTGATAACAACGAAAATAAAGGCCTCAGCTTTAATAGAAAAAAGACGGAAGTAATGGTCGTCTCAATGAAAAGGGTTTCCCCAAAATGCACTATCAAAGTAAATGAAGCAGTTTTAAAACAAGTCAATAAATTCAAATACCTGGGCACATTAATAACAACGGATAGGAGATGCATCTCAGAAATAAAGAGCAGACTAGCTCAACCACAAGCAGCTTTCTATAAAATGAAAAGTATTTTGTACAACAATTCATTGTCATTGGAAGTAAGACAGAGAGTCCTTCAGAGTTATATAGAACACATTCTTACATATGGGAGTGAGTCATTGACAATTGGTAAACAAGCAAGGAAGGCACTAGAGCAGTGCTTCTCAACCTTGATAGTAGCAAAGCCCCCTTTTGACCACTAATATTTACCCCCCCCCCCCACTTTTTAAACACCCCCTTGCTCTTTATCGTGTATACACACACACACACACACACACACACACACACATATACATATATTCCACCACATTTTTTTTAAAGAGCAATGCAGTTATTGAGTTATCTTTTCTTATAATATAAAGAAAAAGAGAAAGCACATTTATAAAAGCATAGTTATATTAAATATGTGTTTAAGTACGCAATTATATACACCACAAGTTCTTTATCCTTGAATTACAAATTGGCAGAGCAAATGATATAAAATTAGTTCTTACAACTCTATTACTATCATAATCATATCATTTTAATAGCGCCTACATGACTGCATATATATCTTCAAATCTGAATATTTAAGCCTCTATGTAACCACTTTAAACATGAAAAAATTGGAACAATTGTTAGTTGATAATAATGATATAATTATATAAAAATTCACTTACTAATGAAGCATAATCAGATCCTTGCGCTTGGTGTGACTCAGCCAGTTTTGTAATATTTTTTTCAAAGTTTGTTAACAGAAGTCTCAAATCTCCTCTGTTACAAATCTGCAGTAGGTTTCGTTGCTTTTGTAGTAGCAACACTACTGCACTGAACCCCTTCTCCCCCAAATATGACGTTGAGAATGCTGTAATTAGCAATTTAGTTTCAAGCCAAAGAACAGGATAAGCAAGCCTCTGCTGGATCCAAAATTTTTGTAATGTGTGTGATTGAATCGGGCTTTTGCCTCAAAGTTATTATGAAGCTCAATTAATTCTTCTTGTAAATGTTAACTAACTTGTTCCACGTCTGATTCAAACGGATTAATCACACAATCTGGTATTATTACTTCTTGCAAGTCTTTAAATCTTATGCTCATAATTTTTTTAATACCGTCCAAATGACTGCAATAAATCTCTAAATCTGAATCTTTAAGTCTGTCCCCAGTAATTCTCTACACTCGAAACATCCAAAGATGCATTAAAACTAAGCCACAACTACCTACAACGTCCCTGTTGCGAGAAGGTATTTACGATGCACTCGCATCAAAGAGAGTTGAACACAAATGTCACACATAGTTCTGCGTAGTGCTGTAACTGTAACGTCAACCTCGCTAAACAAAGAGGGCTTTTTTTGGCAGGCACATTTGGGATACGTGATTGTGCGGGGAATGTTTTGGGAGGGAGTCGTGCTGTGGATATGGACAGAGTAGGGACGGGGCTGTGATGTGTTCACGGGCTAATCAATGTTTGGCGGGAATGTGTTTCCAGAAGAAAATATGTGTAAGGGTGGAGAGAGAAGGTTAACTTGGGTGTGTCCAGAGGCTAACGAATGTTTCGAGTGTTCATTCATAACCCTCCACTCCCAAAGGAGCATAGGCCTTCAACAAACACATGCCAAGTCCTCCTGTCACGTGCCATCATCTCAAGTTCTTTCCATGTTCTCTTCATCATTTTCACCTCTGTTTCCAACTCTCTTCTCCATGTACTTCTTGATCTTCCTCTGCCTCTCTTGCCCTGGGGGTTCCAGAACAAGGACTGCCTTGTAATGCTATCAACAGGTTTCCTCAGTGTGTGTCCTATCCATCGCCATCGTCTTCTTCTCATTTCTTGTTCCACTGGCACTTGTCTAGTTCTTGACATCAGTTCCACGTTGGTAACCTTGTCATACCATTTTAATCCCTCTATTCTACGCAAGCACCCATTTATGAAAGTCTGTAGCTTTTTGGTTGTTGTCTTTGTTGTTCTCCATGTCTCAGAGCCATACAATAGGACTGACTTCACATTTGAGTTGAAGATTCTTATTTTCGTGTTGGATATGATTTCTCTTGATCTCCATATATTTCCCAATGCAATGAAAGCTCCTCTTGCCTTTTGTATTCTTATTTTGATATCGCTGTCTGTCCCTCCAACTTTGTCTATATTACTGCCAAGATATGTGTATGATTCTACATCTTGTATTGGTGTTTCTTCAAGTTCAACCCTGTTATCATTTCCTGCATTTATTCGCATTATTTTTGTCTTTTCCCTGTGTATTTTCAGACCCAATTGCTGTGACCTCTCATCGAGTGTTTTCAATTTGTCCTGCATCTGATTACGGCTATGGGACAGAAGAGCCAAGTCATCAGCAAAATCCAGATCATCCAACTGCTTAGTCAGAGTCCACTGGATTCCATTTCTGTTGTGTGTTGCCGATGATCTCATAACCCAATCTATTGCCAGCAAGAAAAGAAATGGAGACAAGAGGCATCCCGGTCGCACTCCTGTTCTTATCCCAAACGGTTCTGTAAGCTGTCCTTCGTGAAGAACTCTGCATGTCATGTCTTCATATGTTTTCTTTATTAAATTAATGAACTTCAGGGGAACTCCATAATGCCTCAACAATTTCCAAAGTGATTCTCTGTCTACACTGTCAAATGCCTTTTCGTAGTCCACAAATCCGATGTATAGTGGTGAATTCCATTCCAGACTTTGTTCAACTATTATTCTCAAAGTGGCTATCTGGTCTGTACATGATCTGTTTTTGTCGAAAACCTGCTTGTTCATCTCTCAGTTTCTTGTCTATGGACTCTTTTAATCTCTCAAGGATAATCCTGTTTAATACTTTTCCTGGCACTGATAGTAACATTATTCCTCTATAATTTGTGCACTCTTGTAAATTTCCCTTCTTAGGCAACTTAACCAGATATCCTTCCTTCCATTCTGCTGGTATCTCTTCCTTATCCCAGACTTTACCAAGTAATTTATATAACATCTCTGTAGCCGTGTCGATATCTGCTTTGATGGCCTCTGCTGGAATGCCATCAGGTCCAGACGCTTTTCCATCTCTTAGAAGCTTTATGGCTTTCTTTATTTCTTCCTTCGTTGGTCTTTCACCATTAATTTGTAGCTCTTCTTCTGCTGGCTGGATGTCCGGCGGGTTTTGTGGAGCTGGTCTATTGAGAAGGTCCCCAAAATATTCTGTCCACCTCTTCATTTGCTCTTGTATATTGCTGAGCAGTTTCCCATTCTTGTCTTTTATGAGGCAACTTGTTTGCTTGTATTTCCCTGTTAGCTTCTTTGTGCTGCTATACAGTTCTCTCATATTTCCTTTGGCTGCAGCATCTTCTGCCTCTCTTGCCAACTCCTCAATATACTTCCTCTTGTCTCTTTTGATACTTCTTTTTACTTCTTTGTTTGCTTCTGTGTACACTTCTTGAGCCTTGGCTTTGGAACTTCTAGTTTTGCTTGTGTTTAACTCTGCTTTCTTGTTTTTCCTGTCTTTTATCTTATTGATGGTTTCTGTTGTTATCCATGCTTTTTGTTGTCTTTCCCTTTTCCCCAGTATTTCTTCACATGTCTCCTTCCATACAGTTTTGACCTGCTGCCAATAGTCTTCTGTATTCTCTACATCTTCCAGCTGTTGGAGCACTTGGAATTTGTTGGATACTGTGACCGCAAATTTGTCTCTTGTTTCTTGATTTCTTAGCTGTCCTACATTATACTGTTGTCTATAATTTTGCATTGTTGCGTATCTCTTGAGTTTCATTTTTACTTTGGCTATCAGAAGATGGTGATCTGATGCCACATCTGCTCCTCTATATACCTTTACATCCTGCAATGATGATCTAAACTTCTTGTTTATGCATATATGATCAATCTGATTTTCTGTTCTATGGTCTGGTGATATCCATGTTGCCTTGTGTATTCTCTTATGTGGAAACATGCTTCCTCCTATAGCCAGTTGATTTGAAGCACAGAAGTTTGCGAATAGTTCTCCATTTTCATTCATTACTCCTAGCCCATGTTTTCCCATGACTTCTTCAAATCCGGTGTTGACTGTACCTATCTTTGCATTCATGTCACCCATCAAAATTGTGATGTCTCTTCTTTTTACTTTATCCATAATTTCCTGTAGTTTAGTATAAAATGCTTCTTTCACAGACTCTTCTTTGTCATTAGTTGGTGCATAACATTGGATGACATTTACATGAATTTTCTTTTTAGCTGTTTTGAAAGTAGCTGTTATTATTCTGGGTCCAACAGCTTCCCATTCAATGAGTGCTTTCTGTGCTTCTTTAGATAACATAAGAGCTACCCCTTCGCTGTGGTGTGAACTTTCGTCTTCATGTCCTGAGGACAGCACCAATTCACCTGTGATGAGTTTCTTCCTGTCTACCCCCTTCCACTTTGTTTCACACATTCCCAGAACCTCGATTTTGTATTCCCTCATTTCTGCTGCTACCTGCGCCACTTTCCCTTGTTCGTTTAATGTCCGAACATTCCAGGTGCCAAATCTGGAAGTTCTCCTAGAAGAAAGAAGGTTAGTCAGCAACACAGACTCCTTTCGGCTTTCTCTGTGTTGCATCATACGCCTCCCCACGAGAGGACCTTCCCCTATCTTGGATGGCTGTGTTTTATTTTCTTTATTTGACTTGTCCATATTTGTTGAAATTTTTTGTGGTTTAAATTTTTTACAGGATGGGGTAACCGGCCCCATGCCCAACCCTCCTTAGTCGCTTTCTACGACATGCTTGGCAGGGGACAGTGTTACTATTCTTTGCTCCCCTTTCGGGCCCCGGTAACACACGGGTGGTTTCGAGTGTTGAATGGACATAAATCTCCGCCTGCTGTCTCCTGACAATGGTAACATACCAGGTACAAAAATTTTGTGTTTGCAATCCTTGAAACACTCCATGGGACGCAGGGTAAATAAAAACTAGCGTGTTACAAGTTATGTGAAGGGGAATATCTTTTGTAATTGTTTCATATTGATTCTTGTAAAAATGTACACAACGCCCGCCTGAATGGATGTAGTGACCCCCAATCGTTGCGACCCATCAGAACGCCCCCCAGGGGGCGGTACCGCCCCCGTTGAGAAACACTGCACTAGAGGCTCCACATGGTTCAGCAACGACCCTGCCATTTTTTCTCGCAGAGAAGATCCATCCTGATTTTTCACCACGCACTACAGACCTATCAGTGTACACAATTATGTCATCATCCCCAGCATGATCACTTGTCAGCTGATTAATCTCCAGCTCTGTTTTTCCATTGCCCCTAGCTCTGCACTCTCTGCCAAGACTAATGATGATCTGCTTGTGGTTTATCCAGTTATTCCCTGACTTACTCAACTCTTCCTCTTTGGATATATTTTCAACCCTGGTCACCTGACCAATCGTAGCTTCTGTCTATGACATCCCGCTCTTTATTCTTTCTCCTTTGATATCAGTTCCTGTCTCAAGTAAGGGGAGCCTTTTGTCGGAGGTTACTCGCATATAGGCTTTTGCCTAGGCCATTGCATATCTGGACCTAATCTTCAGCAATCCAAGCACGTATCTCATTGTCACAATGGAGGAATCACGCGTACATCTCAAAACTAGTTGCATCCCTTCATTTTGAATGTGTTCCAGTCATTCACATTGTCACACTGACAGCGCGAGTATTCATAGACCATAGTCTATTACTGAAATTACGAGCTGATAATACAGAAGGATCCACACTCAAGATCTCATGTTTTTGTTGACTCATATAAACCCTCTTGGATAGGTGTTAAGCACAGATTAGATTGAAAATGGTATATTATTAGATTTAGCAAACTAATTTATATCACTCTGCGATAATGCACTTTCTTACAATCCACCTAATTCTAACTTAAACTTCTAACAGATTCAGCTCGCCATTTAAATCGCCAAGACTGTATTTATCGGCGGCTGCAAGCTCCTGCGTGTTCATTGGCTGATCCAGTTATCCCTTTGTTCATTCATAAACGAAGCGTGTGTATACAAATTATACTTACTTACTTAGTCGTTCCCCTTCTACCGTGAGATGTAGAGGTTTGGAAGAGAGGGCGCCAGACTATCATATCGGCTATCTTCCTCCTGGCCTGGTTACATTCTAGTCCTCGGTCCTTCAAAGATTGTCTAATGTTGTCCTCCCAGCAAACTCTGGGTCGTCCTGGGGGTCTGAATTCCTGGCTCTTTGTTTCCCATGCTTGTCGTGGTAGCCGTCTTCTCCCATTCTGCAGACATGGCCAAACCATCTTAGTTGGGACTGTTCTATTTGGGTCTGCAGGGGGTGGGATTTTAGACCTTGACGTATCGTCTGGTTGCGGACCATGTCTCTTCTTGTTACTTCAACCACCTTCCTCAGATACCTCATTTCTGAGGTTTGGATCTGGCTTTTGTGGGTTGTAGTCATTGCTCATGACTCGCATCCATATGTCAAGACTGGGACATAGGTGGAGCGGTATACAGCCATCTTCGTTTTCTTACCTACCTCTCTCTTGCTGAGGAATCCTCGATTTATGGCCTAAAAAAGTCTCCCAGCTGCTGCTTTTCGAGTGGCCAACTCTTCTTTGATGCCTCCCTTTCGGTCTATAATAGCTCCGAGATATTTAAAGTGGTCGACCTGCTCTAGGACCTGTTCTCCCAGCTTAATCTGATGTCTTCTTTCTTCTTGTGATATCACCATGGATTTTGTTTTAGAGCTGCTTATGACCATCCCTCTCTTCTCCAGCTCTTCCTTCCAGACTTGCAGGTTGGATTGGAGATGTGCCTCTGATTTAGCAATCAGGGCAACATCATCAGCAGATGCCAGCTCTGAAATACATACCTGTCTCATCTTCCAGTACACCACCGAATACTTTCTTGTTCTCTGCTTACATGCCTTGATAACATCGTCCATGAGGAGTATGAAAAGATAAGGTGACAGGATATCACTCTGTCGTACACCAGTAATGGTCCTGAACTCTTCTGACTTATGGTTTGCTGTCCTCACATAATTTCTGCAAGACTTGTAGAAGCTGTGTATATACAAATTATACTACAATGACAAACTTAGTGCAGAAAAAGCAGGATTTCGTGCAGAAAGATCATGTACAGACCAGACAGCAACACTCAGAATCATAATAGAACAATCAAGTGAGTGGCAGACACCCTTGTATATCAATTTTGTGGACTTCGAAAAAGCTGTCGACGGTATATACCGAACTGTGATGTGGAAAATCCTGAGACATTATGGAATCCCAGAGAAATTCATTAAAATCACCCACAATTTCTATCGGGAGGCCTCGTGCACAGTAGTATACAAAGGAAAACTATCAGAGCCCTTGTTAAGAACAGCACTGGTGTAAGGGAAGTAAACCTGAGTATGTTAGTATTCAAATTAGATTTTGAGTTGGAGCACTTGTTTGCGTGTTGGCTATTGAATTGTTTTGAAAATATCTCGTGGTAGTTTCGAGAGACAGATTACAGATAGCGTGGAAAAACGCTGATCATCTCAAGTAGTGAGATATATTTATTCTGTATTGTTTTGAGCGGGGTGAGAATAGCTCGCGGCTAGCACGCAGATGATTGATTGAATGAGTTGTGTTGAGCAGTGAGGAAGTCTCGTGACTGTGTTGAGCGGGACGAGTGTGTGATTCGGGGAGAGTGTTCTGGGCGTTTGACCAGGTTGGTCAAAGCTGTGTTTTTGGGAAGTGTAATGACTGCGCAGTGCTAAAGTTAAAATGTCGACTGATTTTTCGCTGTGGGTACAGCGTAGTATAAAACTGCAGTATGGATTATTGTGAAAATGTTTATGAGGCCAAGACTTTGTGAAGGCCATTTTGATAACTGCAGTGTGCAGTCCTTAAAGGCCATTATTTCTTGTGAGAGGATAGTAGTTGAAGACTTTGTGTAGGCCATTTTGATAACTGCAGTGTGCAGTCCTTAAAGGCCATTATTTCCTGTGAGAGGATAGTTGTTGATGATTTATATATAGGCCATTATTATCTCCTGTGAGAGGATCGTTATTGATGATACTTTATAGCGCTGATGATTTACTTAAAGGCCATGATCTCCTGTGAGAGGATCGTTATTGATGATACTTTATAGCGCTGATGAATTACTTAAAGGCCATTGTTTCCCTGTGTGAGGATTATAGATGAATTATATAAAGGCCATGATCTCCTGTGAGAGGATCGTTATTGATGATACTTTGTAGCGCTGAGGAATTATATAAAGGCTATTGTTTCCCGTGAGAGGATAGTTGTTGAGGAAGAGATAGCGCTGAGTTATTGATGATACTTTATAGCGCTGATGATTTACTTAAAGGCCATGATCTCCTGTGAGAGGATCGTTATTGATGATACTTTATAGCGCTGATAAATTACTTAAAGGCCATTGTTTCCCTCTGTAGGATTATTGATGAATTATATAAAGGCCATGATCTCCTGTGAGAGGATTGTTATTGATGATACTTTGTAGCACTGAGGAATTATATAAAGGCCATTTTTTCCTGTGAGAGGATAGTTGTTGAGGAAGAGATAGCGCTGAGTTATTGATGATACTTTATAGCGCTGATATCATTGTAACTGCCGAGTGTGCAGTCCTTATGTGTTAAGATATATTTCGTGTTATGCTGTGAGCTGTATCCTGAATATGTGCGTGTTATAACAATGTATTGATACCAGAATAAAACCGTCATTAACTGTCAACAAAGAGAGGGTATCAGAAACGTAACGGTATCAGTGGTGTGCTAGTTTTATAGGATCTGATACCCGCGAAATTCGCGTGATATTAATTCACAAGTGTTAGCTTGTAGCCTGAGTGGCGTTAGTATTTAAAAGACAGACATCACATATGAGAACTGTACCAGTGTGCTCCAAGAAACTCGTGTGAAGTATCGAATGAGTATTACAGTAACAATCGGACGGTATCACATTTGAGAGCTGTATCAGGTGTCCCAAGGAAAACTTATTCAGTATCAGTTAAACTGGGAACTGTTAACTCAAGTGACATTCTCAGTTGAAGGAATTTATTACTCAAGATTATGAGATGTCATGATATACAGTAGCGTCTGTATACCAGTGCAAGTAATCGTCAGGCAGAATGAACGAGCGGTGTACCTCCTTTCAACGAAATTGACAGATGGTGACCCATTTCCTGTTTTCCTATGCGATGGGCAAGCACGTAGCGTGCTGAGTCAAGGACCTGAGGGAAAAGGTGTCAAGTTCCAAAGCCTTTCTATGGTCGATTGTTTTACCATTGAACTTTGTGATATCCAGGGTGTTAGCGGATAGGAACGGGGTTGTTTTCATTCAAGATAAGTGGTTTTTTGTTGTGTGAACTGTGTCACCAAATCCATGTCAACGAGCCTTCCTGTGCATTACTTACTCTATTGATAACTGTTGTTTTTGTTGTCTAGGTATATACTGACAACTTTATTAGGATTTAATGCATAAGTATTGATGGTTGTATGATATATGTTGACTTACCTCATATGGAAGAGGAATTGGGGATACAAAGTTAATAAATAATTGCAATTTCAGGTATAGATACTAAACTGGGTGAAATGGAACGGTAATTGTCAAAACTTCTTGAAACATAAACTTGCGATATTAATATCTATAATAATAATAATAAATTCTTTAAGCACCAAACACGGCGCATAAGGCAGAAACCAGTGCTCTCCAGGTTGTTCGTTGTGACGCCACTCCTCTTAGCTCTTGCACATTATTTAGGCCCAACGTTCTTCCTTCTCTTATTATTGTTCTTCTGAGTGTTTCTTTTGGTCTTCCTTTTTTCCTCTTACCCTCAGCAACCCAAGTGAGCGCCTGTAGTGGTATTCTGTTGTTTTGCATTCGTAGGACATGACCGATATATGACCATCGTCTTTTCCTTATATAGTCGGAGACATATTTCTGCCTAGAGTCTTCTCTTATTTGTCGATTAGTCTTGAATTCTTTCCAACTGATGTTCATGAGTTTTCTAAGACATTTGTTCTCGAATGTATTCAGCTTTTTCTCCAATGATTTTGTTATTTTCCAACTCTCACAACCGTATGTTAACACTGAGATAACATTTGAATTAAACAGACGTATGTATATTCAATGATCGTAATTTCCAAATGTTAGATAATCTATTGAAGGCGCTAGCTGCCAAAGCAATTCTAGTATGGATTTCTCTTGTTGTGTCACCATCCTGAGTCATTTTACTGCTTAAATAATTGAAACTGTCAACTTTCTGTAGTTTTTCCCCGTTCAAGATGATATCAAAGGTCTCGTTAGAAAAGTTCATAGCTTTAGTTTTAGAGGCATTTATTTGGAGACCTATTTTAACCGAGAGATGACACAAATTATTTATTTATAAATATATAGTTGACTGAGTGATTGAATCCCCAACGAGCTGATCACCCGTTTGCCAGTCACTTCGATTACAGAAACAACAGCAAATGGGTTGATTTGCCGTTGCCCTAAAGACGCCACCAGGCGTGATGGGAAACAATGGCAAAGAAAACCTATCTGCTGTTGCCCTAAGACGCCACTAGGCGTAATGGCCACTGACTGCTTTGACGGTCGGTGGCTAAGGACGGAAGAAGAAGAAGAAGAGTGATTGAATCACCATGGATCATGATATGGATCCTGCAGATATAAGGCCTATGTTGGAGTGTGCATTGGTGATAGGTAGAGATAATAAGGGATTGAGAGGCCCACGACTTGGAGCATGGGTGATGGACGATTTTTTGATTAATGTGTCAGCATCCCTAGAGTTATTTGCTGAACATAACTTTAAGTTTGTTTGTAATTTGGTAATGACTAAGGATTTGGTTAATTTGCTACGGCACCTTCGTGTGTTTTTGCAACAGTATATTGAGGTTGAACATGGACATATAGTGCAAAGTATATTCAAAATAATCCACAACGATATTTCTGATGAGCAGAAAATGGATTTAAGAAATGAGAAACAAACAAAAGAAAACAAACAGAGTGCTCTACTGGAAAGGGCTAATTTTTTGCAAGATATTACTGAAAAGAGTAAATTACAAGAAACGGTGTCGAGACTAACAAAGGATTTAGATAAGTCAAACATAGAACTTACTAAAGTGCAAGCGGCGTTAGATGCTGCATTGGGCAAAGTCAAGGATTTGGAAAATCAAGTGCATTATAGAAATGATGAGGTTAGTGATCTCAAGCAACAACTTCAGGAAAACAAAGAGAGATGTGGTAAATTAGAAGCTGAAACAACTGACCGTGATAGGTCTTATACAATGACGCTTCTTGATTTGTTGAATAAAGTAAATTCTGGTATTGAAGAAGAGAATTATACTGAATTTCCGAATGAAGTTGAAGAGCTAATGAATAATGAGGATAGTGAGAATGAAACACGACAACTAAGTGCAAATAAAGAAAAGGATGAGAAAGACAAATTAGAAAATATAACTTTCCAAGATCTTTTGATTCTTCTTCCAATAGCAACGAATCTTGGCGGCAGTGTATTAGAGAGAATGATAATGTAACAGTCAGTCCTGATAAATTTCAGGCTAAAAGCCCAAAGATTAAACGAGTAACTAATTTTGGAAGTTTTCATAAGGTGATAACAAGGGATAAAGTTATAAGTAGTGGTTCCAAGGAGGAAACCCATTATATGCGTAATAATAATGATACTTTTAGATCTGCAGGTGATACTGCAAACAAGCATATTGTCAAAGAAAAGATTGGAAAGAGTTTTGGTAGGAGAGATGATCCTAAGGTTAGAAAATACCAAGGGAATTCATATGATAATAATTTTCCTTCTCAGAGAGAAAAAAGACAAGTTAATGTATCTCAACATTTTAATTCTGAGAATTTTGAAAATAATGGTACAGTCAAATACAAGAAGGGTTTTCAATCGTGCAATAATTTTTCTGACAGATTTTTTTGTTCGGAGTAGAAACGTTAAGCATAACAAGTCTGACTGGGATTATAGACATAATAATAGTCTCAAACAAAGAGGAAATGATGATAAATATTTTGATCAAACAACGAATAATAAGTGCAATTATGCTAATTTTGCTCAACATGAGCCCAGAATCAATGTTAGTAAGCAAAGTAGCAATGATAATGTTGCCCCTAGATCTTCTGTGTTGTCTACGTGTGATAAAGGAAGAGTTGATGACATCGTGAAGTGACCACAATTCTACACAAACCACAGCATTAGGTAAACCTATTTAACCTCTCCGTTGTTCTCAGTAAATTTCACCATTCATTAAAATGGAAATTTTCATTTCTATTTTTTGAACAGAGGCGACTTCTCGATATGGGTCAGCGCTCCTATTTACGTTAGCGGCAGGAATGTAGGTCAACATTGTGCCCGAGTGTTTGTCAAAGCGGAACATATCAGCGTGCTAACTGTGCATTGGACGTGTTACCCCTAGTGTTTATGAGATGTCGGCAAGACCTATGGAGATTTTTTTTTTTGCGTTTGATTTTTTGTTTGTTTGTTAGGACAGTCGATGTTAGTGTATTCTATTGTATAGATCATTATAGGTTGTTATATTATGATCATCATTTTTATGCATCATTTGATGTCAATAGTTTTTCTTGATATGTATGACTGTTTTAATTATGCATTAGTTCATTTCGATGCTATTTTTATACTATTGTGTTTTGAATAATGTGTAACATGTTAGATGGTAGTGACGTGTCGTTTACTATTGATGAATGCAATGAGCAGGTTTATATTTAACCTTACTGGTTGCAAACCTGTGCCTATTTGCACAAGATAATCATTGATTTTTATACTCTGGTGTAGAACTTGCAGTTTTTTTTTTTTTTTTTTGTTTTACAGATGTGATAGTTAGGATAGTTTTGTATATGATGAGTTTGCCAGCTATATGCACAACTCATTAGTTGTAATGTTACAATAGTTACTTTTAATATATCAGGTGGAGATAGATATAAATTTATAACTAAATAACACTCTAACTAAGCTGAACGTGATTGTCAGCCGGAAATATTTAAAAGTTTAAATTGAACAGTATAGAAAATTAACAGCGTTTGATGATATTATTATTTGATTGAGGAATCTTGAGATCTGATTTAAGCACTTGCTTAACATACATTACGTTTTTTCATATATTTGCAAACTTGTATGTTGGTAATAGTGTGTTTTCCTATGTGTTTCTCTGTGACGTATTTTTTGAAAAACTTACACGTGTTGATTAGTGTTTGCTTAGATATAGGAATTGTTATATATCTCTCATTTTATTAAAGCTAGTTTCTTTGTTATTTTGTTAATTATAGATTTGAATTAATTAAAATACTATTTTTATGTAACTTAGCATTACGAAATATTTTTGTATTGTATTTTTGGGAAAATATTTTTTTTTCCGGACATTGTAATTTTTTTTATTTTTGGTTTTTGTGTGGGCCTAGCGCTTGACTATGCGCTATGTTTGATATGTATAGTAATTTTAGTTCTTTAAAGAAAGTTTTTTGTTTTTTGGATGTTATGTTGTATTAGCGCTTGATTGTGCGTTGTTCGAACTTAGTTATAGCAATGCTATTACTTGTTTGTGTGGTGTCGATAATGTATTGTTAGGTTAATGGTATAACTTAATATAGTGTAACTACTTGTGATATTTGTAGTTATTTTACATATAAGAAATTGTTTTTGGTGATATTATTGTTTTTTCCTCATATTCTGATTTCATACTTACCTTTATTACGAATCATTTTTCTTCTGCTTGATCTTATCTTTTCTTTTACTATCGGTTGTTTCCTATTTAATTGTTCTGTATTCACTTAACTTGGTTTTGTAATGCATTATTTTTTGGTATGCTTAATTGATTACACTGGATACTTCATTTTTACATTTCACTTAATGCTTATATTTTGTAGATGTCGTATTTTGACTTAACTTAAGGTAATTCTTATACGCATATGTTAGAGATTCAGTGTCCTCTTAATTTTTTTATTTTTTTTTTTTTGGGGGGGGGGGGATGTATTTGTCAAAAAAAATGATAGAATCATTTTTTTTCTCCAGGGAAGAGGTAAGCTGTTAAAAACAGAACTGGTGTAAGGGAAGTAAACCTGAGTATGTTAGTATTCAAATTAGATTTTGAGTTGGAGCACTTGTTTGCGTGTTGGCTATTGAATTGTTTTGAAAATATCTCGTGGTAGTTTCGAGAGACAGATTACAGATAGCGTGGAAAAACGCTGATCATCTCAAATAGTGAGATGTATTTATTCTGTATTGTTTTGAGCGGGGTGAGAATAGCTCGCGGCTAGCCCGCAGATGATTGATTGACTGAGTTGTGTTGAACAGTGAGGAAGTCTCGTGACTGTGTTGAGCGGGATGAGTGTGTGATTCGGGGAGAGTGTTCTGGGCGTTTGACCGGGTAGGTCAAAGCTGTGTTTTTGGGAAGTGTAATGCCTGCGCAGTGCTAAAGTTAAAATGTCGACTGATTTTTCGCTGTGGGTACAGCGTAGTATAAAACTGCAGTATGGATTATTGTGAAAATGTTTATGAGGCCAAGACTTTGTGTAGGCCATTTTGATAACTGCAGTGTGCAGTCTATAAAGGCCATTATTTCCTGTGAGAGGATAGTAGTTGAAGACTTTGTGTAGGCCATTTTGATAACTGCAGTGTGCAGTCCTTAAAGGCCATTATTTCCTGTGAGAGGATAGTTGTTGATGATTTATATATAGGCCATTATTATCTCCTGTGAGAGGATCGTTATTGATGATACTTTATAGCGCTGATGAATTACTTAAAGGCCATGATTTCCTGTGAGAGGATCGTTATTGGTGATACTTTATAGCGCTGATGATTTACTTAAAGGCCATGATCTCCTGTGAGAGGATCGTTATTGATGATACTTTATAGCGCTGATGAATTACTTAAAGGCCATTGTTTCCCTGTGTGAGGATTATAGATGAATTATATAAAGGCCATGATCCCCTGTGAGAGGATCGTTATTGATGATACTTTATAGCGCTGATGAGTTACTTAAAGGCCATTGTTTTCCTGTGTGAGGATTACCGTATTGATGAATTATATAAAGGCCATGATCTCCTGTGAGAGGATCGTTATTGATGATACTTTGTAGCGCTGAGGAATTATATAAAGGCCATTGTTTCCTGTGAGAGGATAGTTGTTGAGGAAGAGATAGCGCTGAGTTATTGATGATACTTTATAGCGCTGATGATTTACTTAAAGGCCATGATCTCCTGTGAGAGGATCGTTATTGATGATACTTTATAGCGCTGATGAATTACTTAAAGGCCATTGTTTCCCTGTGTGAGGATTATTGATGAATTATATAAAGGCCATGATCTCCTGTGAGAGGATTGTTATTGATGATACTTTGTAGCGCTGAGGAATTATATAAAGGCCATTGTTTCCTGTGAGAGGATAGTTGTTGAGGAAGAGATAGCGCTGAGTTATTGATGATACGTTTAGCGCTGATATCATTGTAACTGCCGAGTGTGCAGTCCTTATGTGTTAAGATATATTTCGTGTTATGCTGTGAGCTGTATCCTGACTATGTGCATTTCATATCAATGTGTTGTGACGTGAATAAACCAGTATTAAATGTCACCCGTCGTTTGCCACCATCCATGACTCTTGTGTACGTACCTGTGGTGTAAACGACTAAACCATAACACGCACTCAATATTCTAGACGTGACAGTAGTAACACATATTTATTACTAGCCTATGTGGCGATGATGTAGACTTGAACACACATACCTTTGAAACATATCCCTCCTATTCTTATCAGTGGTGGCCGTTACATTTCAGAGCGCTACATACCTTCACAGTACACAGTGGTGTCAGATAGGGATGTGTGCTGCCATCATCAATTTTTCTCATAGTCGTAGACTGGGTCATGAGACAGACAACAGAGGGAGAGAAAACTGGAATACACTGGACATTTAACAAACAACTTGAAGATCTAGACTTTGCAGATCATTTGTGCCTTCTTTCACATAGACAGCAAGAAATGCAGGAGAAAACAGATAGATTAGTAACAGAAGCAGCAAAGATGGGACAAATCATACATTTAAATAAGACAAAGGAAATGAAAATAAATAACAGGCAGATGGACTCGATGAAGATCATCGATCAGGTCGTTGAAGAAGATGTAGAAAGCTTTACATTTCTGAGGAGGAATATTGACTAAGGCAGGGGAACAGTTGGTGATGTCTGCTCAAAGATAAATAAAGCCATATACGCTCTCAATACCTTTCGACCAATGTGGAACTCCTCAGCTATATCCAGAGAGAATAAAATTAGAATCTTTATCTCCAATGTGAAGTCAGTCTTGCTGTATGGCTCAGAGACATGGCACGCCTCAAAGAGTATCACCTCCAAGCTACAGACATTTCTAAATAGGCGTCTCCGACGGATCCTTCGTTTAAGATGGCCATACGTAATGCAAAATATGGAGCTAAGGAAAAGATGCAGACAATACAAACATAAATTAAGCTAAGAAAGAGTCAATGGATAGGACATAAACTCAGATGAGAAAAATTAATCATTGCCAGAGTTGCCCATAACTTAAACCCACAGGGGGTAAAGAAGAGTGAGGAGACCAAAGAGAAATTGGAGAAGAACTATTGAAGAGGAGGCTAAGGAAATTGGAATGACTTGGGCATAGCTGAAAAAGTCAGCCCAGAATATAAACCGACTTAGAGCAACTGTTTCTGCCCTATGTTCCACAGGGAACGAAAAGGAATGATGATGATGAAGTTGATTTTGGTGTTAAGTTCTTAACAGAATATAATAGGTTCCTATAGCAGGACATGGATCTTGAAGTCCACCAAGAACAAGAAAATGTCACGGAAAGATGTGCGTTTGTGCAAAAAGGATCTCTCAGGCAAGTTTCCTAGTACGCCTGGGTGGGGTGACAGCCAGGATAAGGGTGTCATCGGACACTATTATAAAAGTACTTAGTCCTAAATGTGCACTTGTAACTGTGTTTATTGGGGGAGGGGTGCAAAAAATAGGATCCGCCCTTGGTGCTAAATGGACACATCTGCTTCTGGTAAAGGAAATGGAGAAGGTTCCATCGGCGACGTCACTGACGACATGTCGCTTTCTTTGCGAGTATGGATAAAGCTTTTTTTTTTTTTTCGAAAGTGTTTAGCTTTTTTATGAACGTTTTTGTCTTTTGTTCAAAGTTTTCAACTGACAACTCTGCCTAGATCTGAGTTTGTTTATTTTCATGTTACGTTGAGCTGTCATTTTCCTTCATTTATTGAAGAACGCCACCTTGATTAGAGTGACCTTACCTCGGGATTTGGCCGCTTTTCACATGAAAATGTAGCGTCCGACAGGCTTTTTAAAAAAAAATTCCATTTAAACAAAATTAGAGAAAAAAAGAATTACATTTTTTGGGGGGTCTTTATGCGATAATCTTTAGAGGATTTTAATTGTTCTGGCTGGATGACATTTTTACAAGCTCCAACATGTTAAGGCCTACATCAAATATTTAATGAGTAAGGACATGAAAATTGATGACAAAAATGCTTTGATCAATTGACAGTCTGTTCAGTTAAGTCAAATCAAATCTGAATGGTAATACTTTTATTCAACTACTGGGCACATGAAAAATGGATCAAATTATTTGAACAATCAAGAAATGTAGAGTTATATTCGGAACCACTACAAATTGCTCTTTTTCTATTTATTTTTGCTGTTCCCAAAAAAAAAAATATGCTAATATTGAGGTTTTTTTTTTTCTTTAATGGAAAGTCAGTGGACAAAGGATAGAAACAAATTCACTGTTGAATGTATAAAAGGAATATTACAAGTTCAATACAATTATAAGAATGTTACATGTACAGACTTCCATGAGCAATTTGAAAGCTGGAGTGAAAAGTACAATGTTAAAGACTGAATATTTTGTGATGATATCTCGATGGCAACACTCTGCTATACAGTGGTGTACCCACATCTGAAAGAGCTAGAGGGGGCGTGGGTTGCATTGTGGCCAAAAACCAGAAAGATAGTATCAAGGGATGGAACTTTGTATCGGAGCGCATTATGGTTGTAAAATTAAAGAAGGAGAAACCATAGTCAATCTGGTCATAGTGTATGGGCCAAATGAGGATGAGAGAGCAGAGGTCAAGGAAGAATTCTTCGAGCTGCTTCAAAGGACAGTGGATGACTGCCTAGATGAAATTATCATGCTCAGAGATTTCAATGCCAGAGTTGGAAATGACCATGCTAGATGGGGTGGAGTTATCGGAAGATATGGAGAAGATACTCTCAATGACAATGGAAAGTGACTCCTCAGATTCTGCAGTGAGCAGAATCTGATCATTACCAACACAAATTTCCCCCATAAGCGCATACATGCATACACTAGGTGTGAACCAGCAAAGAATGAGAAGTCAGTGATCGACTATGCCATTGTTAGGAGGAGCTCATTCAAATATGTCAGGGATGCTAGAGTCTAGAGGGGGCCAGAGATTGGAAGTGATCACTACCTGCTTACAATCAAAAGAACAACCGAAAGAGTTGCTCAGCCTAGGAACTGCCCAGCACCACGCAAGAAACCAAGTAAACGAACGGGAGAAATGAGCATTAAGACCTACAAGCTGAAAGAGCCAGAAATTAAGACCAGATATCAGGGGCTTATTGCTACAGCGGTGAGAAACACAGAAGAACACCTGATGACTTGGAAACCATGTGGCTAAATTCAAGGACATCATAAAGACAGCTGCTGCAGAAGCATGTGGGGAAATCCGACTTGGGAACAAGAGAAAGAGGACACCTTGGTGGACAGAAGAAGTCAAAGAGAAAATAAGAGAGAAGAAAATGGCATGGAAACAATACTTAGGAGCTAAAAACACAGCAGGACAAATAGAGAAATATAGAGAATATGTGATACTCAGAGCGGAGGCGGGGGACAGAGTGCTGGCGGCGGGACGGGAGTCCTCGGGGGAGTTTGGGGAGGGGCTGGAGGGGGATGCGCGGGAGGACCAGGGGTTGTTCTGTTGGACCCTGGGGGCATGGGGAGGGAGAGACAGTGCCCTCTTGGATTTGTAGAGGACAAGCGGGGCGGGTTGCTTACTTCTTGCGGGGGGGTTGAGATGGAAAGAGTGTTTCTCAGAGCTCCTTGGGGGTGAGCAAGGTCGGGCATCAGAGGTGGTGACCACTGGCACAGAGGGGAAGGCCAATGGTGGTGGGGGTGACGTGGGGATCGGGGGCTGAGGGCAGCGCTAGGGAGAGCGGGGCGGCGGGGCGTGATGGTGTGGCACCGGGGATGGTTGGGTGCATGGGAGCATCAGGCGACCTATTGCTCCTGGGGGTCCTGCGGGCAGCGTGGTGCAACGGGGCCATGCCGGGGGATTGGGAGATTGCCATCATGGCACCGATTTTCAAGGGGGGTGACAGTTAACGGTGTGGAAACCACAGAGGCATATCCCTTCTCAGTGTCCCTGGTAAAATCTACTCTGGAGTCCTGGAGCGGAGGTTCCGATGCCTGGCTGGGCCACAGTCTGATGTGGCCCGGTGCGGATTCCGAGCAGGCTGAAGTGCTCAAGACCTGATCTTCACACTCAGGCAGCTGAGTGAAAGGGCCCTTGAGTACAAGAGTGAGATCCGTCTTTGTTTCATGGATCTGGAGGGGGCGTTTAGCGGGGTCTCCTGTGGCAAACTTTGGGACTGTTTGGCGGGGAGGAACATTCCAGCGCCTCTGATTCATGCTATACAGAGCTTCTACGGGTCTTGCAGAAATTATGGGGGGACAGCGGGCTATGGGTCAGGGGAGTTCAGGACCACCACTGGTGTGGGACAAGGCAATGTCCTGTCACCTTGTCTTTTCGTGCTCCTCATGGGCGATGTCATCGGGGCATGTGGGGAGAGAACAGGAAGGTGTTCAGTGGGGTACTGGAAGATGAGACAGGTCTGTGTTTTGGAGCTGGCGTTTGCTGATGATGTTGTCCTGATTGCTAAATCAGAGACACATCTCCAGTCCAACTGCGGGTCGGGGGGGGGGGGCTGGAGAGGAGAGGGATTGTCGTAAGCAGCTCTAAAACAAAATCCATGGTGATATCACGAGAAGAAAGAAGACATCAGATTGGGTTGGGAGGGTGGGTCCTGGGGCGGGTTGACCACTTTGAATATCTCGGAGCTATTGTGGACCAAAAGGGAGGCATCAGGGAAGAGTTTGCCACTCGAGAGGCAGCGGCTATGAGACTTTTTCAGGCCATGGATCGAGGATTCCTTAGCGGGAGAGGGGTTGGTGGGAGGGCGAGGGTGGCTGTGTGCCGCTCCACCTGTGTCCCGGTCTTGGCGTATGGATGCGAGTCGTGGGCGGTGACTGCAGCCCACGGAAGCCAGATCCAAACCTCAGAAATGAGGTATCTGAGGAAGGTGGTTGGAGTAACGGGAAGAGACATGGTCCGCAGCCAGACGATACGTCAGGGCCTAAAATCCCACCCGCTGCAGACCCAAATAGAACAGTCCCAACTGGGATGGTTCGGCCGTGTCTGCAGAATGGGAGAAGATCGGCTACCACGACAAGCATGGGAAACAAAGAGCCAGGGATCCAGACATCCAGGGCGACCCAGAGACCGCTGGTAGGACAACTTTAGACAATCTTTGAAAGACCAAGGACTAGAATGGAACCAGGCCAGGAAGAAGACAGCTGATAGAATAGTCTGGCGCTCTCTCTTCCAAACCTCTACACCTCACGGTAGAAGGTGAACGACTAAGTAAGTAAGAAACAATAATGCTTGATGGAAAAAAATATTAAAACATGCATTTTATAAAGACTTAACATTAACACAAAATTTCGTTGAAGTATTTCTATGTATTTCATCATGATTCATCATTAATTTCACTAATTTAATACATGTACTACAACATGTATTAAATTAGTGAAATTACCGCGTCCTGATAACATACCTTTGTGTTTGTTTCATATTAATTTACTGTTTGCAGGCCTCTGGTTTCCCTTCCTTGTGTGTAATAAATGTTTATACAATACCAAACCTACCCACTGTCCTGTTCTCACTGTTCTAGTCTACTATCATTTACTGGACACAGTATTAAGGTCTTTGTCTTGTTGGATTGGCCTATACTGCAAGATAGAGAAACAGCAGAAGTGATTGCGTCATTAATAGGCTGAGCTGCCCATGGTGGACTTCCGGTGTCGTGTGTTGTGGTTCGCACTGATGAACTGCCATTGAAACATCATTTTTGATGATGCGTAGATGGCAGGGAGGATAGTGTGATTCGCTTGCATGGCTGGGCGGGGTTGTCGCACGGAAGGTCCAATGTTCAAATCCTGGGTAAGCCACTCATGTCTGTTGTTTTTCTGTTGTCTGGTGTTCTACTTTCCTGCGAGTGCCTGATAACATACCTTTGTGTTTGTTTCATATTAATTTACTGTTTGCAGGCCTCGGGTTTTTATTCCTTGTGTGTAATAAATGTCCTCCTTTGTATACTCGTTTTTTTTCCTTTAAAAGTGTCCTCCTTTGTCCTTTTTAAGTCAAAAATTAGAAAATTTCTTCTTTAAAAAAAAAAAAAAAATTGGTCACCCTGACTGAGATCAATTTACGGTTTTCGCCCACAGTAGCCCAAAATATCCCAAAGTAGCCTCAAACGCCGAAAATAGCCTAAGGCGTCCAGACGTTGCCTAAAATTAAAAATCCTAGGTGTATGTAGTTGTTTTGTAAGGTACAATCTAGATTTTTTTTTTTAAAGGTGGCAACACTGCTAACGATACATATTTAAAATAAGGATATAACCATTGTGTATTTCTCTAAATGAAGAGTATTACGATTCTGTGTTACAACCGACTGTTGTGTATTTTATCAACTTGCATTAGCCCCAGAGGTAATTGACAATCATGTTTTATAAATCTTTCATTCGAGGCAAAAGAGATTTTGGAAGCATAATCTATGACTCTGCAGCACACAGTCACAAGATTAAATTCGGGTAAATGGGAAGAATCATTTTCCACTGTCCGCCATTTTTCCCAACGGTTATTCACGCAGACAAGTAAGCGTATCACTTCGACACAATGTAAAACACCCACTATTAAACTTTGCTAATTTGGCAAAATACTATTTTAGCGATTTCTTGTTTAGAGTTACTTCCTTAAGTGACTTTCTTAGATGATTTCTTGGACAAGCCACCTCAGTGTTCAATTCTTAGCATCTACGGATCTAGCTAGGCTAAGTGACATTTTACTTGTTTCAAAAGTTTTGTTCATTCTTTTTTTTTTTTTTTTAGTTACCATGATTATTTACTTTCTTGTTTCGGTATTTCTTTCAGGTTTTACGATTTTCTTGCATGATTATTGTTCTTTTTTCGCTCATCACAGTGGTTGTTTACTTGTTCTATCTGCTTGTATCGCTCATTTGGTAGGCCCTAGCCTATATGTTTCTCATCATCGTATGTTTTTTGTAGTATCTAGGCTAGGCCTATATGTAATTTTTGTCCCTCTCACCTGTTTGTAACTGGCTGACTAAAAAACCGAAACGTCCTTGTTTCCTGTGAACCGTTAATTTGTAGAACTGATTCCATAGGCCGTTGTTGTTGTTGTTGTTTTGATGTGTTGATGGGTGGAGATCGGGCACTCAACATCTGATCATTGTTGCCTCTTCTCGTTCCATCTTGGTCTACCCTGTTCAACCTGAAAGTTGGTTATAATTGGGGTATTTAGTGTCATTTTATTTACTAATTTTGTATTCAATTTAAATAACTGTTGTCTTTTGCAGTTGCTGATTTTTATTTATATTGTTTTAGATAATATTGTCCTTTACACTTGGTTTTAATTTGTATTAGTAATTTTTGAGTTGTCCCTTTTTTTTTAATACCTTGTCTTTCCTTGTCCTATGAGTAGTTTTTTTTTGTTATGCTTTGTTAATTTCTATTTAGTTGGATGATTTTCCTGAAGTTTAAACCTTATATTTTTTCCTTTCTTTTACAGTAGGATCAGGTATCTCTTGGTGGTCTTTAGTCTATATTGTGATTTCTATAGTAAGTTTTTAATTCAAGCCTTTGTTGTTCCCATTACTTTTACAGTGGCAGGTAGTGGTGTCATTCTCTTCCTGACATTCTTGGCAGTGTGGTTCTTCTACCATGAAGTATGCTGCACCGAGTCGGAGACGCCACAGTTTTTTGTTCGATGGTATCTTTAATTCTTCTCTGACCTGGCATGTCCTCGTTGGTTCTTTCAGCAGTTTGAATGCGTGTCAGCCTTTTCTACTTTCCTTCCATGTTGTCTTCCATTCCTCGTTTATAGTTTCCTTCACTTGGCTCTTGATCTCTGACCTTCCCAGTCCTGCTTTTATATTGTTTTTACTTGTTCTTCCCTTCTTGGAGTTCTGGTCTGCCAACTCGTTGCCAGCTATACCTATGTGTGCTGGAACCCACACTAGCCTCACACTACATCCTCTGTTCTCTAGTGATGTATTAATTTTAGAATTTCTTCCTTTATGTCTGGCCGGCTTTATTTACCTGGGTGTTCTAGTGCTTGTAGTGATGATAGTGAGTCTGTAAATATCGTAACAGCTTCTGGTGGGTTATCTTCGATTATTTCTAGACTTTTAAGAATTGCTACCATCTCTGCAGTAAAAATTGATGCCCCTTCCGTTACACTGTAGCTCTTTTTTATTCCCCATTGTGGTATTACAACTCCGGCACCTAGTTGCCCACTATCACCCTTGGATCCATCAGTGTAGACGGCCAGACTTTGTTTAGTTAGTTGCTCTATGAACTTTCTACTTATAATTTGGCTTCCTTATCTTCTATGTTTTGTTTGATCTTTTCAGTAAGTGAGTAGTCTATGATTGGTGTTTTTAGTTCCCATGGTGGTATTTTGCTTCTGTATTTATTACTATTTTCAATTGTGTTTGATAGTTCTTTGAACTGCATTAGGTCTTCTATAGTTCTCCACCCTGTTGGATATCTATCTTTATTTAAGAGGACGTCCCATACACTTGGTTGGTTTTTGACAAATGCTTTATGTGCTGGGTGGGTCACTTCTTGTGCTACTTTACTCCAATAATTTAATCTCAGTTCTTTCCGTCTTAGACCAAGGGGAGGTATGCCGAGAGCTACTTCTAGAGCTTCTACTGGTGTCGATATAAATGCACCTGTAATGGTTCTCATGGCTGCATTTTGAATCCTGTCCAGTTTTGCTTTGTTAGAAGCTGCAGCTGAGTCATAGGCTATGCTGGCATAATCCAGTTTCCCCCTGATGAAAGACTTGTATAACATAAGCATTATTTTATTGCTGGCCCCCCCATCCATTACCTTTTACAATCCTTAGTATATTTAGGGGTCCCCTACAGCTTTCTACCAAATTGTCTATATGTTTATTATAATTTAGTTGTTTATCTAAAGTTATGCCCAGAAATTTTAAAAAACCTCATCCCCCATTCCCTACAAAT